>JAWPEI010000053.1:0-528118 GCA_035578085.1 Solanum pinnatisectum
TTATGACCCTTTTAAATGACAAATTATGATATTATGCATGATTTATGAAGTTTAGTATATGCTTTAAGAACACTTTGAGAGTGAAGTGAATATGATTATGATCTAGTTGTTGTGTTGTTGAAAGGTTATTCTCATAGACATAATTATGTATGAATATGATTTGATGTAAAAGGTTTTCTCACAATATGATGTTCCTAAGGTTGAAAGGCTTTCTCACATATTGAATCTATGTGTAGATATGGATGGTGAAAGGTTATTCTCATGCATGATATAATGAGATATCTTATGAATTATGTTGGATTGAGTGTCAAGACATTCTTCCATGAATATGAACTTAAGTCAAGACATAATATGTACTCCATGGGAATTAATGCTTAGCACCGAGTGGATATTGAATACGAGATGAAAGGTTTTACGCTAGTTGAGTCCAGCTTCCCAATGGGGCCTTTTACAATAGTTGAGTCTGGGTTCCCAAAGTATGTATCTCATGAGATGGAAGCCTTCTACCTTAGTTGAGTCTGGGTTTATTGTAGCAATCTCCTTATCCAGTAAACTATGAGCCCCTATAGGTTATTTAGCTAATGGATCCACCTAAGCTAAGAGTATGGTTCTACCTTAGCCAAGTAGGACAGCCTCTTTTTGGTGTGGGGTAGACACTGGATTCTATGTTATGCTCACATGGTCTATATCGAAGAAGGCTTATTCCACATTATGACAACAATATAAACAAGAAACTGAATTATCAATTATGGTTACTCAAAAAGCTTTACTTAGCATGGGTGGGATTTATGAGGTCTTATTCATGCATTGCACAAGTATTCTTTGAGGGTATTTATGATATGTTTCTCTTTGTTATGATGATCTATGTAATGAATATGCTTATGAGTTATGCTTTCCCATTATCTTCAAAATGATGTTTTAACTTGGTAAATTGAATGCATTCAAATGAAATGTCCCTTTTAGCATATTTTCAAGGTTTAATACATGGCTATCATACTTAGTGCATCTTTGTACTAACGCCTACTTTTCCTATATTTTCCCCAAGTGTAGGGTCCGGTTCTCAAGGTGATCATCATTGTGGCTAAATCATGGATTTTCTTACTCTCCTAGCTTGTTGGTGAGTCTTCATGATTCGAGGATGGATGTTATCTCATTGTAGTTTCTTTCGTGTATTTCTTTTTCAGACTATGTTGTATGGGCTTTGTCCCTTTTTCATTTTGAATATTGTAATAGATGGCTATGTTGAGACAAGCCTAGACTTCCATTTTCCTTTATGAAAATTTTGGACTTGAAATGTGTTTTTACTCTTATTGTTCTAATGCTTTATATTATGATATACTAAGTGGCTTACATGGTGCCTTTAGGGGTTCTATGTGCCTTGTTACATCTAGGGGGTACCTTGGGTTGTGACAGTTTTGAATTATGAAAAGAGAATCATGCATTTTTCATGTTCCCATGAAATTGATAAAAAAAGGTTTTAAGGATGCTTTAAGAGTGAAACATCAATGTTGTTGTTATTGTTGTGTTGTGAAAGGATTTCTCATAAACACATAAAAGCATGTGATGAGTCCACAAATTGGACTCATTTAGGGCTATATTTTGATAGAATTAGTCTCCTCAAATGCATATTTTGTCTCAATATTTGATGAAATCCCTTAATTTTCAGGTATTTGAACTTTGAGGGAAAGCATGGACACTACTTAGCAACAAGGAACAAAAGTAGCTGAAAGATCAAAGAAATGAAGACCTGAGAATCGCCGAACCCATTCAGCAAGTCGCCAACAGGTCCCATCCTTGGCTTTTGTTCAAATGAGCTGAGCCTTGATGGAAAGGATCAAATTGATGGTGAAAAAGAGCAATCGGCGTGTCGCCGAGTAGTTCCATGAGGCAGTACTATGTCGGCCAATGGTCCAAACACAACGATACTAAAGGATAGAGCAAGACGGTGATGAAGCCTACCAAAGGGTGGATCGTCAAGTTGATCAGCGATATCAACTAATGACACCGAATGATTCACTGCAACACAAATTTTTGAAAACTATAAGTACTCGTTGAAGAGTTGTAGTTTAAGCGGAGATTTTTTCTAATATATCAGATTTTCTAATATAGCATTTTTAATATAGACTTTTGAGTTCTAAGTTTGGAGAGGGTTTTGAAGAACTTGAAGGTTCAAAGGGTTTCAACTCCAAGAAATTAGACTAGGGTCTTGTGGATTCTTCAATCTTGGCTTGTTTTGAGACTTAAATCTTCATACCCATTTGAATGCAAACTCATTTTGGTATAAATTTCTATTTCTTTTACATGTCTAGCTAAAACCCCAATTATTGGTGTGTGATTATATGGGTTATATTATCTGTTGGGTCTTGCTTGTTGATGATTTTGTTGTTTAGATGTGATTTCATTTAGTAGTTGTGGTGGAACTTAATGAAATTGTAGCTGCAAATATGATTTCACCTTTGTGTTTTCAGCTTGCTTAAGAGAGAGGTCGTAAAACTAAGACTACTAAATTGATGGTTGGTGGGATTGGGTCGACATGAGGGTCAGCTCGAGAGAGAGTGAACCCTAGTCTCATTCCCACACACTCAGCTCGAGAGAGTGATTGGGATAAGGAGGAGGTTGCTCTTCATGTGGCAAGTGGGTGTCCGAGAGGAACCCATTTGATTTGGGGTAAGTTACTCGACAAAGAATTTACCCCCTCTATAGTCTAGCCTAGTCACAAATATTCAACAGGTTTATTGTCAAAAGCATGTACCCAATAGTTTAGTTTTTCCCGTATTCCTATCACATCCCAAGAACCCCATCTCCTTGTATAGTACTTTTTGCATTTTTGCTATTTTTTTACTTACCTGTGACTAAACCCCCATTGATAATTGACGCTTGCATCACCCCTTAGATTTAGCATGTTTTTAATCAATAATATCTTTAGCTATGACTAATTAGAACTTAATTTTATTTTTCTACTAATTCTCAAGCCCACTCCCTTGGGACTTGACCCCAACCCTTGGTTGGGTGACTTTACTATTGTACGATTGTAGACACTTGCATTGGAAGTTGTGTCTTGATTACACAAACATCAAAATGGCACCGCTGCCGGGGAGTGAGGTTATTTGAGAATTTTTAGATTAGTTATATTTTTGTTCTTCTTAGTTGTAGTTTACTCACTTAATCTTTAGTTTTGTTTTATTGGTTTGTTTGTATCCAAACAGAGAAAGTGAGCACGGAGAGCTAGACTCGGGAGCTAATAGAGTTTCCTCCATTAGAGGTAATGATGTTCCAGGATGGTATCCTCACCTTCATGCAATTGGAAGGTGAAAGGATCCACAATTCATGGGCAAGGTTTAATGAACTGATCAATTAATGCCCAAATCATAACATTCCCGACATAGCTCTCCTTGACTGTTTCTACAGAAGTCTTGGTCCTTGAAACAAGAGGTTGGTCGACCAACTCATTTCGGGAGGCATCACAAAATAACCATATGCGATAGCAGCTCAACTGCTTAATCAAATGGCTGAAATGAACCAAGAAGTAGAAAAGGACTCCATGTTGGTAGCCCTAATGACTCAAATGGATGATTTTGCCAAAAAGATGGTGAAGATTGAAGTCCAGTGTAAGAGGAAGGATAAATGCATCACTCCTCATGAGTGAAGAAGTCTCAAGGACAATGAGGTTAAATGCCTTGAGGGAATGCTCTCAATCATTCTCCACAAGGTGACTGAGCAAGATGGAGAACTGAAAGGAATGAAGGAAGACATTGAAGGAATGCAGCGAATGATTTGGTCTCATTCTAGAGCTGTCTAGCTGCTCGAGAACCTCATGGGTTATGCGTCGCCCGATCTCCACCCATTACAAAATAGGGGGGTTGCCTAGTGATATTACGGCTAACCCCAAAAATGGAGTTTGAGTGCTGACTTGCGTCGTACCACGATGTTAACTAAGGTGTTGTTTGGGAGGCCACCTAAAACCCTTGTTCTTATTTTAAGTTTATAAATAATGGTGTGTTGATTGTGTAGGTTTAAGTGGAAAAGTGTTTGAAAAAGTGCAGATGGGCGAAAGAATGACCTATTTGGCACATTGCCGAAAGGGTCGGCGTGTTCAATTAAATTCGCCGTTAGGCTTAAAATCATAGTAATTTGGGCCTGTAAAACTCGATGAGCCAAGGAGAAATTTGGCGAATAGTCAACCAGGTTGGCGATCCTGATGCAGACCGCCATTTGGATCGTCATATTTAATGAAGGCCCTATAAAACTCGGTGAGGTAAATAACCAATGGGCGTGTCACCAAGTACGTAGGCAAACATGACTAATATCGTTGAATGGGCACGAATAGGATGGTATATAGGGTCAAAGGGTTTGAAATTTCATTTTCCCTCACTTTCTAACCTCATAAAATCGTATTTATAGTTTTGCATCTTTGTGAGTATTTTAGTCGACAGTTTGTGCTTAGAGTAGGATTACTTTGCTGCCTAGCATTTCAATTTTTATTAATCCTCATCTAAGGTTAGTTTTTGAACCCCGAGTTTATTTTTAAGAATATTTTGCTCATTTGCAATACTCATATCCTGTTGTCGTGTGCTGGGCCTATCTGGTAGGATTAGAATATTTATTTGCCTGTTAGGTTGGCAAATTTTGCCTGTACTAAGTTAAATAATTAATTCTTGAAGGTTGCACTTTAAATTGGATGAAAAATCGTGGGTTGTGCATAATTGTCACTGGGTCTAAGCCTAAATTGAGTTGTGCATGCCTTAATTTTGTTTTCGGGGGTTGCGGGGTTGAATTTGAAAGTTGGGTCAAAGGCAGGCATGCTGAGTCATTTGGCGAGCTGGGTTGAGCTTGTCGAATCACTCGGCAGTTCACCTTAAATCCCCATCTCACCTTTAATTTAATGCCAAATATGATGTTGAACTCTGTTACTTTCGGCGAGAAGCATGATGTCGCTGAAAGTAATCGGCGCCTCACCAAAAGACTTCATGTTTAACCTTTGTCTGCACCCTTGTATTCTCTATGCACTGCACTCGACAAATCGTCAAAGTAGTTGTGTGCTTCGCCAACTGGTTCAGTGAAGTGATTTTACAATTGAATTGCCTTTCTTTTGTCTGAATACTTTCTAACTTTTTCTCGAAGCTTTGCAGAAATTGCTAGACTGAAATTAGCTGGAAGAGATATGCCACCCCGACAAACAAGAGAGAAATATTTCAGCAAAAATACAAAGGCAAATCCTCCCAAAACAGATAATGAGGGCAAGAAGCCCAGTGCCAGCAAGAGAACAAATCCCTGAGACCCCACCATTCCCTCGTGGTGACGTGGATTCTTCACAGCTATCCACTCCTTTTTGGCGGCTCATGACTTGGACAATCTTAGTAAGTCAGCTGCCGCTGAATCTTCTAAAGAAGCTTCGAGGGCCATTATCAAATTCCAGGTTGACATATCAAGCACTGATGCCCAGACAGATGGAGTGACTGTGTAGATAGGATTTTTCTCAACCTCCCTCTCTGTCTTTCATTATTCTAAATTCTAGATATTCTGTTATTTGCATTTGAGGACTAATACTTTTATTTGTGGTGGGGTGAGGCCCACTTTACCTTTGTGCATATTTATTTTGATATTATATTTTGTTATTAATTGCAATTATTTTGACCCATCCAAAAAATTTTGCCACCTCTCGTGTGTTGAATGTGGCTGTTCTTTTGCAAAATTTAAGTCTCGGTTCCAATCAATATCGATGACTTTAATAGTGCTCTCAATCGAACGAACATGAATGCGCGGCTACAGTGAGGCCAAAGGAAGTTGCATAGACAATATGAGAACTCTTTGCATCTCATTATGACTAGCCTAGTATCGAATTGAGTCTCTTGGGATGATCATTGCACACTAGCGAAAGTCTGGAGTCTTGTTTGACTATAGTGTCAATGCCTAGTATGATGAGCTTACTTTGAACCATCCATGATAGATCCTAGAATTTGCCCCATTGGTCGGTCAACTAAGTGATGCTATCTGTTGATATGATCTTAGGCAACTTATAAGAGTGTGAACCAATTTGACATTTACCTCTTTTGTGACCTACCTTGTGAGTGTGTGAACCACTTTTGAACACCCCTTGAGCCTTACCTTTCTTTGGAAGAAACTTGATGAAAACTAGACCTTTCTTTATCCATCACCCATAATCCTCATGAAATTGTGGTTAGTTGAATAGCCAACTTAGGCCAAAAGCCTAAGTTGAGGGTATGGTGAAAAGATAAGGGCAAATCAAGAAGTGCAAGAAAGCCCCCCTTACCCATGGTTTTGAAGAAAAATGGAACCACTCCATATAAAAAAAAAGAGAGAAATAAAAAGAAAAAGAATGAAAAAGAAAGTTGTGGAATAAAGTACAAAAGAAATAGGGTTCCCAAACAATACATGGAAAGTGAATAATAGGATGACTTATTAGCACTAAAGAGAATGATGAAGGAAAAGAAAAGGAAGTGTTGTGAGCACCACATTTCATGAGGATGAAAGTCACTGAGCCTAAATGACCATACCTTTGCACTCAGCCCCATTACAAGCCTTGGAAAGACCTTTTTGATCTGGAGTTAGCTAAAACAAATATTGATTGGAAAATACGGGTAAACCTATGGGTGAAAAAGCATGCATTGTATTCTTCCTTGTGAGAGTGAGTGTTTCATTTGATTCAAACATTTTAAATGATTAAAACTTTTTGTGTGAAATTGGAATCATTCCTTGTGTGAGTGAATTTGAACACTTTGATTGAGCTTGAACTTGCATTTGAAGCAAGTATTGTGAGCATGAGGTTCTTTAATATTGGTAAGTCACAAATTGAATCTTTGGGTGCACGTTTGATCTTTGCATAAGTAAATTGAGTCTTGTTGTGTGCATTCACGAGTGAGTCTTGTGTAGCACTGTTCAAGACACCCTCTTTGAATGGCTGAAGTTGAGTTTGCTTGAGGACAAGCAAAAGTCTAAGTTGGGGTGTTGATAAGTCCACAAATTGGACTCATTTAGGGCTATATTTTGATAGAATTAGTGTCCTCAAATGCATATTTTGTCTCAATATCTGATGAAAACCCTTAAGTGTTAGGTATTTGAAGTTTGAGGGAAAGCATGGACACTACTTAGCAAAAAGGAACAAAAGTAGCTAAAAGATCAAAGAAATGAAGACCTGAGAATCATCGAACCCATTCGGCGAGTCGCCAACAAGTCCCATCTTCACCTTTTATTCCAGTGAGCTGAGCCCTAATGGAAAGGATCAAATCGGCGGTGAAAAAAAGCAGTCAGCGTGTCACCTAGTAGCTCAACGAAGCAGTACTATGTCACCCAATGGTCCAAACATGACGATGTTGAAGGATAGAGCAAGACAACAATGAAACCTACCAAATGGTAGATCACTGAGTTGATCGGCGATCTCGACAAATGATACCAAATTATCCACTGCAGCACAGATTTTTGAAAACTATAAATACTCGTTGAAGAATTGTAGTTTAAGAGGAGATTTTTTCTAATATATCAGATTTTCTAATATAGAATTTTTTAATATAGACTTTTGAGTTCTAAGTTTGGAGAGGGTTTAGAAGAACTTAAAGGTTGTTTCGAGACTTAAATCTGCATACCCATTTGAATGCAAACTCATTTTGGTATAAATTTCTATCTCTTTTACATGTCTAGCTAAAACCCCAATTCTTGGGGTGTGATTTTGTGAATATGGGTTAGATTATATGTTGGGTCTTGCTGGTTGATGATCTATTTATTGTTTAGATGTGATTTCGTTTAGTAGTTGTGGTGGAACTTAATGAAATTGTAGTTGCAAATACGATTTCACCTTTGTGTTTTCGGCTTGCTCGAGAGAGAGGTTGTAAACCTAAGTCTACTAAATTGATGGCCGGTGGGATTGGGTAGACATGAGGTTCATCTCGAGGGAGTGAACCATAGTCTCATTCCCACACACTCAGCTCGAGAAAGTGAGTGTGCTAAGGTGGAGGCCGCTTTTCATGCGGCAAGGGGTGTTCGAGAGGAACCCATTTGATTCAGGGTAAGTTGCTCGAGAGAGAATTTACCCCCTCTATACTCTAGCCTAGTCACAAATATTCAACAGGTTTATTGTCAAAAGCATGAACCCAATAGTTTAGTTTTTCCTGTATTCCTATCACATCCCAAGAACCACATCTCATTGATTAGTACTTTTTACATTTTTGCTGTTTTTTTACTTACCTATGACAAAACCCCATTGATAATTGACGCTTGCATCACCCCTTAGATTTAACATGTTTTTAATCAATAATATCTTTATCTATGACTAATTAGAATGTAATTTTATTTTTCTACTAATTCTCAAGCCCACTCACTTGGGACTCGACTCCAACCCTTGGTTGGGTTACTTTACTATTGTACGATCTTTGACACTTGCATTGGAAGTTGTGTCTTGATTACACAAACATTAGCATGCATGTGGAATGTTTTATCACATAAAGGATTATAAGGTTGAAAGGTCTTCTAACCTAAAATGAATCAAAGTTAAGAAGCTATTCTAATGAAACCTAGCTTGGATTGGTAGTCTAAAGTGTACCTTTTCATGGATGACATATGGTTTAGCTTGAATTTGAAAGATGATGTTCCCTTCCATGGATGATAGAGATAAGTTAATAAAATTATTATTCCATGGGATTTATGCTTAGTATCAAGAGGATATTGAGATTCAAGCTCTCTCGTTAATAGAGGTCGGGTTATAGTAGCAATCTCCTTATCCCTTACTTATGTGCCCCCATAGGATGGTTGTCTTAGATAGACATTAGCTAGTGGATATACAATAGCTAGAAGTTCATGGTCTTACCTTAGTAAGTAGGACACCCCATTTCGATGTGGGACAGACACTTGAATCTGTGTTGAGAGATCACATGGTCTTATATGTCAGTTAAAGGTAAACCTCCCACAATAATGAATTAAGGTTACTTCTAGAAGTATCTCACAATAATTTTAAAGATTTTAGCTCGCATTGACCATGTTTTATGACTTATGTTTCTTACTTTTTTATATCATGTTTTGTTTGGTCATTGCATTTCATGAAAAGCTCTGTTAAGCATGATTTATATACGATTTATGCATGACTATCATACTTAGTGCATTTTTGTACTAACGGATACTCTTGCCTCCATTGTTTTCTCCAATGTAGGATCCGATGTTATAGGTTCTTATTCTCGTAACTAGGAGTCACCTTCAACATTTATTTCTTTGTCTTTTCTTTTAGTTGAGAACTTGATGTACGGGCTACTTCCTGATTCTCTTTTTATGTACTAGATGTCTTGTTGAGATGATGTTTACTCTTCCGCTTCATTTTCATAAAGTCTTTTATGTTGAAGGTCTTCTAAATCTTATATTTCTATTATCTTGTATAAAGAAAGCTAAGTGGCTTGTATGGTGCCTTTAAAGGTCCTATACTCCATGGTAATCAGAGCACAATGATTAGAAAGGTCCTATGAAGTCTAATAAGCCATGTCGAGTAGAGTCCTATTCATGAGTGTTAAATACGCCACACTTATGAATGAGGGGCTCTAAGATGTTTAGGAAACTCCACTTCTTTCATTACTCTAAAGTTGTGCGATAGATTTCAATTCTATAATATATGTCTACTAATCCTTATCTGATGCACTACAGGATATGGCTACTCGAAGAGCTTATGCTACAAGGAATCCGGGAGAGAATTTGGAACGAGGAGCTCCTCCTAAAGCTCCTCCAGTTTTGGTTGACCTTGTGGCCAAGCAAGTGACTAATATGGAGTTTAGGGATGCTTTTCAAGTGTTGGCTCAAGTTATGATGGCCCAAGCCAATAGGGAGATTGTAGTTTCCCTGAACTCAAATGTGGGTACGGCGGCATCTAGAGTGAGGGATTTCACTAGGATGAATCCTCCGGAGTATCATGGCTCTAAGATTGAGGAAGATTCTCAAGAATTCATTGATGAGGTTTACAAGGTGTTGATGATCATGGGAGTGATGCCGGTGGAAAAGGTGGAGATGGCCACTTATTAACTTAAGGGTGTTTCTCAAATATGGTTCAACCAATAGAAAGAAGGAAGAATGTAAAATGCAGGTCCTCTTGATTGGTAAACAGTCAAACTCGCTTTCCTCTATAGGTACTTTCTCCTTGAGATGAGGGAGGCAAAGGTACTTGATTTTATCAACCTTCGTCAAGGAAACATGAGTGTGAAGGGATATACTTTGAAGTTCATACAACTATTTTGATATGCTCCCACCATGGTTGCCGATCCTAGGGCAACGATGAGTAGTTCGTTTCAGGTGTGTCAAAAATGATTGTTCAATAATGTTGTACTGCGATGCTCATTAGTTACATGGTCGTTTCTCATCTTATGGTCCATGCTCAACAAATTGAAGAGGAGAAACTTAAGGAAAGGTATAGGCAGTCAAAAAAGGCAAGAATCGGTGATGGTAACTTTTCAGACTAAACGTTCGAGGGACATGGTCGTTCTAAGTTTCAACAAAGGTCCATGAAAGGTTCCTCCAATGCTCTGTCTAAGTTTAGCAATGATGAGGTGTCTAACCCTAAGTATCAAGGACGGGATGGTAGCGTATTCTCATTGTCTACATGTGCTAGATGTGGGAGGAAGCATGAGGGCAAGTGCTTAGCTGGCACGGATGGTTGCTTTGGTTGTAGAAAAAGTGGTCACAAAGTGAGGGATTGCTCAATGCTTATGTCTAAAGGGAGAGAAGGTAAACAAGCTCCACCTAGTTGTTCGGGTTCAAGTGCTTCAAAGAAAAACCATTAAAATCAATACTCAACTACGAAAGCTCCAGCACTCAGTTTTTTCACTTATATATTTCTTGCTCATTCTGATTATAAAATCCATCCAGACTCATGACCTGATCTTTGTTGCCCTAAAATTCTAATGCTACTAAATTGGTTGCCCATGGACCACTGATGAAAACAAACAACAACTCCAATTAAGCATCATAACACATTTAAGTTAAGTTTCTTATGTTTCCCAATATGTCTAATCAATATTGACCCACTGCTTGAACTATTTTAAGTACATGTTAAATCAAACTTAATATTTTAAATTCTAACTTGTAGCAATTACCAACTATTTTAATCTTTTAAGAGATGGAATGACTTCAAAGGCAAGAGGTTCTGCAAGAAATATTTTTGGTGAAAAAAATGACCCGCCATACTGTGGTCTTGAAGTTTCCATAGCGATTAAGTGTTGATTTTAATGAAAATATCAAGTGGAGAAGATGACTATGAAAATGGGTTTGAAATATGTTAAATGGGTGGGTTTCTAAACAGAATTGGGTATGTAAAATTTGGTGTGGGTTATTTGATTTGTAAGTTGACAAGTGTCCTTCCATTAAAATTAGGGGTATATTTGTACCAAAGTATAATGGGACCGATATATTTGAACTGAAAGTAAACCAAATGGTATATTTAAACTATTTCTAGTAGTACAGGGGTATATTTGACCCTTTTCCTTATAGTTAATGATCACATAATTTATAAATGTAGATAAGAAATTTGTGGTACCAATAATGTGTAAATCATTAACTTAAGAAAGACACTTAGCATGTAAACTAATGAACCTACATAAACAGTGTCACATATATTCTTACGTCATGAAACACATAGCATGTATAATTTTACAGAAAAAAAACTATCTTGTAACATATCCATATATCGATTTTTATGACTTACTCCCATAGACATTCAATTACATGACCATCTACAAACATTCTGTGGGATCATCTTAGTCGTGATTTATAATCTATTACATATCTAAAATGTAGGTTAATATAAAAAATGTATGCATTTTCTATATGTTACTAGTGATATGTAAGAATTGGTTGATATAGTAAATTTCCCATGGAAAAATCACTTATATAAATACAAAAAATACTAAAACAAATGATCTCCAAAATCGAGCAAGAAAATAGCATATAACACACACACACATTTACTTCTAACTCCTTGATAACTTTGACTCTAAATTTTAATCATATCATATAAATATACATATATAATAATATAAATCATTAGATATACATTCTTAAGAAAATAATACTAATAATAATTGAAGATAATTATGCCTGGACTGAGTCCCTATAAAATGACCCCAATAAGTCATTATCTAGTCATGATATTCAAATAAATGTATTTTGTAAAAGTCATCAATTTAACCCGGGGTTATGAGTTGGAAACTACCTTTGCAATACTTACATTTGGCCTTTAGTTCCAATTAGTTTTTCAACACGTGCGTTGCACGTGATTACCAATTCAGAAAATATATGGCATAGTAAATAATATTGCTTATTTAAGTGAAGATTTGAATAATAAGTTTTGCATAAAATAATATTGCAGATTCTTTTGTGAATGTTCTTTTGTCTTGAACATCAAGAAAACAAATCATGACAATTATCTAACTCTTAAGAAGTCTAATAATTTTGAAAATAGTTATTCAGAAGCATATATCTATATCACAAGAGAAATTGTTAACAAAAACAAATGTATTTAAACTATATAATGTTAACTTCATTTATTGGAAACATATTAATGTATATATTAAGTAAAAACATAATTATTGTATCATCAAAATTATTTTCCATAAGTACTAGTGGTTATGGAATATACCTTCTTAGGATAGAACGATTTACTTCATTAGAATAGTGGTACCTCATATTCCACTAAACTTCGAACTCACTCAACGACAATAAATCACACGAAAATTTTTAAAATGCAAGAACAAGAAGAGTAGAATATTAAAAAATTGTAGTTAAAAAATGAGAGGAAGCCCCTCTATTTATAGTAAACAAAGGGTAGTATGAAAAAGTGTTTTTTGTGTCTTATCTGAAAAGTCATGACCTTTCCGAGAAGTTACAACCATTTAGAAAAGTCATAACTCATCGAAAAAGTCACAACTCTTTGGAAAAGTCACAACTCATCGAAAAATCACAACCCTTTGAAAAAAGTCACAACTTATTGGAAAAGTCACAACTCATCGAAAAAGTCACAACTCTTAGGAAACGTCACAACTCATCGAAAATCACAACCCTTTGAAAAAAGTTACAACTCATCGAAAAAGTCACAACCTAAGTTAAGGATATTATAGTAATTTAACATTCAAGTTAGGAGTTCATGCTTTTAAGGTAATATAGATATAAGGTTGCCTTGAATAAACATAATTATACAACACTTAAGCACATATTAAATTAGAAGTAACTTCTTATGACTTAGTTCTAACGCACGATCTAAATAATTAAAGAAAATTAAATGTTTCTAAATCTATGGTAGCCTCCTAATTATAAGTGGGATACACAACACACCCATAAGCAACATTATACTACACGACTTTTGAACTCTCTGAGACATGACTTGCTCTGATACCAACTTTGTCATGCCCCAAACTAGGGAAGGAACAACTGGCACTCAGTACATTAGTCGACCAAGCTAGGTACTGTAACATAGTGAAGAGAAAATAATGAGGACCAAAAATGTCATCCCAATAAAATGCTGAAACAAAGTAACTATACCGACAGGGTTACAAAAACTTCAATGACATAAAAAAATAGCTGACAAGGCCAACATAAATGGTAAATAACAATGAAGCCAATGGGGCTACAACTGAAATAATATATACAATAAGCCGACGAGGCAATAAATTGGAAGCTGAAAGGACCAAACAAAATGTGTCCACAAGTCTCTACAAACATTATAACTTAACTGATTGGGGAAAGACCCCACCAATACAAAAAAGTTTTATGCAAAAGTTGAGTATGCAAAATCTACAAACAAACAATAGCTCCAGAATGGAGCTTACCAATCTTTACCTAAGACAACACCCCTATTATAAGGCCGATCAAGTCCTATGGTTGAACCTGTAACACGAAATGCAGCAACCCCAGGCAATGGGAGTCAGTACGAATAGTAATATTCTGGTATGTAAGTTAGAAAGTAGAACCATAAAAAGTTGTGATAAAAAGGGTAATATAGAGACCACCTGAAACTGAAACTTTAATAGCCTCCATGTAAGTTAGAAAGTAGAACCATAAAACCTCATACTAAATAAATATGCATGATATGCTCGTGTAATCGTATGTAGTGAATACATATATATAGATGCAAATGCATTGCATACCCAACCAAATCCTATCAATGGTGGTCTTTTTGGTAGCTAACTTGTAGCATATTCGCCAACTTGTGGCCATATGTGTCTCATACATATAAATATAGATAATAGGCTCCATACCTCCAAATTATAGCTCGAGAGCAGAATGCATAGCATGTCATCTCATGGATTTGTAATGCATATATGTTACAATAATTGTCTTCCCAATCATGGCCTGTTAATACTCTTGTTCTAAAAATCTAATAATCACTTTCGAGCTCTGGGCTCAAGTATAATAGGATGCATGCCAAAACCTCCCACCTTGGATACTCTCCCATGCTCAAAGAACTCTCTTGATCTGTGTATTGTCCACATCTAGTGATAGAAATCAATCAGTTATTGCCTCACTACCGAGTTAGACTCACTGGTGAACGAACTGCACCATTGGCTCTCCAAGACTATCATCACCATTATCCTATAGGGCCTCTTCATCTGACTCTACCTCCTCCTCTGGTTGAGGCTCGGTGGCCACTGGTTGGGTTGCATCCTCAGATCCTCATTCACTTTTAGAGTCGCTCCTTCCTCCTTGAGAATCACAAACTTCTTCATTAGACTGCGAATGAGTGTGTTGTGTAGTAGTCCTAGCTGTTCGAGATCTAGTAGCTCGGGGAGAATAATCTTCAATCTTCGTGTTAGTGTGGACTTCAGAACTACTAGAGCTTTGTGTGTGTCAGTTGTGTGGTCTTTCATCTTGGTCATGTTGTACCTGAAGAGAAACGAATAAGTTAGTACTGATTTTTATCTAATGACGCACTAACGAGTACTCAAACTTACCCAGTAGGTATACAACATGATGCCTTACCTAAAGAATGGCATCACCAAATCTATCATTGGGAAGTGCCACGCTATGAAATACATGAGAACTAAAATTAATAAAAGATAGAAAATATTTTTGTCGTTTTGTTTTTTTACAGGGCACTTTACAATCAATTATGGGTACCATGGCTCGTCTAGGCCACCGTGAACATGATCCAGTGCTGACCCCTTCACTGGTGCGATATTACAAAGGGTTTCACGGTCTGTGGTAAGCACCATGGCCCATTATGTTCCTCGTGAAGAATTTCCAGTACTTGTGAATCACCCAGCTGTTGTTCACGAAGGGTTTCACAGGTCGTGCTTCCCTGCACGGTCCATGAAGCCTTTCGTGTACTTTACACATGGGCAACTTTTTGTCCTTTTTCAACCCAATTCAGTTAGCCCACTTCTACCAATCATAAAATATTGCCAAAATGATCTTTTCTAGAATTTATATAGCATGAGCACAACAAATTGATTCAACCCACACAAAATATTCATCAACATAATCAAATTTGAGTCAAGTTCAACAATTTGTACCATTGCCACGTCGAATCAACTCCTATTTCTATATTCCAATTCATTTTGATCTATCTATCTATACTATCTTAAAAGCATGAACTCATAACTTGAATGTTAAATTACTATCATATCCCTAACTTAGGTTGTGACTTTATCGATGAGTTGTGATTTTTCCGATAAGTTATGACTTTTTTCAAAGGGTTGTGATTTTTTGATGAGTTGTAACTTTTTTCAAAGGGTTGTGATTTTTCAATAAGTTGTGAAGTTTCCATGGAGTTGTTACTTTTTCAATAAGTTGGGATTTTTCCAAAGGGTTGTGACTTCTCGAAAAAGTCATGACTTTACAGATAAGGCACAAAAAACATTTGTTCATACTACCCTTTGTTGACCATAAATAGAGGGGCTTCCTCTCAATTTTCCACCACAATTTTTTTTAATCTTCTACTCTTCTTCTTCTTGCATTGTAATTTTTTTTGTGTTATTTATTGTCATTGAGTGATTTTGAAGTTTAGTGGAATATGAGGTACCAATATTCTAATGAAATAAGTCGTTCTATCCTAAGAGGGTATATTCCATAACCTCGAGTGCTTGAGAAAAATAATTTTGATGATATAATAATAATTTTTTTGCTTAATATATATATATATATATTAGTATGTAGTGTTCCAATATACAAAGTTAACATGATGTAGTCTAAATTCATTTGTTTTTGTTAACAATTTCTCATGTGATGTAGATATATGCTTTTGAATATCTTTTTCCAAAAATTTAGAGAATTATCACAATTTGTTTTTTATGCTCAAGACAAAAGAATGACTTTATTTATCAATGCTACTTTTGTGATTTAGACTCTCGTGAAGTTTGCTTCAAAATAGTTGTTACTATATAAACATTGCCCTTTTGTTTTACTTATTTACTATTTCTTAATATTTTAGTATTTTGGACAAAGAAAAGTCCATATGACTTGTAATAACGCTACTTGAAGTTTGTATTAGTTTAATTTTTATTATTTATTTAATAGCTATTTATGAGATAAATATTTTCATTAATGCAAATATATATATTTATATTTGGGTAGTTATTTGTATTTAAATTAAAGTAATGTATATGTCACAAATGTATTATGAAATTAATAGGATCTTCGAACTTCAAAAGATATTATTTTCAAATAGTCCGAGTTCTTTTTTTTAAAAAGAAAATCTCACAACAAATGTGAAAATATGTGAATATATAAAATGTAGTTGTTCTCTTCACATGTTCATATGACATCTAAATAATTTAACATGGAATACACATGCAAAGCACTTCTGGTTAGATGACAAGAAAAGTAAAACACAAATAATGACTATAATGTAATATTAGTGAGATAAGACTAAATACATGATTGACCCTCATCAAATTGACATAAATATATATATTGTTGCATTTAACTGATAAAAGTTTTCATTGGTCATCTTCATAAGTTTGCGTGAATAAGAGATATATATGATGATCCACATTGAAAATACACAAAAAAGTATGTAATTTTATTTTTTTTCTAAGCTTATTATTCAAATCTTTGCTTTAATAGAAATACTATTTACAGTAACATATTTTTTTTGGAATTGGTGATCACGTGCAATGCACATGTTAAAAACTAGTATACACAAGTGTGCGGTATTTAACTAAGAAATTCGGACTCAAATTCACAACTACATCTATCATTCATCCTAAATCCATCAAAAAACACAAATGCCCACACACACAAAAAAAAAATCAAAGAATTCAACAATTAATTGCATTCCCACAATATATAAACCCTAAAAACCAATACATCAAGTAATAATACAAAAATTCGAACAAAAATTAGTAGTGCTAACTTGATTATAGATAATATCTAACTTATATTAAGTAGGTAGATAAACTTACTTCAAATATGCTCAAATTTTTGCACAAGAATGAGAAGATAAACTTGATTCTAGGGTTTCCTTGCAATGTAGACTTAGGAGATTTTTCTTTGATTTGAAGTTATAGAAGATGAAAAATGGTTAGAATGTCTAGGGGGACATTACAAATGGAGAGAAAGTGAAAGAACCCGACTCTTGGTGCTTTGGATGTATTTAATACCAATAATTGGCTTTTCGGGCCTCGTAGATCGGGTCAAGGCATCACTGTTGACTTTCTCGTAATGGACCGTAGCCGTGTTTGTGAAGAGCACCATGGCTCGTGTGAGTTATCGTCGACCTTACTTGGGAAGAAAAACTTACTAGTAGGTTCACGAGATGCTAGACGGTCTATTTTCAGGTCAAATGGATCGTAAACCCTTTAGTGAACCATTTTATGCATTTTCCAGTAGGCTTCTGTTAGGGGGCTATTGACTTACGGGCCGTGAAGAGCATCGCAGTAAATGGTATGATAGTATGAAACTACCAAATTATATGTATACTTGTTCTAAATGATTGAGTTCTTTTATGAAAAAATGTCACCTAAAATCTTGTGATTTTTCGTGAAAAGATATGTCTATGAAATATAACTATTTGCATATTCATGAATAAATAGTCATTTGTCATGTTTTGTAAAAGAAGCATTTGAACTATATTGCCTTTATTGGACCCAATGAAACATTGTTCATAGGTAGTTCTATAACAATCAAATTGAAAATTATGGAAAGGTCCTTCCGAAAAGGACATATGAGAAGGTGATGACTCTAAACAATGTTTGTATCACACAAAATTGTAAGAAATAGGAACAAATATTTCTAAGAAAAAGCTATCTCGCAGAGAGCTTTCCAAACTCAAGATTTTTATTTGTTCTTACTTGCTTGAGTCAAACTATTTGTGACATGAACGCTTGGGACACGTCAATTACAAAACCTTGTAAGGAAAAGTGATCAACTTAGAAGTTTTATCTAACTTTGAGTGCAATAAATAAAAATGTCTAGTTTGTGTGAAATCTTAGTATGCTAAGCATTCTTATCAATCTGCTGAAAGGAATAAATCCCTTAGAGTTGATTTACACTAACATTTGTGATATGAAGTCAACACCATCTCTTGGTGGGAAAAAGTATCTCTTAACTTTTATTGACAATTGCTATGTCTATTTTCTTAATGGTAAGGATGAAGCAATAGAAACGTCTAGACAATATAATATTGAAGTTGAAAAGCAGTTGGGAAAATGATAAGAAGTGATAAGGATAGAGAGTATAAATCTCCTTTTGCAGAAATATGTTTTAAAAGTGGAATTATCCATCAAACCGCTTCCCTATTCACCTCAATCTAATGGAAAACCAAACGTTGAAAGAAATGATGGATGCATTACTTATAAGTTCAGGTTTACCACAAAACTTGTGTGGAGAAACTATCCTTACTGCAAAAGAGAACAACAAAAAGTTGTCTTACCAAAAAGAAAGCAATTTTGTTTGTTCAGGACACAATCTATTCCATATGAGAAATAGAAAGGAAGGAAATCCAACTTGAAATATTTCAAAGTGTGGGGGTGTCTATCCAAAGTCCAAGTTCCTATTCCTAAAAGGATTAAAATTGGACCTAAGACCGTGGATTGTAAAATTAGACTTGAGTAATCTAGTGTAGGGTCTAAAAGACCTTGGAAAGAACAAAAGGAGAATGTTCTTAATAAAGAGATTCAAACGTGTAGTAAATATCAAAGGACATCTACTACCTTCGGATATGATTTTGTAAGATTTCCTATGTCTTATGTGGACTCATTCTTTTGAAAAGATGGTGTCAATAGTGAGATTGGTTCAATCTTGAGCAATCCTATTGGAAGTTGGTTGATCTTCCTCCAGGAAATAAACCTTTGGGTTCAAAGTGAATCCACATAAGGAAAATGAAAGTTGATGGAACTGTTGACAAATATAAAGCAAGACTTTTCGTCAAAGGCTTTAGACAAAAACAAGTTCTTGATCTTTTCAATACATACTTGCCAGTAACTAGAATTACATTCATTCGGATGTTAATATTATTAGTTGAGGTATATGACCTCAAAATTCATCAAATGAATGTGAAAACAACTCTCTTAAATGGAGATTTGGAGGAAGAAAGTTACATTGAACAACCCGAGGGTTTTGTGGTTCCTGATAAAGATAAGAAAGTGTGCGAACTTGTTAAGTCACTTTATGGACTAAAACAAACACCCAAACAATCACATAAGAAATTTGACCAAACCATGTTGGAAAATGGATTTAAGAATGATGGAAGTGATAAATGTGCTTATATTAAAATCACAAGGACAATTTTTGTTTGTATATTGGTGAAATGTTGATCATTAGTAGAGACACTAATGAAATAAATGCTATTAAACATACGCTAGAAAGCAAGTTTGATATGAAAGATCTTGGAGTTGCTGATGTGATCTTAGGTATAAGAATCCTTAGAACTCCATAATGTTTAGCATTGTCACGGTCTCATTGCATTGAAAAGTTACTTGGCTAGTTTAAATATTAGGATTTCTATATTGTCAAGACTCCAATAAATGTGAGATTTGCATTTCAAATGAGTGAAGGCGAAAGTGGCTCTCGTATTGGGAAGTATGATGTATATCAAGAAGTGTACGCGATTAGATATAGTATGTGCTATTAGTAAACTGAGTCAGTTTATGAGCAATCCTAATCAAACTCATTGGATGGCAATGAAAAGAGTTTTGGGGTATTTAAAACATACTCAAAACTATGTCTCGCATTATAACAATATCAAGCAGTACTGAAAGAATATAGTGATGTAAATTGGATCACCGGGATCAAATGAAGTAAAATTCATGAGTGGATATGTATTTACTCTTGGTGGAGGAGCAGTCTCTTGGAAATCTTCCAAAAAGACATGTATCGCTAGCTCTACAATGATCTTTGAGCTAGGTACTCTAGATAAGGCCAGTCAGATAATTGAAAGACTCTAAAATTTCTTAATAGATATTATATTTTTGTCCAAACCTTTGGCATCAGTGTGCATACACTTTGATAGTCAAGAAGCAATAGGTAGGGCATGAAGCATGATGTATAATGGAAAGTCTCATCATATAATAGATAGACATAATCTCGTTAGAAAACAATTACTCTCTAGTGAAATTATCACAATTGACTATGTAAAGTCAAAGGATAATGTGTCAGATCCACATACAAAAAGGCCTAACTAGAGATAAAGTTGAAAGATCACCTTCCGGAATGGGTTTATGGCTTAGGACAAGTCATTAGTAGCTCTATCTAGCATACTGGGGACCCCAAGAGCTAGATTCAATGAGAAAAAACAAAGTTGTGATTGATGGTTCGACATTGTCAATCAACTCAATCCATTCTCATGATGAAGACAATGTTCAGGAACGAGGTTAAAATATTAAGGCTTGTTAATGAGTTAATAAGGCTTAAAGTTTTTAATGATTTGCTAAGTTGGCAAACTTGACCAAATAGTGTATCTACACGATGATACGGTTAGAAATCACCTATGTGAGTGTGAAGTGTAAGCCGCTTCGAAGAGAATTATTGTCAAAAGCTTATTCTCTATACACTCATGAAACCAGGAGGTGTTCATGGCTGAAACGAACACAACCGTAAGAACCATAAATGGTAAAGGGTTAATTGTGCGACATATTGTTGTCTAGGTATACACAAAAGCTCGACGGTTCAGAGATATTGCATCTACCGATTGACTGAGTATATCCGACATATGTTCACTATGAAAAGTCCAAAAGGAAACCTACTTATCCATATGCAATTAATTCTTGTTTGTAAAGTACACATACTTGTCCATGACTTTGTCTTGGAGTCATTCTCCATTCATGCAGGGGATTGTTGGGTTTTAAATAGTGTGAATGGAAGATGAAAAGTTGCGACTTTTATGAAGAATTGCGACTTTTATGAAAAATTGTGACTTTTATGAAGAGTTGTGACTTTTATGAAAAGTTGTGACTTTTATGAAAGGTTATGACCTTTCTGAAAGATTGTGACTTTTCCAAAGGTTTGTGACCTTTCTGGTAAGGCACAATAAGAACCACTTCACACTACCCTTTGTTTTCTATAAATTGAGGGATTTCCTCTCATTTTAGTTGAACGAATTTTTCTGGACTTCTTCTACTACTACTAAATCTATTATTCTAAGTGTATTTTACTATCGTTGAGTGGTTCGCTGACACCGCGGTTTTAGGTACCGATACACCAGTGAGTAAGATTGTTCTATCCTGAGAGGATATATTCCATTAAACTCGGGTACTTGAGGGGAATAATTTCCTTAAGGGGACACTGTGCATTCAGTGGGCTCGATTTTCTTTCTTTGAGAAAAATATTTTTATACTGTTTCTAATCTGTTTCTGATTCCATTTTCTCTACTAATTTTAATTTTCTAGTTTGGAAATACTCTTTAAACTTTGTTGTTTCTTACCAAGTTATTCAAAGTTTTGTTCTAAGTATTTTAGGAATACAAGATGAATAACAAATATTACTATATAAATTTATAACTTGAAGTTGTCAAGGATTTGTATGTCATTGAAAGTCTTAATAAAGAAAAATAAAAAATTTAAGTATCCGAGGTTGGCTCGAAGGCAACGTTGTTTCCACATTTTTCATCAATTGCTTATACAAAATTTATTGTTAGGTTCGATATGTACCTGAGTTCCTTCTATAGAAAAAATGCCCCTCTTATTTGAAAAAAGTAGTCTCGATGTATGCATATTTTTTTGACGCACAAAGAATGTGCCAAGGGTAGAATGAGTCTCGTTTTTAATAACATTATAATTCATGGAGTTTACCTGCTAGATATAAAATTTGTTATTAGATATGCATAACATCTTCCAACATAGGTTATAGCTATTTGTAAATGTTGAATGTATGCACAATATCACACGTAAAAGTCTAAATGTATGTAAAATAGTCAGAATTCAAGATGAAACTCCACATTTAGTGGTCAAATAAACATTATTGGCAACTTTCATTGTGAATGATAATTCAAATTCTAACCAATTATCTCAATATTTTTGATACCTTTCCAAATCACTGTGCTACAATTTTCTATTAAAAATGGTATTACTTAACCATTTAGTTTCAAAAATTCACACCAGCAACGATAACTAAAAAAACATGTGAAATTATCCATTGATATAAATATTTCGATACAAACAAATTATAATTGCCAGATCGCACAAATATTCAATAAAAATTTTAGAAAAGTAAATTTTGCATCACATACCTATGTAGATAATCAATGAAATAAGCTCCGAACCATGTTTGAAAATTTTTTCTTCACGAATAGGGCATGCAAAATTAGTTCAAATATATCGCTTTAATCACTGCTAAGTTCAGATTATAATGTTTTAAAATTTGTCTACAATGTCGAATAGGAAATCCACAGTTACTTCACACCAATTACATAGCTATAACGCCTGATATTCAGGGTATAACTAATATCTGCCGGACATTTTCGAGTGTCTTCCACCACAAAATCCTCTTGTTCACATCATTAGCCTAGCACTGCTCTACCATCCTAGGCAAAATTGGTCCAAGTTAGCAAAGATAGAATCAAATAACATGATACTTCTACATAATTATAATAAACGGTTTAGTCTTAGACATTGTAACACCCCATATCCGAAAATAGACCAAAATGCAGATTTTCAGAAATTGCAGGTGCAACCCACGGTTGCCACCCACGGACCGTAAGGCGACCCACGATCCATTCTGGTGGTCCGTGGATCACCATCTGCAACCCTCCCCAGAAAGGTGCAGAAAAATAAACTAAGTCCTGACCTACGGCAGGACCTACGGACCGTAGGTCAGACCACAGTCTATGGTCCAGGGCCGTAGGTCGGACCCCATGTTTCTGCTCCCAATCGTCGATCGACAATTGACCAGAACGGACCGTCGGTCGATCCACTGCCCATCGGTGACACCGACAGCAGTTAAGTCAGGGGTCATTTGGTCTTTTCCTTATGCGTTGGACCCCTAAACTACGTAGTTTTGGTCAGTTTAAGCCTAGCAACTTAATTAGAATCTACCCTAAGCAAATCTTTCACCAAAACTAAAAAAAAAAAAAATAGAACGCATAAGGAGAAAAAGTCGAGAAGGCCCTAGTCCAAGAATGTAGTGAGTTTCCATCAATTTTAGCCCCAAAATTGAAAGGTTTATTCATAGAATTCCTCACCAGGTATGTGGGATTTCACTATTGGCTTCTTTTCACCCATTAGGTCCCTAGAATTCAGCCAGATTCTTGATTCCCTTGATATTATCTAGACCTAGGGTTTCTAGAATTTCAGCAGATCATTATGAATCAGTTGGTTTAATGTTCCTAATCAGATTATCATGATTTCAGTATAGTTTTTCATATATTCTTTCATAAATTCATAACCCTAGCTATGTAGTTCTTTTAGTTCATGAATTACACATGTTGGGTCAGATATTTCAGTCATACATTCCTCATATTTTAATGTTTCATTATCAGCATATTAATGTTGCATTTTCAGTTAGCATGTCAATACTTTGAGCTATCCAGTATTACAGCATTTCAGTCATAAAATATTAGTTACCTAATCAATTGGGAGAAACTTAATACCGAGTGGACTAGGGTCAATCACCCTCAAGTCCCAAAACTACGTGCCCCGTAGGTTGTAAGTCCCCTCTATGGACATCATTTTAGTGATCACGCCAGCATGCCTCTATACATATGGTCAGGTATATTGGGTCCTCTCGATGGGGCGTATACATGGACTCCACATTTAGCTCATGTGGTTTTATGTCAGTTATTAGCAGCTTCCACAGTTCAGTCAGATTCTATTGCATTGACCACGTTATCAGTAAAGTTCAATACTCAGTCTCAGCATGTCATAACCTTGGTCATTGCATTCAGTTTAGTCATGTATAGTACTTTCAGTATCCTTACCATGTTCAGATTATATCATTACTTTATTGCTTGTTCAATTATGTTATTGTTCAACTTTATTCTATTTTGCATGCTCAGTACCTTTCAAGTACTGATGCATACTCTGCACTACATCTTCTCGTGATTTAGGTTTAGGTCCTCAGCAATCAAATCACGCATAGATCAGTTCCCGATCTTCAGTTCAGTAGTATCAGTGGTGAGTCCTCATTCCTCGAGGACAGTTGATGTGTTATATCTCCATTTTTGTACTTCATTTTAAGTTTTTGATAGATTTAGCTGGGCATGTCCCTGAATTTCTAGTCAGTTTAGAGGCTTATTTCAGACATAGTTAGATTCAGCTTTAGTGTTAGAGTTTGACTTTTCTTTTGTATTCAAACTCTCAGTTTCTTTGCTCCAGTTGCTAGGCTCGACACAATCAGATTGCTTCTTAATTAATACTACATGTGCACAACGTGGCTAAAAATTGCATTAGATAGATGTAAAATCAGTATTTCTTAATGGGCTTTTTGCAAAACAATTCTTATTGTCAATTGAAATGGATGTTGTTAAGACAATAGTGGTTGATTTATTAGCAAATTTGATATAACAAATGAGAATTCAATCTATTTTTCTGCTTTGTGATATACTTTTATTCTTAAAATAACCATCAGAGAGTGTAACCAGTAAATTGAAATCGTACCATATTGAATCTAGCATCTCCTGTGTGAAGCAACTTAACTCTCGAGCTCGTCAAGTTGAACATCTATAACCCTTAAATGAATACCACATATATCAATCAGATAGCGGGCTGCATTCCTATTACTCTCATTTCTGTCATATTTCGAGTCAGCATGATTCTCTGTTGAACCAGGAGGAACAATGTTACGAGCCACTATTTGACCAATCTCCAAAGATGCCTTGTCATTATCCATGTTGCACTTGGGGGAAACTACACTGCTACTCCTATTTTCGCCACGTGCATAGTCAATGGATGTGTGAACTATTTCTTTTACGATATGATTCTGCTTCGAATGAGGAGAAAAACCAGAAGGAACTTTAGGGTAATTCTCTACTTGACATTCTGTCGATAAATCACGAAGAAGATCACAAACATCCCGATTAGTTCGTTTCTCCACCAATTCAAATATTGTGTAGTCATATCCAGTTCAAACAACCTAGACGGATTATATAACCTCAAATCATAATTAATGGGTCTTCTGTAGCTGTACTAGTCACGTTCTGGAATTGAAGGCGAGCGAGGAATCGATTTAGGGAAGTCTTGATCATATCCAAACTACATTGCTACCTGATTTGGTCGATAGGGCTCTTGACAATCTAAACCAACAAGCTCAGATGCCCTCAAGCATCGAACGAAGGACTCCATTTCTAGATCTAAATTTTGCCCTCTAACTATTGTCCACTCTTCATTTTCCTTGTAAAACTTGGGAATCGACCAACCTTTCACAGCCAAGGCGTATGGCCTCCATAGAAAACACTCTCCAGATGAGTCAATAGTAGTCCTCACATTAATTACACCTGTTTGTTTCACATTGTGCCATCTGTCTATTCTTACCCCCACTAACAATATTGTAATTCTCAGCGCGCTTTGGCTGCAAAAATACCATCCTCTTCGAAGCCAAAACTTGAATAAAGAATAATTGCGACCAAAGACTAAGTTACTGAATGTCAAATATGTCACCAATTCTACCTGGAACTTCTGATTAAGCCATTATCATAGCCCATTTCAATGAGCCCAAGTCCCTATATATACTAGCAAGAACAGCAGGAGCAAACACTACTTGCTACCTCTAGCCAAACTAACAGCTATTGAGAAAACACGAGCATTTATTTTACTTGGAAACACAAATCTTGATAACCAAAGAGAAAGAAAAGCTTCATATTCATAATCCTTACCACTATTCATGAAGTAATTCAACCACCTATAGTGATTATTAGTCTTCAATCTGATAAGTTCCCTTCGCGCATTTTCAAGATTTTTTTCAATCACTACCAACTCAGGGGATTGAAGGGCTGACAAAATAGAGTCACCCAAAATAGAAAACCCTCCTAAAATCATCATGTCTTCAAGACTAACAGTACCTTCACCCCAAAGAAACATAAAATTGTTAGTCTCACAACACCACCTCTCTGCCAACCCAAAAATTAAATTTTGATCCGTCTGGACTCTTTACACTGAACTTTTGAGCGTTCCGTAAACTCCTGCAACTTTCCATATAGGGTGATGGATAGCCTCCATCGTTTCAACCCATTCTTTCCATTTCATTTGTTTATCCCTCCATCCATTGCAACCATGAAAGGAGACTTTCAATGGCCACTCAGATTCGGATGGAAAAGGGATTGGAGGAGGTTTCAAATTTGGTCCTTCAGTCGAAACAACAACTGGATCTAACAAATGGGCAACTCTTTGTTGTGGAATTCCACTTAGTGGTGAAACCAACAACTCTTCTCTTTCAACAATAGTTGGATCTTCCATCGACTCTTTAAAATGGACAATTCACCAAACAAACAATGAATGTTGATTCTTTTTAGGACAACAAAAAGTACTTCTTGTGTGTTTTTGTTTTTCTCTAGTTTAAAATGGGAATGATGACTACAAATGGTTTATGCAGAGTTATACTTTACTTACCATAATCTTCTTTGTCCTTTAGTGAGTATCAATTTAAGATTCTTCGTTGACTGAAATGGAGGAATATGGTTTTTTTCAAGGGGTGTTAAAACATTAAAAAATAAGTAAATTTAGGGATTATATAAATAGAATGTATATAAATAAAACTTTTAACCTATCTATATAGTATAGATTTTTAATAAATTTGGTTCCATCATTGACAATAATGAGTATTATTTAAATTTTACATGCATGAGCTTTTAATCCTAAGCCCCAATAAAGGAATGCAACTGTTGTAGACTATCTGTCAATGTAAAAATGGTGAATTGTGATGGAAATAAAAAAAAACAAAATATGACAATCCTTCTAATTACAACATATATTCACTCAGTAGTATTTCATTAAGTCATAATGTGATTTCAAAATTTATTTAAAAACATTCTAGAGAATAACACTTGTTTGGTGGGATATCTTTTATAGGAAAAACATGAATTTAGATTGTCAATAGCCATTAGATATAATATTTAGGGATACACACAACACATAATATCTACATCTTTTCAGTGGAGCGGTGTCAATTGTCACATCTTGAATATGTGTGGCTCTACCACTAGTGAAGATGTGTATTAGTTATATTTTACATGCATGAGATTCAGTCCTTAACCTTGATAGAGGAAAACAATTATCGTAGGCTGATGGTCAATAAAAATCTGGTGAATTTGATGATAAGAATAACAAAATGAAATATGACATGTTGTAAGATTTATATTATACCATAAAGTACATATTGATATTACTTGAACTTTGCCTGCATGAGCTTTCAACTCTAATCCTCGGTAGAGGAAAATGATTGTAGCAAGCTAACGAAACATGACAAAACATCAGTGAATTTGGTGATGGAGATAACAAAATCAAAACATGATTAAATATATGTGTAAATATATAAAGGGATCCAATACATAGTATGTATATAAATAAAACTTTTCAACTATCAACATAGTATACTTTTTCACTGAAGTGGTGTGAGTTGACACCTTTTGAATACATGTTATTCCGCCATTGATGATCATAATACTACTTAAATTTTATGTACATGAGCTTTCGGTGCTAAGCCCCGATAGAGGAAGACGACTGTAGTAGGTTGGCTGTCAACGTAAAACTGATGGATTTGATGATGGAAATAACAAAAGAAAATCACACAATCTTTCTAATTACGACATATATTCTTTCCATAGTATTTCATTAATTCATAATGTTATTACAAAACTTATTTTAAAACATTCTAAGAAAACACGTTTTTGGTGAGGGGTATTTTTAAAGAAAAAATATGTATTCGTTTGTCATTATTCGTTTGATATAATATTTAAGGATTCAACAAAACATACCGTATCTATACTTTTCAATAAAGTGGTTTCAGTTGACTCTTTTAGCCACTAATGATGACGTGTATTACTTAAACTTCACATGCATGAGCTTTTAACCTTAACCCGATAGAGGAAAGTAATTAAGTTGACTGTCAACATGAAACTAGTGAATTTGGTGATGGAAATAACAAAAAAAAAAAAATATGGCATGTTGTAAGGTTCATGTTGTATCATAAGGTACATCTTGATATTACTTGAACTTTACGTGCATGAGATTTTAGTCCTAATACCCGATAGTGTTACTGTCTCATTCTTCTCACGCGAAACATATAGTAGTGTTGATTCTTCTCTAAGAAGTTGTTTAGTTTTCTCTATTGATCAGTTATCGAAGACATATCGATAGTGTTACTGTCTCATTGTTCTCTTGCTAAGAACAATTTCATTGAACTAGTGGAATGACTTACAATTATCTCAGCTTTACAATTGTATCATGCTTTATATCACTAATTTAGTTCATTTAGATCTTTTACTTTTCTCCTCTGCCTTCAAGACAGTAACAGGCTCGACTAAAGCAAATTTGCGTAGTGTAAGGTTCATTAAAATGGTAAGTGCTCTCTTAGAACAAGACTTTATCCATTTCCAGAGCATGAAGCTGAAATTTCTTGTTAAGGATGGTAGGATCGTTAGGAAATCATCATCAACTTAATTAATGTCTAAGAAATTTCATAAAGAATCAAGAATATTCATAGAGTTGTGGCAAATAACAAAGGATTGATGAAGTGAGAAATAAGAGATAGCAACAAAGAGAGTTGCTAGATTACGAGTGCAAGAAAAATTATAAGTAAGAACTGTAAAACCGAAGTAGTCCTTACTTTGAAATAATAAAATTCAAGTTATGAATAACGAATTGTGTGTAATTCTATTTTATCAAAACTCTCAATACTTGTTCATCCTGTCTCTGCCTCTCCTCGACCCCACTATAACCAACCTCTCACACCTCCTTACTAGGGCATCACACATTGCTTCTGCAGATGGACAAACCACCTCAATCTCCTTTCCCTAATTTTGTCCACCACAGAGGTTATGCTACTTTGTCTTGAATATCTTCATTCTCAATCCTATCACTCCGAGTATGTCCACATATCCATCTCAATATTCTCATTTTCGTCACTTACATATTCATAACTATTAAGGTAAAAAAAAATTGAAGCCCCGATCAATTGTGAACTTAATGATTTTATTTTAACATTAATAATATATAGTTTAGGTAAAAAAAAATCATAGAAAACCTTCTTACTCTTTATATTCGATAATATAATATATTAGAATTTTGAATGAAGCTACTTGTCACGCCCCAAGCTACCCCCGAGATGCGGACACGGGACCTAGGATCACAAGTGACCCCAAGCTAACCTTACTGGCATAATCATGAGCATACTAAAGATAAACTGAGAAATAAAACTGATGCGGAAGCTAATAATAAGTGAATCTAAAATGATGGGGAATAACCATATACTAAAACTGAATATCAAATCTGAGATTTTAATACAAAAGAAACATCAAACTCAAATACTAAGCTAAATTTAACTATGTATGAAAATAACCTCTAACTGACTAGAAGTGTTGGGACATGCCCCAGCTAAGTCTAGCAAAACTGAAACTAAAAAACTAAAATACTTAAACGATAACATGACTATTGTCCTCGAAGAATGAGGACTCACCACTGATGTTGCTGAACTGGAGATTCGGGACCGATCTAAACATCATCTGGATACGAAGAATTTGAACCTACATCACAAGAAGATGTAGAGTAGAGTATATGTCGGTACTTCAAAGGTACTGAGCATGCAGGATAGAGTAAAGCTTAAATAAACATATCACTGAACAAGAAATGAAGCAAGAGTATAATCTGAACATAATATAGATACTAAACACTGAGCTAACTAAATGCAATGACCAGATGATAACATCCTTAGACTGAATACTGACTATACGGAAATGTGTTCAATGCAATGGAGTTTGAGTGAATTATGGGAGCTACTAATAACCACTAATAAAACCACATGAGCTAAATGTGAAGTCCGATGTATATACCCCATCGAGAGGACCCAATACACCCGGCCAAAGGTGTAGAGGCATGCTGGCATGATCACTAAAATGATGCCCACAGATGGGACTTACAACCTATATGGCTCATAGTTCTGGGACTATATGGGTCATTAACCCTAGTCCAACTTGGTATTATGCTACTCTCAATAGATTAAATGATTAACACATCATGATTGAATTATTGAAATATACTGGATAGCTCAACAAACTGACATGCAAACTAAGAATGCACATTTATATATTGATAATGACACATTCAAACTGAGGCATGTACATCTGAAGTACTGAAATATCTGACCTAGCATGTATAATTCAGGAACTAAAGAACTACCAAGCTAGGGTTCTAAAATTCATGCAAGAAACGAAGTAATAACATGATAATCTGATCTGGAACATATAAATAACTAATTCATGATAATCAGTTGAAGTTCTAGAAACCCTAGGTCTAGTTAATAATAGGGAATCAAGAATCTAACTGAAATCTAAGGACCCAATGGGTGAAAGGAACCCACTAGTGAAATCCCACATACCTCGTGACAAATTCCACAGAGAAATATTTCAATTTCAAGCTAGAACTGATGGAATTTTGCTGGGTTCTTGAACTAGGGTTCTTTTGACCTTTTTTCTCCTCTTACGTTGTAATTTTGCTAAGTTTGATTGATGATTTGACTTAGGTAAGTTCTACTTATATTTCTAGGCTTAAAATGACTAAAACCTCATAATTTAGGGTCTAAACGACATAGTTTAGGGGTCAAACGAATAAGAAAAAGACCAAAAGACCCCGACTTAATTGTTGTCGAAGTGTCTAACGGACCATTGTTCAAATGAAGGTCCGTGCTGGTCATCTGTCGATCAGTACTGGAGGCTGAAATTTGGGATTTTGACCTACGAACTTGGACCACAGATCGTGGTCTAACCTACGGTCTGTAAGTCTTGGTGTGGGTCTACGCTTAGCCAAATTTTTGGGCTGAGTTCTGGGGAAGGTTTCAAGTGTGAACCACGGACCACATGCACAGGTTGTGGGTCACCCTACGGTCTGTGGACGGTGATCTTGAGTCGCACCTGCAACTTCTGGAAAACAGTTTTGAGGTCCGTTTTCGCATACGGGTGCTACACTACTCACATTTTCATTATAGTAAATTAAATTCTATACAATATAATCCAACAAATTGTATTGCAAGTAAATGACTAACATCTTATTAGCACCCTTTTATTGTGGTGTAGGTATACTTTTCTGCTAAAAATATATGGGATGTCAGAATTGGGGTTTTGAACAATAACAACATTTTGATGTTTCATTTAGTTTACTAATATAAATATTAACAATAATATTACAATATAAATTTATATCTTGAAGTTGTCTAGGAATTGTATGTCGTTGAAAGTCTTAATAGAGACAAATAAAAAATGTAAAGATTGGAGGTTGGCTCGAAAGCCACATTGTTTCCCGTATGGTATTTTTCATCAATTGCTTATACAAAAGTTACAGTAAGCTTCGATATGTACCTAAGTTCCTTCTATAGAAAAAGCGCCCCACTTATTTAAAAAGCGTAGTCTCGGTGTATGAATATTTTTCACGCGCAAAGAATGTGCCGAGAGCAGAACGAGTCTCGTTTTTTATAACATCATAATTCATGGAGTTTACCTGCTAGATATAAAATTTATTATTATATATGCATAATATCTTCCAACGATGGATATAGCTATTTGTAAATGTTGAATGTATGCCCAATGTCACACGTCAAAGTCTAAATGTGTGTAAAAGAGTAAGAATTCAAGATCAAACTCCACATTTAGTGGTAAAATAAACGTTATTGACAGCTTCCATTGTGAATGATAATTCAAATTCTAACCAATTGTCTCTATATTTTTGATAGGTTTCCAAATCACTGTGTTGCAATTTTCTATTAAAAAAGGTATAATTTAACCATTTAATTTCAAAAATTCACACCAATAACGATATCTAAAAAAGCATGTGAAATTATCCATTGAAATAAATATTTAGACACAAACAAATTGTAATTGCCAGATCGCACAAATATTTAATAAAAATTAAACAAAAGTAAATTTTGCATCACATATGTTGATATTAATGAAATAGGCTCCGAACAACGTTTGAAAATTTTGTCTTCACGAATAGGGCATCCAGAATTAGTTCAAACAAAATACATCGCTATAATCCCTGCTAAGTTCAGGTTACAATGCCTAAATGTTTGTCTACAATGTTGAATAGGAAATCCACAATTAGTTCACACAAATTACGTAGCTATAATGCCTGATAAGTCCAGGTTACAACTATTATCTGCCGGGCTTTTTCGAGTGTCTTCCACCACAAAATCCTCTTGTTCACATCTTTAGCCTAGCACTGCTCTACCAACCTACACAAAATTGGTCCAAGTTAGCAAAGACGATCCAAGTTAGCAAAGACAGAATCAAATAACATGATACTTCTACATAATTATAAACGGTTCAGTTTTAGACATTCCTCTAGGCATTCGAGATAAGCTAAATGTTGATGGTTCAATCAACAAGTATAAAACAAGGATTGTAGTTAAGGGTTATTTTGATACCTTTGCTCCAGTTGCTAGGCTCGACACAGTCAGATTGCTTCTTAATTACTACTAGTTGTGCACAACGTGGCTAGAAACTGCGCTGCAAAGTGCATTAGATAGATGTGAAATCATCATTGTTTCTTAATTGGCTTTTTGCAAAACAATTCTTACTTTCAAATGAAATGACTGTTGGTAAGACAATAGTTGTTGATAAAGCCGCTAAGGTGAAGTCTAGACCTAGTATAGCTAGAGTTAAAGTAGAACTTGATTATTTAGCAAATTAGACATAACAAATGAGAACTCAATATGTTTCTCTGCTTTGTTATATACTTTTATTCTTAAAATTACCAGCAGAGAGTGTAAATAGTAAATTGAAATCATACCATATTGAATGTAGCATCTCTTGTGTGAAGCAACTTAACTCTCGAGCTCGTCAAGCTGAACATCTATAACCCTTATAAGATTACCACATATGTCAATTAGATCACGGGTTGCATTCCTATTACTCTCATTTCTATCATATTCCGAGTCAACATGATTCTCTATTAAACCAGGAGGCACACTATTGCGAGCCACTGTTTGACCAATCTCCAGAGATGAATTCTCCTAGTCATTTTCCATGTTGCATTTGGGGGGAACTACACTGCTACTCCTATTTTCGTCACATGCATAGTCAATCGTTGTGTGAGCTGTTTCTTTTGCAATATGATTCTGCTTCGACTGAGGAGAAAAACCAGGAGGAGCTTCAAGGTAAGTCTCCACTTGACATTCTGTCGGTAGATCAGGAAAAACATCACACACATCTCAATTAGTTTCATTTCTCCACTATTTCAAATACTGTGTAGTTACATCTAGTTCAAACAGTCAAGAAGGAGAGTATAACCTCAAATCTGAATCAATAGGTATGTTGTTGCTGTACCAGTCAAGTTCTAGACATGAAGGTGAGCGAGGAATCCATTTAGGGAAGTCTTGATCATATCCAAACTGCATCTCTACCCGATTTGGTCGATAGGGCTTTTGATAATATAAACCAACAAGCTCAAATTCCCTCAAGCATCGAACGAAAGACTCCATTTCTGGATCTAAATTTTTCCCTCCAACTATTGTCCTCTCTTCATTTTCCTTGTAAAACATGGGAATCGACCAACCTTTCACAGCCAAGGCATATGGTCTCCACAGAAAAAAACTCTCTAGATGAGTCAATAGTAGTCCTCACATTAATTACACCCCTTTGTTTCACATTGTTCCATCGGCCTATTCTCACCCCACTAACTATATTGTAATTCTAAGCGCTCTGGGTGCAAAGATACCATCCTCTCCCATGCCCAAACTTGAACAAAGAACAATGGCGACCAAAGACTAAGTTTATGAATGTCAAATATGTGTCCATTTCTATGTGGTACTTCTGATGAAGCCATTATCATAGCCTGTTTCAATGAGCCCAAGTCCCTATATATACTAGCAAGAATATTAGCAGCAAGTTCTAGTCGCATACCTCTAGCCAGACTAACAACTATTGAGAAAATAGGAGCACCTATTTTACATGGAAACACAAATCTTGATAACCAAAGAGAAAGAAAAGCTTCATGTTCATAATCCTTACCACTATTCATGAAGTAATTCAACCACCTACAGTGATTATTAGTCTTCAATCCGATAATTTCCCTTTGTGCATTTTCAAGATTTTTTTCAATCTCTACCAACTCACGTGATTGAAGGGATGACAAAACAGAGTCATGTTGGGTTTTATTTTCCCTGATTTCTTTCCATAAATAGGTTTTCCTTTAAGGAAAAGGTTTTAATATTTTGACTAGTCCTTTTCTTGTAGGAAAGGTTTTAGGACTCTATAAATACAGGCTTGTTCCTTTTAACTTAATTAACATTCACAATGCAGTCCTAGGGTTTTGAGAGTTGCAGTTATGGGGGAGAATTTTGTGTACCTCCTTGTATTCTGAGTAAATTGTTATTTTGTCAGAAATTCAGGCCAAGGGGGAGATTTGTTGGGTTTTATTTTCTCTGATTTCTTACCATAAATAGGTTTTCCTTTTAGGAAAAGGTTTTAATATTTTGACTAGTCCTTTTCTTGTAGGAAAGGTTTTAGGACTCTATAAATATAGGCTTGTTCCTTCTAATTTAATGAGCATTCACTTAGTCCTAGGGCTTTGAGAGTTGCGGTTATGGGGGAAAATTTTGTGTACCTCCTTGAGGTTGTTTCTCTCTATATTTTGTACTCTCATATTTATCGTGAATTGTTCATCTCCTTGGTGGACTTAGGTCGATTGACCGAACCACATTAAATCTATCTCTTTTTGGTGTGTTTCTCATTTCTCTTCTTACTCTTAGTCTTTCGAGGTTTGCTTTGCTAGATTCCGCTTTACACCTGCTTATTTTCAGTCCTAACAAGTCACCCAAAAAAGAAAACCCTCCTAAAATCATCATGTCTTCAAGACTAATAATATCTTCACCCCAAGGAAACATGAAACTGTTAGTCTCACAACACCACCTCTCTGCTAACCCAAAAATTAAATTTTGATCCGTCTGGACTCTATACACAGAACTTTTGAGTGCTCCGTAAACTCCTACAGCTTTCCATACAGGGTGATAGATAGCCTCCATCGTTTCAACCAATTCTTTCCATTTCATTTGTTGATCCCTCCATCCATTGCAACCATTAAAAGAGACTTTCAATGGCCACTCAGATTCAGGTGGAAAAGGGATTGAAGGAGGTTTCAAATTTGGTCCTTCAGTCGAAGCAGCAACAGGATCTAAAAAATGGACAACTATTTGTTGTGGAATTCCACCAAGTGCTGAAACCAACAACTCTTCTCGTTCAACGATAGTTGGATCTTCCATCGACTCTTTAAAAAGGACAATTCTACAAACAAACAGTGAATTTTGATTCTTTTTAGGACAAGTAAAAGTACTTCTTGTGTGTTTTTGTTTTTCTCAAGTTTAAAATGGGAATGAAAACTACAAATGGTATATGTAAAGTGATACTTTACTTGCCATAATCTTCTTTATCCTTTAGTGAGTATCAACTTAAGATTATTCGTTGACTGAAATGGAGGAATGTTCTTTTTTTCAAGGGGTGTTAAAACATAAAAATAATAAGTAAATTTAGGGATTATATAAATAGAATGTATATAAATAAAACTTTTAACCTATCTACATAGTATACATTTTTAATACATTTGGTTCCGTCATTGACAATAATGATTATTATTTAAACTTTACGTGCATCAGCTTTTAATCCTAAGCCCCGATAAAGGAAGGCGACTGTTGTAGACTATCTGTCAACGTAAAAATGGTAAATTGTGATGAAAATAACAAAACAAAATATGAAAATTCTTCTAGTTATGACATATATTCACTCAGTGGTATTTCATTAAGTCATAATGTGATTTCAAAACGTATTTAAAATATTCTTGAAAAACCACTTTTTTGGATAGCATCTTTTATAGAAAAAATATGGAGAGTGTGGTTTACTTGCCATTATCTTCTTTGTCCTTGAGTGAGTATCAACTGAAGATTATACGTTGACTGAAATAAAGCAACTATTTTTTTTCAAGGGATGTTAAAACATAAAAAAAAAATAAACATACGAGCAAATTTAGGGATTAAATAAATAGAATGTATATAAATAAAACTTTTAACCTATCTACATAGTGTATCTTTTTTAATACATCTGGTTCCATCATTGATGATAATGAATATTATTCAATTTACGTGCATGAGCTTTTAATCCTAAGCCCCAATAAAGGATGGCGATTGTTGTAGACTATCTGTAAACGTAAAAATGGTGAATTGTGATGGAAATAACAAAACAAAATATGACAATCCATCTAATTACGACATATATTCACTCAGTAGTATTTCATTAAGTCATAATGTGATTTCAAAACTTATTTAAACACATTTTATAATAAAAAATAAAAAAAAAACTTGTTTAGTGGGGTATCTTTTATAGGAAAAATTTGAATTCGAATCGTCAATAATCATTTGATATAACATTTAGGGATATACACAATACATAAAATCTATACCTTTTTAGTGGAGCGGTGTCAATTGATACATTTTGAATACGCATGGCTTTACCACTGATGAAGATATGTATTACTTAAAGTTTACATGCATGAGCTTCAATCCTTAGCCCTGATAGAGGAAAACAATAGCCGTAGGCTGACAGTCAATAAAAATCTGGTGAATTTGATGATAAGAATAACAAAATGAAATATGACATGTTGTAAGATATATATTATATCATAAGGTACATATTGATATTACTTGAACTTTGATTGCGTGAGATTTCAACTCTAATCCCTGGTAGAGGAAAATGATTGTAGCAGGCCAACAAAACATGACAAAATATCATTGAATTTTGTGATTGAGATAACAAAAACAAAACATGATAAAATATATGTGTTAATATATAAAGGGATCCAATACATAGTATGTATATAAATAAAACTTTTCAACTATCAACATAGTATACTTTTTCAGTGAAGTGGTATGAGTTGACACCTTTTGAATACATGTGATTCAGCCATTGATGATGATAATACTATTTAAATTTTATGTACATGATCTTTCATTGGTAAGCCCCAATAGAGGAAGACGATTGCAGTAGGCTGGCTGTCAACGTAAAACAGATGGATTTGATGATGGAAATAACAAAAGAAAATGAGACAATCTTTCTAATTATGACATATGTTCTATAGTATTTCATTAATTCATAATATTATTTCAGAACTTATTTTAAAACATTCTAAAAAAACATGTTTTCGGTGATGGGTATTTTTAAAGAAAAAATATGAATTCGCTTGTCATTAATCGTTTGATATAATATTTAAAGATTCAACAAAACATTTTGTATCTTTACTTTTCAATAAATTGGTTTCAGTTGACTCTTTTAGCCACTAAGGATGACATGTATTACTTAAACTTCACGTGCATGAGTTTTTAACCTTAACCCGATAGAGGAAAGCAGTTAAGTTGACTGTCAACATAAAACTAGTGAATTTGGTGATGGGAATAACAAAATAAAATAAAATATGGCATGTTGTAAGGTTCATGTTGTATCATAAGGTACATCTTGATATTACTTGAACTTTACGTGTATGATCTTTCAGAACTAATACCTGTCTCATTCTTCTCATGCTAAAAATATAGTAGTGTTTATGCTTCTCTAAGAAGTTGTTTAGTTTTCTCTATTGATTAGTTTTGGAATACATATCGATAGTGTTACTGTCTCATTGTTCTCATGCTAAGAACAATTTCATTGAACTAATGGATTGAATTACAATTATCTCAGCTTAACAATTATATCATGCTTCATATCACTAATTTAGTTCATTTAGATCTTTCACTTTTCTGCTATACCTTCAAGGCGGTAACAGGCTCGACTAAAGCAAATTTGCATAGTGTAGGGTTCATTAAAATGGGAAGTGCTCTCTAAGAACAAGCTTTCTCCATTTCGAGAGCATGAAGCTGAAACTTCTTGTTAAGGATGGTAGGATCATTAAGAAATCATCATCAACTTAATTAATATCTAAGATATTTCATAAAGAATCAAGAATATTCATAGAGTTGTAGCAAGTAACAAAGGATTGATCAAGTGAGAAATAAGAGATAGCAACAAAGAGAGTTGCTAGATTTCGAGTGCAAGAAAAATTATAAGTAAGAACTGTAAAACCGAAGCAATCCTTACTTTGAAATAATAAAATTCATGTTGTGAATAACCAATTGTCTGTAATTCTATTTAATCAAAACTCTCAATACTTGTTCATCCTGTCTCTGCCTCTCCTCGACCCCACTATAACCAACCTCTCACACCTCCTTACTGGAGCATCACACATCGCCTCTTCACATGGCCAAACCACCTCAATCTCCTTTCCCTAATTTGTCCACAACAAAGGTTACTCCTACTTTGTCCTGAATATCTTAATTCTTAATCCTATCACTCCGAGTATATCCACAGATCCATCTCAATATTCTCATTTTCATCACTTACATCTTCAAAACTATTAAGGTACAAAAAAATTTGAAGCCCCAATCAATTGTGAGCTTAATGGTTTTATTTTCACTTTAATAATATATAGTTAAGGTAAAAAAAATCATAGAAAAAACTTCTTACTCTTTATATTTGATAATATAATATTTTAGAATTTTGAATGAAGATACTCACACTTTCATTATAGTAAATTAAATTCTAAACAATATAATCTAACAAATTGTATTGCAAGTAAATGACTAACATCTTATTAGCACATTTTTATTGGGGTGTAGGTACACTTTTTCTGCTAAAAATATATGGGATGTCAGAATTGAGGTTTTGAATAAAAACAACATTTTGATGTTTCATTTTTTTACTAATATAAATATTAACAGTAATATTACTATATAAATTTATATCTTGAAGCTGTCTAGGAATTGTATGTTGTTGAAAGTCTTAATAGAGACACATAAAAAAAATGTAAAAATTGGAGCTTGGCTCGAGGGCATCAATGTTTCCCCTATGGTATTTTTCATCAATAACTTATACAAAAGTTACAGTTAGCTTCGATATGTACCTGAGTTCCTTCTATAGAAAAAGTGTCCCTCTTATTTGAAAAGAGTAGTCTCGGTCTATGCATATTTTTTTCACGCGCAAAGAATGCGCCGAGATTAGAACGAGTCTCGATTTTTATAACATCATAATACATGGAGTTTACTTGCTAGAGATAAAATTTATTATTATATATGTATAACATCTTCCAACGATGGTTATAGCTATTTGTAAATGCTGAATGTATGCACAATACCACACGTCAAAGTCTGAATGTGTGTAAATTAGTCAGAATTCGAGATGAAACTCCACATTTAGTAGTAAAATAAATGTTATTGACAACTTCCATTGTGAATGATAATTCAAATTCTAACCAATTGTCTCTATATTTTTTATACCATTCCAAATCACTGCATTGCAATTTTCTATTAAAAATGGTATTATTTAACCATTTGGTTTCAAAAATTCACACCAACAACGATATCTAAAAAAGCATGTGATATTATCCATTGAAATAAATATTTAGATACAAACAAATTGTAATTGCCAGATTACACAAATATTCAATAAAAATTTAACAAAAGTAAAATTTGCATCACATATGTAGATATCAATGAAATAGGCTCCGAACCATGTTTGAAAATTTTGTCTTCACGAATAGGACATCCAGAATTAGTTCAAACAAAATACATCGCTATAATCCCTGCTAAGTGCAGGTTACAATGCTTGAAAATTTGTCTACAATGTCGAATAGGAAATCCACAATTAGTTCAAACAAATTACATAGCTATAATGCTTGATAAGTTCAGGTTACAACTATTATCTGCCGGATTTTTATGAGTGTCTTCCACCACAAAATCCTCTTGTTCACATCATTAGCCAAGCACTACTCTACCAACCTGCAAAAAATTGGTCCAAGTTAGCAAAGATAGAATCAAATAACATGATACTTCTACATAATTATAAACAGTTCAGTTTTAGACATTCTTCTCAGCATTCGAGCTAAGCTAAATGTTGATGGTTCAATCAACAAGCATAAAATAATAATTCTATTTAAGGGTTATTTTGACACCTTTGCTCCAGTTGCTAGGCTCGACACAATCAGATTACTTCTTAATTAATACTACTTATGCACAATGTGGCTTGAAAGTGCATCAGATAGTTGTCAAATCAGCATTTCTTAATGGGATTTTTGCAAAACAATTCTTACTGCCAATTGAAACGGTTGCTAGTAAGACAATAGGGGTACTGGTAAGACAATAGGGGTTGATAAAGCCACTCAAGCGAAGTCTAGGCCTAGTACAACTAAAATTAAAGTCGAACTTGATTTATTAGCAAATTTGACATAAAAAATGAGAATTGAATATGTTTCTCTGCTTTGTGATATACTTTTATTCTTAAAATTACCATCAGAGAGTGTAAGCAGTACGCTAAAATCGTACCATATTGAATGTATCATCTCTTGTGTGAAGCAATTTAACTCTCGAGCTCGTCAGGCTGAACATTTATAACCCTTATAAGATTACCACATATGCCAATCATATCGCGGGCTGCAGTCCTGTAACTCTCATTTCTGTCATATTTCGAGTCAGCATGATTTTTTGTTGAACCCAGAGGCACAACGTTGTGAGCAACTATTTGACCAATCTACAGAGATGAATTATCCTTGTCATTTTCCATGTTGCACTTGGGGGGAACTACACTGCTACTCCCATTTCCATCATGTGCATAGTCAACTGATATGTGAACTATTTCTTTTGCAATATGATTCTGCTTCCAACGAAGAGAAAAACCAGGAGAAATGTTAGGGTAAGTCTCCACTTGACATGCTATCAGTAGATCAGGAAGAACATCACAAACATCCCGATTAGTTTTGTTTCTCCACCATTTCAAATATTGTTTAGTTATATCCGGTTCAAACAACCTAGACGGATAGTATAACCTCAAATCAGAATCAATAGGTCTGTTGTAGTCGTACCAGTCAAGTTCTGGACTTGAAGGCGAGTGAGGAATCCGTTTAGGGAAGTCTTGATCATATCCAAACTGCATTGCTACCCAATTTGGTAGATAGGGCTCTTGACAATCTAAACCAACAAGCTCAAATGCCCTCAAGCATCAAATGAAAGACTTCATTTCTAGAACACAAGATACTTCTACATAATTATAAACGGTTCAGCCTTAGACATTCGTCTAGGCATTCGAGCTAAGTTAAATGTTGATGGTTCAATAAACAAGCATAAAACAAGGATTGTAGTTAAGGGTTATTTTGACACCTTTGCTCCAATTGCTAGCCTCGACACAATTAAAATACTTCTTAATTAATTCTACTTATGCACAACGTGCCTGCAAAGTGCATCAGATAGATGTCAAATCAGCATTTCTTAATGGGCTATTTGCAAAACAATTCTTACTGTCAATTGAAATGGCTGCTGGTAAGACAACAGTGGTTGATAAAGTCACTCAAGTGAAGTCTAGATCTAGTACAGCTAGAGTTAAAGTTGAACTTGATTTATTAGCAAATTTGACATAACTAATAAGAATTCAATATGTTTCTCTGCTTTGTGATATACTCTTATTCTTAAAATTACCATCAGAGAGTGTAAGCAGTAAATTAAAATCATACCATATTGAATGTAGCATCTCCTGTGTGAAGCAACTTAACTCTTGACGAGCTCAAGCTGAACATCTATAACCCTTATAAGATTACCACATATGTCAATCAGTTCGCGGACTACATTACTGTTACTCTCATTTCTACCATATTTCGAGTCAACATGATTCTCTATTGAAACAAGAGGCACAACTTTGCGAGCCACTGTTTGACAAATCTCCAGAGATGAATTCTCCTTTCCATTTTTCATTTTGCACTTTGGGGGAACTACACTGCTACTCCCATTTTCGTCACATGCATAGTCAATGGATGTGTGAACTGTTTCTTCTGCAATATGATTCTGCTTCGAACGAGGAGAAAAACCAGGAGGAACTTCGGATTACGTCTCCTGCATACATATGCTCAGATTTGTCTATCTTGATATTTGATGCATTTTAGCATTTTTACAGGTCTACTTGTTGTTCAATCTGCTTTACATACCAGTACATGTTTTATATGTACTGACATCCCTATTATTTTGGTGCTTCATTTGTATTATTACAGGCTCAGGTACTCAGGACAACAAGCATTTTCAGTAGACTAGAGACTTCCAGTTTAGCAGTTGTTAAGCTCCACCTCTACCTGGAGCTAGTATATATTTAGAGCCTATATTTTGCTGCGTATATACATATATAATAATGGTTATGTCGGGGCCCTGTCCCGACTAGTTATCAGATTCTCAGAGGCATACTCTTTAGAGACTTCTTAGACTAAGTTTGGTTTCCATTGTAAAGTAGCCCAAGGGGCCCTTTTGCTTTCTATGTCTTAGTATGTATCTTCATATAGGTTCTGCTGCTTATGAATCTATAGCTTTGGCATGAGATTAGTAAGATAATTAGCAGGTGCTTGTGTATATCTTTGATGTCCTTCCCTTTTTAGTTAGGGGTGTGACAAACTTGGTATCAGAGAACATGGTTCAAGTGTCCCAGGGAGTCTATGAAACCGTGTCTAGTAGGACCTTTCTTATAAATGTGTTACGTGCCATATATATAATTTAGGGACTACATGGGCATTTAGGAATTTGACCTTCTTTCATAATCTAGATCGTGCGACATAGCTAAGTCATAGAAAGTTAAGTATGACTCAATCTCTTTTTTTTATTTGTGATTCAGATCATGTCTAGTATGGACAAGGATAAAGAACGCCCGAGGTCCATTTCTAGTACTACACAGGAGGCATCCATTTTAGAGCAGTCCCAACTAGTAGGTGATTAGACCAGCAATCAGCAGAGCTTGCCATGTCCTATTCTTCCCGGTCCTCAGATTCCCATGACAGAAGGAGCTACAGTAGTTCCTACACCTCCAGTAGTACCAACAACTGTTCATTTACCGTCTTTACTGCCACGAGGTACCTCAGAGCAAGATCTAAGAGGGTCAATACAGTTGCTTACTAAGTTGGTAGCTGCTCAGGTCCAAAGACAAAATTCAGCTGCACCTAGTACGGTTCGGGAAGAGGCAGCTGGATCCAGAGTACGTGATTTCCTCCATATGAATCCCCAGTATTCATAGGATCTAGGGTGACAGAGGACCCACAATAGTTTATAGATGAGATCAATATAATTCTTAGGGGTCATGCATATATCTGATACTGAAGCAGTTCAATTAGCTTCCTATCAGCTGAAAGATGTCGCCATTGCTTGGTACAAGATGTGGGTGGACTCTAGGGAATGAAATGCTCCTCCAGCAGTTTGGAAGGAGTTCTCTAGGGCCTTTATGGAGCACTTTCTTCCACTAGAGCTTAGGGAAGCGAGGGTTGATGAATTTTTAAACTTTCGACAGAATAACCTTAGTCTCAGGGAGTATTGCATGCGATTCACTCAGTTGTCTAGATTTGCTCCTGAGATGGTTAGCACCCAAAATGCAAGGATGCATCGCTTCATTGGTGGACTTGGGGATCATTTGATTGGTTCTTGCACCGATGCTGCATTAAATCGGGATATGGATAATGCAATACTTATGGCACATGCTCAGCAAATAAAAGACCATATACAAAATCGTAGGGTTGAGAGACGTAGGGAACAAAATAAGAGGGCTAGGAGTGCTGTAATATTTCAGAGAGATGCTAGAGCTTACTCCAATAGAGGTCCTCCCAAACAGGCTCAATCACTAGACCGCTCTACTTCTAGTGCCCTAGCTTAGTCATTGATAGCCAGGCAGGAGCAGACTCAAACCTCGAGGGCACCTAATCCCCGCTATCAAAGAGGTGCTAGTCGAGGACTACCGCCTCGACCTACTTGTAGCACTGTGGCTGATCTCACTTGGAAGAGTGTCGATATGGATCTACCGCTTATTATGGGTGTGGTGTTGAGGGTCATAACATACATGATTGTCCCAAGCTTTGACTTGAGAGTAGAGGTGATAGGCCACAATATACTACTCTACAGGATCATCCTCATCATTAGCTCCTTCTTCATCACGTGGCCCTCAACCATCAGCAGGGAGAGGTACAGGCAGGGTAAAGGATCAGGTTCTGGAGTTGGCGCAAATCAAATGTATGTAGTAGCAGGTCGTCAAGATTCAGAGGCATCCCCAGATGTGGTTACAGGTACCTTATCTATTTTCTCTTATGATGTATATGTATTGATAGACCCAGGGGCTACCCTATCATATGTTACTCCATTTGTTGCTAAGAAATTTAGAGTAGAGCCAGAGTTATTACATGAGCCATTTACAGTATCGACTTCGGTAGGAGAATCTGTTATAGCTAGAAGGGTCTATTATGGGTGCTTAGTAACAATATGTGGCCGTGACACATTGGAAAATTTGATAGAGCTAGAAATGGTTGATTTTGATGTCATTATGGGCATGGATTGGTTGTCATCTTGTTATGCAATACTTGATTGTTGAGCCAAAGTTGCTCGATTCCATTTCCCGAGTGAGCCAGTCCTAGAGTGGAAAGGTAATGCTATGATGTCTAGAGGAAGGTTTATTTCCTATCTTAAGGCACAAAAGTTTATCGACAAAGGGTGTTTATATCACCTTGTCCATGTTAAAGACCTTCAAGCTGAGAAACAGATGGTGACTCTTCACTCTGTGCCCGTTGTGGATGAATATCAAGATGTGCTTCCTGAACTACCTCCAATAAGAGAGATTGATTTTGGTATGACGTAGGTCCCGGTACCCAGCCTATATCCATTCCGCCTTATAGAATGGCTAGTAGAATTGAAAGAGCTAAAGGAGCAGCTAAAAGATTTACTTGACAAAGGTTTCATTCGCCCTAGCATATCGCCTTGGGGTGCTCTAGCACTATTTGTATGCAAGAAGGATGGCACGATATGGATGCGTATAGATTACAGACAACTTAATAAAGTGACGATAAAGAAGAAATACCCCCTTCCAAGGATAGATGATCTATTTGATCAATTGCAAGTAGCTAAGTGCTTTTCAAAGATTAACTTGAGATTCGGATATCATCAGTTGAAGATTTGAGAAGTAGATATTCCAAAAACAGCCTTTCGAATGAGATATGGACACTTTGAGTTCCTTGTCATGTCATTTGCACTAACAAATGCTCCAGCAGCCTTTATGGAGATGATGAATAGGGTTTTCAAACCCTTTCTTGATATGTGTGTGATTGTATTTATAGATGACATCTTGATATATTCACGTGATGCTAGAGAACATGCAAATCACCTGAGAGTTGTCCTACAAATACTCAGAGAGCACCAACTATATGCCAAGTTCTCTAAATGTGAATTTTGGATGAACTCTATGGCTTTTATTGGCCATGTGGTCTCTGGTGAAGGCATTAGAGTAGACTCCCAAAAGATTGAGGTTGTTAAGAGTTGGCCTCGACCTACTACTCCAATGGAGGTGCATAGTTTCTTGGGATTTGCTTGGATATTACCGCAGGTTTGTAGAGGGCTTCTCCTCTATTTCTGCACCATTGACCAAGTTGACGCAGAAGACAGTGAAGTTCCAGTGGTCCGATGCGTGTGAGAAAAGCTTCCAAGAGCTGAAAGATAGATTGAGTAAGGCGTATTGGCCTTATCGGAGGGTACAGAAAGGTACGTAGTTTATTGTGATGCTTCAGGCATTGGCCTAGGGTGTGTCTTAATTCAGAAAGGGAAGGTGATAGCATACTCTTCTCAACAATTGAAGAAGCACGAACACAACTACTCCACTCATTATTTGGAGCTTGCTACATTGGTATTTGAGCTTAAGATTTGACGACACTATTTGTATGGGGTACATGTTGATATATTTATAGATCATAAGAGTCTCCAATATCTTTTCAAGAAAAAAGATTTGAATATCAGACAGAGAAAGTGGCTAGAGCTGTTGAAGGACTATGACTCTTAATTAGTTTCTTAAACTATCATTTCATGATTTTATGTTATAGATAAAGTTGTCAGCAAAGGAGTTTGATGACGTAAGATAGTAAATCCAGAAGTAAGGTATGTAAAGCTAAAACCTCTTTTGCCCATAAGGCACGACCTAAACTCGCATGTTATTCCGATAAATGTCACTAGAGATTCTATGATACCTAAAAGAAACTTATCCTATTTTATAAACCCTCTCATGTTGAGTCCGAAAGCTATAGAGTTACAATACTCTTCAAGGAAGCAATATGTTTCACACAACTATATTTGTCGATTGTGGAAACTCTTAGAAGTTAGTGGTCTACATGTTGCATAAATTTAAAGAAAGCAGCCAGCCACAGACTATTCGTAAGTGTATAGGTCACAAGATATATGATTCTTAAGATAAAGAAATTAATCATGAATTGTATCACGAGCTATGTCATTAATGAATTAATTATTATAAATAATTACAAGCAGTTGATGTTATAGACTACTCTACAGTGTGGGCTGGGTATTTTTAGGTCTACTACGTGTGACGCTACTCTGTGCACAGAATTCATATATAGTCAGCTGGAATTTCCCGTCATGGATTCACCTGACTGATAAAGGCATGCGGGTAGACCATACAAGAGCCCTGGGGGGCGTACCTTGATAGACCTCGTTACCAGACTATGAGACTTCACACGTGGTCATGACAGTGGGCTACAGATGCCATACAGGGTTCACTAATCGCCGTCAGTAGGCCATCATGTGATTCCCTGACAATTAGCTTTCTAAAGAGCAAATAAGCGATATAATGAAGTAAAGATATCACTTAAGGCAAATTATAGGGATTCTATATATAAATGACTAAGCCATGAAATGTTAGATGAGGACCCTTAAGGTTGGTCACAATTCCAGTTTCGGATTATGTCTCTTGCATACACATGCTTAGATTTGCCTATCTTGATATTTGATGCATTTGAGCATATTGACATGTCTACTCGTTGTTCAGTCTGCTTTATATACCAACACATGTTTTATATATACTGACGTCCCTATTATTTTGGTGCTTCATTTGTATTATTACAAGCTCAGGTACTTAGGACAACATGCATTTTCAGTAGACTAGAGACTTCCAGTTTAGCAGTTGGTAAGCTCCACCTCTACCTGGAGCTATCAGATATTTAGAGCCTATATTTTGCTGTGTATATATATATATATTAGAATGGGTATGTCGGGGCCCTGTCCCTACTAGTTATCAGATTCTCAGAGGCATACTCTTTAGAGGCTTCTTTGACTTAGTTTGGTTTCCATTGTAAAGTATCCCAGGGGGTCCTTTTGTTATCTATGTCTTAGTATGTGTCTTCATATAGGTTCCGCTACTTATGAATCTACAGCTTTGGCATGAGATTAGTAAGATAATTAGCAGGTGCTTGTGTATATCCTTGATGTCCGTCCCTTTCTAGTTAGGGGTGTGACATCCTCCATCGTTTCAACCCATTCTTTCCATTTCATTTGTTTATCCCTCCATCCGTTTCAACCATGAAAAAAGTCTTTCAATGGCCACTCAGATTCAAATGGAAAAGAGACTGAAAGAGGTTTCAAATTTGTTCCTTCAGTCGAAGCAGCAACCGGATCTAAAATATGGGCAACTCTTCATTGTGGAATTCCACCAAGTGGTGAAACTAGCAACTCTTTGGATCTTTCATCGACTCTTTAAAATGGACAATTCACCAAACAAACAGTGAATTTTGATTCATTTTAGAACAAGAAAAAGTACTTCTTGTGTGTTTTTGTTTTTCTCAAGTTTAAAATGGGAATGACAGCTACAAATGGTTTATGCAGAGTTATACTTTACTTGCCATAATCTTCTTTGTCCTTAAGTGAGTATCAACTTAAGATTATATGATGACTGAAATAGAGGAATATTTTTTTCAAGGGGTGTTAAAACATAAATAAATAAGTAAATTTAGGGATTTTATAAATAGAATGTATATAAATAAAACTTTTAACCTATCTACATAGTATACTTTTTTAATACCTTTGGTTCCGTCATTGACTATAATGAATATTATTTAAACTTTACATTCATGAGCTTTTAATCCTAAGCCCCGATAAAGTAAGAATATTGTTGTAGACTATTTGTCAACGTAAAACTGGTGAATTGTGATGGAAATAACAAAATAAAATATGTCAATCCTTCTAATTACGACATATATTCACTTAGTAGTATTTCATTAAGTCATAATGTGATTTCAAAATTTATTTAAAAGTATTCTAGAAAAACCACTTTTTTGGTAAGTATCTTTTATAGAAAAAATATGAAGAATGTGGTTTACTTGCCATAATCTTCTATGTCCCTTAGTGAGTATCAACTTAAGAATTAAGATTATACATTGACTGAAATGAAGGAAGTATTTCTTTTTTCAAGGGGTGTTAAAACATAAAAAAAATAAACATATGAGTAAATTTAGGGATTTTATAAATAGAATGTATATAAGTAAAACTTTTAACCTATCTACATAGTATATCTTTTGAATACATATGGTTCTGTCATTCACGATAATGAATATTATTTAAATTTTCGTGCATGAGCTTTTAATCCTAAACCCCGATAAAGGAAGACAATTGTTGTAGACTATCTGTCAATGTAAAACTGGTGAATTTTTGTGGAAATAACAAAATAAAATATGTCAATCCTTCTAATTATGACATATATTCACTCAGTAGTATTCCATTAATTCTTAATGTGATTTTTGAACTTATTTAAAAACATTCTAGAAAAAACCACTTGTTTGGTGGGTGTCTTTTATAGAAAAAATATGATTTCGGATCGTCAATAATCATTTGATATAATATTTAGGAATATACACAACACATAGTCTCTATACCTTTTTAGCGGAGCGGTGTCAGTTGACTCTTTTTATATACGTGTTGTACCACTGATGACGGTGTGTATTACTTAAATTTTATGTGCATGAGCTTCAGTCCTAAGCCTGATAGAGGAAAACAACTGCAGTAGGCTGGCAATCAATAAAAATAACTGGTGAATATAGCAATAAGAATAACAATTTTTTTTACTAGCATGGAGGGCTAGAACTTACCTTACCGATCCTATTGCAATAATAAAACTCTCCTACTTAACAAACAAGAAGATAAAAAGAACTAGAGAAAATTAGGTATTCTATGATTATCGTAGAGTTTATAGTATTCTCCATGATGATAATACAAATGAAGATACTTAAGTAATCCAAGAATATAAAAGTCAAGAATAAGAATGAGTTATTAGCCTCAAACTTCAATTTATAAATGTATGAACTAAAAAAGATAGTTTGCCCGTCAAAAGTAACTTGAGGTATTTTCTTCTTATCTTCTTCTTCAACTCTATCCAAAAACAGTTGATAGTTCATCAATTCTTGTTGGATTTATTGGATCTTGTTAAATTTGTTGACACTGTCATATGATTTTTCTTGGCTAGTCGCATTGGTAGGTGCCTTGGAACAAAGTCCTCAGTCACCTTATCATCCTCATCGGAGATGTCTATTCCCATGTCAATATCATAAGCTGCAGTTGGACTAATTCCTGAAACTATAACTTCTGGATCATGACTCTTAGCCAATACTCCAATATCGTTGGTGTTCATGGCCACACTCTTTTTAAAGCTATCAACTGTCATTGCCATAGATGGATTTGCCTTACTTGTAGGCACGAATTTGGGTGCTTGAGGGATTAACTTACTCATAGAAGGTGACATAATGATTTCCTCTTCCTCAACTAAATCTGCCCATTTAGAAGCACGTGTTTCCTTTTGTTTTTCTTTAGAAACATTCAAACTGTTTTTAGTTTCCTCTGGATTCGAAACAACCATGATAGGTGTATTTGGACTGATTTCTTTACAAGCTATCTCTTCTGTAACAATTAACTTATTTTGATGTGTCAAAATAACTTGTTGATCAACATGCTCCCTATTCTTGTTCAACTCTCGAGGAACAAGACCCAAATTGTTAACATCTTTGTCAAACTAGGCAGAATTTTGTGTGTGCTGAAGTACACCACTAACAGGTTGGAATTTACCTAAAGTACTCCCAAATTCAGTAGATAATTCATCAGTACCATGTATCCTTTCTTGCTGTCCAACATTCTCATATCGCAACATGTCGAATTGAGTACATTCAATTACGATGTTGCTTTTATCAAGCTCAACCTCTGTAGAATTGTTTTGGTGCAAAATCTAATTGTTTGAGGACTTAGAAACACCATTTTTTTATGTGAGACCAAAGTCCACTCGTTATTGGAGTTTCCTGCAATGGAGTTGTCTTGTTTGGCCGCAACTACATTAGGCGAAGCCAACACTCCATCTTTCCCAACACCCAGCCTAGCGGCCTCAATCAATGTGCCTTTATTCTCTAGATTCTCTACATTATTATAGTTAAAAGTTATAGCTTCTTCAGAACTATTTCCAATAGCTCGATCAACAGTAGTATCCCTGACAACCCCAAAATTATTATAAGAATCTTTCCTTCACCAGAATTATCATCAGGGACCAACTGTCGTTGTTCTTCTTTGTTGCTTTTGCTCTAAAATTTAGCATTTATAATCTCCCTTGTGTCACCTTGATTTTGCTCCACATCCATACCTTTATTGTTGCATCATTCTAATATTTAGCACCAACCTTGCCAAGAAACACACGACAACTATTTTCATCATTCCCTTGTCGCTTACAGTGTATACAATACCTTGGGCGATTATCATAAACAAACTCTTGATAATGCTTAATAACTTTGCGTGAATCTTTGTCCATGAAGAATAACTTTATTTTTTTGGATGCTTATCCAGTAGATCTAGAATGACATTAACTCTAGCAGTACTTGGCTTAGTAGGTTCTTGAGTGGTTTTATCTACAACTTTCCCGATAGCTGAAGCAATTGATAAAAGTGATTTTTTGGCAAAAAGATTTGGTGGAAGATCTGGAAAAGATATCCATGTCAATGCTTTAGATGTTTCTTCCTTAGGGTTGAACCATATAGTCCAAAGAAATGTTCTAAATAGAAACTCTTCACCATTGAATTTTATATAACCAAAATCTCTCGACAAAACTTGAACGAAGCCTTCATACAAACCAAACCTGATCAAGAGATGGCGAAACTCAAGTTGTCCAATGTTACAATGACCTTTAATATCGAGTTGCTTTGGAAGAACCTTGCACAATTCATGTAAATCTGGTGTTCCGTAAGAAAATTTGGGAATAACGGCTTGATATAGTCCCTCCTCTATGCTAAATTCATTAACTTCATCCATGGTGAATTCGAAGGTTGGCTCTCCATGAATGAATTTAATTGGTTTCAACTCAGCTTTGGGTATAGGCCTAGTAGAAGAATTGGCTTAAAGTTGTGCAACGTATGTTGGTTTATGTGTTGAATCAGTAGTATTTTGGATATGTTGTGGTGGTGTTTTGTCCCCAGTAGGAGGCTGGGACACAGCTAGAACAGCCATAAGACTGCCGCCCTCAAATCTCCATGAGAGAGGAGAAGAGCGTGGGTTTAGGTTTTTTTTTAAATATAGTTATTTTACTTTTATTCTTTATTTTTGTATAACAAGATAAAGAAACATTATTTCAAGAATAACAAAATGAAATATGACATGTTGTAAGATTTATATTATATCATAAGGTACATATTGATATTACTTGAACTTTACCTACATGAGATTTCAATTCTAATCCCTGGTAGAGGAAAATGATTGTAGTAGGTTGACTACCAATATAATATCAGTGAATTTGGTGATGGAGATAACAAAAACAAAACATGACATAATATGTGTAAATACATAAAGGGATCCAATACATAGTATGTATACAAATAAAACTTTTCAACTATCAACATAGTATACTTTTTAAGTGAAGTGGTGTCAGTTGACAACTTTTGAATACATGTGATTCCGCCATTGATGATGATAATACTATTTAAATTTTATGTACATGAGCTTTCAGTGTTAAGCCCGATAGAAGACGACGATTGTAGTAGGCTGACTGTCAACGTAAAACTGATGGATTTGGTATTGGAAATAACAAAACAAAATATGACAATCTTTGTAATTACGACATATAGTCTTTCTATAGTATTTCATTAATTTATAATGTTATTTCAGAACTTATTTTAAAACATTCTAAAAAAAAAAACACTTTTTTCGGTGAGGGGTATTTTTATAGAAAAAATATGAATTCGTTTGATAAAATATTTAAGGATTCAAAAAAACATATTGTTTCAGTTGACTCTTTTAGCCACTAATGATGACGTGTATTACTTAAACTTCACTTGCATGAGCTTTTAGTCTTAACCCGATAGAGGAAATCAATTATGTTGACTATCAACGTAAAATTTGTGTTTTTGGTGATTGGAATAACAAAAAAAATATGTCATGTTGTAAGGTTCATATTGTATCATAAGGTACATCTTGATATTACTTGAACTTTACGTGCATGAGCTTTCAGTCCTAATCCCCGATAGAGTGGTTGATTGTCAAAGTAAAATCAGTGACAGAGATAACAAAACAAAATATGACATGGCTTAAGGTTCATATTTTACCATCATGTACACATTGATTTTAATTAAAATTTACATGCCTAAGCTTTTAGTCTTAAACCCTAAAAGAGAAAGACAATTACAATAGACTGGCTGTCATAAAACTGGTGAAACATGTGTAAGAATCCTTCTAATTACAACATATATTCACTCAATAGTGTTTCATTAATTCATAATGTGAGTTTACAAATTATTATTGATCATTCTACCAAAACCACTTATTATTTATTTTTTTGTAGGGTGGGGTATTTTTTATAGAAAAAATAAATAGATTTGGATTGTCATTAATCATTTGTATAGTTTTTAAATATATATATATATATATATATATATATATATGTATATACGTTTGCCCAAAAAATTCTTCACAAAATATATACAAATAATGTGAAAAATATTTTGGATTTTATCAAGCCATATTTGAACTATGAATTTAAATATCTATAATAGTGATATTAAATATTAGTAACTGAATTTTGAATAAATTTTATACATATTTTTCATATCTATTAATACAATCAATGAATTTTGACTAAAGCTGTTGAATTTGCCTTTTAAAGTGCTATAATTAAATCAATATTGCATCTTTTGTTTTTATGTAAGAAGAAATTGAAGAGGTTTTGTTTGTTTTATAGTTTCTTCATATGGAAAATTAATTTCAAAACAATTCATCAAGATCAAAATTTATTCGAACCTGACTTTCACTGAAAAATTATATTGTGTTTATAAGACTTTTTTAATGTAACTATATTGAATGTTGAATCTTTGTTGATATTTTCATGTGTTTATTTTTTAATTTTAAGCATAACTTCCTTCTTTTCATATTAAAAAAACTATCAGTGACTATAATTTCCTTTTGCTTCTTTAATTCATTAATTGATTGTGATAATTAAATAGAAGGAAAGATAAACAAATTTCAATTCTTACTTTTTGTTGCTAACGTTTTTCATTAAACCAATTCACCCCATACAAAATTACACATCAATATTTTTTTATATTGGTCTCTAATAATAATAATAATAATAATAATAATAATAATAATAATAGAGTTTATGATGCTATTATATTTTCCAAATTTGATTTAAAGTCAGGCTATTGGAAAATTCAAATAGTTGAATCTGATAGATTTAAAACAACTTTTAATGTCCCTATGGGTCAATATGAATGGAATGTTATGCCTTTTGGTTTAAATAATGCTCCATCAGAATTTTAGATATAACTGAGTTTGAAATGATTTTTCCAGATGGATTTTCTACATAAATTGGTTTTATAATGATTGAAAACCAAATTGATTTTAGTCAGGGTACACCGGCAAGAGAAAAGATTTCTAAAGAATTTCAGAAATCTAGATGGAAACCTTTCCAAAAATGGTTCTTTAAGAATTTTAATAAAGAGGAACAATTGGTTTTCAAGAAGAATTTTATAAAGATCTTATTGAATCAAATCAAAATATTTTAATCGCATTTGTTCCTTGGTTTATGACTAAGCATGTTCAAAACTAGATACTCTGAATTCATCTGGCAAAGTCTTGCTTTTGTAGGAATATTATCCTCAATAAAGTTTTCCTCGTAAGGGAGGCTGACAACATGTTTTTTCCTATTCCAAAAAGTATTTGGATGATCTCCACAAATATCAAGAGAGAATTGATTTTTTAATTATTGAATGGCTGTCGAAGGAATCCGTTGGATTACCCGTTAGCCAGGTGGGCATGTAGGGCGGGCCCAGATAGTAGAAGCTTTCATTAACTATTTCTAGGATTGCTTATGTTTGTAAAGGCCCCTTGAGTAGAAACTGAACGATCGGTTGGTCAAGATATTGTGGTATATCATATTCTTCTTTTCTACTATTTTTAACAATAGATTTCCTCTTTATCATATGCATAAAGAAACACTGTGTTGAACTATACCACCTATAGATACGAATGTCTTCTTTGAGATTATTAATCTCTTGTTTCAGATCATTGATAGTAGTAGGAGAACTTATAAGTTTCCTTCTTTCTAACAGAATATTCTTAACCTCTGCCATGGTGTATGAACCTTCTTTGGTAGGAATTTCCTATGTAATATGATTTTTAGAGGTGAAAGCAGTATTACTGATTTTATCAATAATCTGAGCTTTTATTTTCGGATCTTTTACAGTTTGTAAGAGTTCTATGACTTTGTCATTATCAATGGCATTGATGCTTAATTCTTTAAACTGGGAATAGATCTTATAAAGATCATCTTCTTCTCCTTCCTTGTCACATTCTAATCCTTGTTGACAAGGTAAGCATTCCTCTTCTGAAGACATATAATCTTCTTGGTGAAGAGCTTTGAGATATTCACTAGTAGAGGATTCCTCCTGGCTGTTATATTCTGTATCTGATTTTCCTGAATCAGAGTTAAGCATTATCTTGAAAAGAGAATCCTTGAGATCATCTTCTATGTTAGGCTTTTAATCTTTTCCTTGGCCCTACAATCTCTTGCATAATGGCCAAATCTTCCACATTTGTGGCAAGTATCTGACTTGATCATATTTCCGTTTAGATTTATAAAATCTTTTTTCGCCTTTTCTTTCTTCGGCTCTTCTTTCTTTTTTCGCAATTCACTTTCTCTTCCATTCTTTATAATCTTTTTTGAAAGATTTCCCTTTGGAAGAATCCTGCTTCTTATCTTTGGAACTTGCCTTAGGGATATCTAAAGCAAACTGTTCACAAAATTCTCCTAGTTCTTGTCTTTCATTTAGACGATGTCTTTTGATCTATTGATTCAACTTGATTTCATTGCAGAAAGAAAGTCCTTCTTGTACACAAGGACTTATAAGTTTTTCATAAGTATAATCATCATAGTTAATACTATGGCCTTCTCCCCTCAGAGTTTTCCTAACTCTTTCTGTGAAAAGGGCTGGCAAACCGTCTATAAATTTGGATTTTCAATGAGTGCTATTACACTCTGGCAGTTCCATAACTCTGCTAAGGAAGACATCCTTATAGAATCTAAAGGACATGAGAGTTTTGCATCTAAGGTTTTGGAGAAAGGTTCTTATGGTCTCACTATTATCTGACCATCTTCCTAAGAAATGTTCTATAATATTAAGAACAAGAGTATAAACAGCGTTTTGGGTAAAATTCTATTCTCCTTCTTGTTTAACCGCTTGAAGAATTTTATCCCTTTGCTCTTGGTTGAGATAGTTATCCCACCATCCTTTTAATTGGCCAGTAAATTCTCTTGTTATCATATCAGCAATAGTCTTATCACTATTCTTGTTAGTTTTACAAATAGGGTTATACATGAGCATTCTATGTACAGTAGTATAAATTTGTCTATTTGTGTAGCCATCTATATTCCGTTCATAGATTTCTTTTCCATTATAACTATTTGTTATAATATGTTCATGCTCTTCTAAGAGCACATACTGGGGAGTAGGTCTAGGATAGTAGTACATCCTTTGGACCAGTTTTCTTGCATATTTTTTTGAGATTTTATTAATATCATCAAAAAACTCCCTTGCATGACTGTTTTCTTCTCCTGAAAGGTTATTAACCTTTAAATCTTTTTTCCAAAAAAATCCTCCAAGTCTAAAAAGTCTTTTATCTTGAAATCACCGATATCAGGGGGGAGGTTTTGTTCCGGGTGGATATAATCACTTTCCTTTAAGGGGCTTATTCCCCATTCTTCTAGAGTTGAAATCCTCTTTATAATAATTTTTGAAAAGTTATAAACATTTCTTTTATTAGCTGGGTAAAAATATTGAAACTCACCCGATTCTGTCGCTGAAAGTATCATCTCATAATGCATCATGTATTTATAAGCAGTTGTAGTATAACAAACTGAATCCAGATATCTGGACATTAGCTACCATAGGTCATTTTTTCATCGTAAATCACTGTATTCCAAAAGAAGTATAACTTCTTTTTTATCATTTTGATCGAACACTTTTGTTCTCTCTTCATCCACTAGAACTGTGGAATAAGTTGGAGGAGTACTATCCTTATCCTTCTTGGATTGCATAAGATCCAAAAATTCCTTATACATAGGCTGGTATGTATTAAGACCGCTGGTAGAAGTAATATTTGCTGCTACTAATTGCTTGTTGCGAGGATATGTCCTCCTCTTCCTGCTCCTATTCTTCCTCTTCCCCTCCTGGAAGGCGGGGGCCATGAAGGTCTCATCCTGAAAGAAAGATAAATATTAGTTTAAGTATTATCTTGTAAGGAAATCAGGCAGGCAATTATCTGAACCTTTTCTATAATGAATGTAAAAATCAAATGGGGCTAATAAAGCTTACCGTTGCGCAAACATTTCTTTAGAAGCATCGTGTTTGCAATCTTTATTAAACATGAACTTAGTTTCTTGGCAATCAGTTTTTATTAAAAACTTCTAGTTAAATGGATCGTTCAGTTTCTACTCAAGGGTCCTTTAAAAACATAAGCAATCCTGGCAATAGTTAATGAAAGCTTCTACTATTCAGGTCCACCTTACACGCCCACCTGGCTAACGGGTAATCCAACGGATTCCTTCGACAGCCTTTCAATAACCTGTCCAGATTACTTATACTCGACATTAGTAGTACTGTTCAAACTATCTTAATAATAGACACAAACGCCATTACTTATAGTAACCTAGTATGTTATAGTTCAGAACAAATAGTTTAGCCTATCATTTAGGCTAAGTACATAAAGGAAAACTTTAAAAATAGAAAGTACCTGGAGACAAACTCCACGCGAAGATGATGTACCAACCAAACTGAAAGCTTTGTTAATATTCAAACTCTGAAATTTTACAAAGAAAATATTACAATACTAGAAAGAGAGTGATAGAGAATGGGGGGGGGGGGTCTAAAACCTGCCTCATATAAGAAAATTCTGCCTCTTTATATAGAGGTTTGGAAAATCTAAAGCGATAAGAATGGTTAGCCCACACACTTTACAATGGCCAATAATAAAAGGATAAGACCAACAAACAGGCGTGATCTTTCCATTATAGAATCTCCTATGTGAAGCAACTAAACTCTTGAGCTCGTCAAGCTGAAGATCTATAGCCGTTATAAGATTATCACATATGTCAATAAGATCGTGGCCTGTCTTCCTGATACTCTCATTTCTGTCATATTCCTAGTCAGCATGATTCTCTGCTGAACCAGGAGGCACAACGTTGTGAGCCACCGTTTGACCAATCTCCAGAGATGAATTCTCCTTGTCATTTTCCATGTTGCACTTGGGGGGAAATACACTACTACTCCCATTTCCGTCACGTGCATAGTCAATGGATATGTGAACTATTTCTTCTGCAACATCCTTCTGCTTCGAACGAGGAGAAAAAACAGATGGAACATTAAGGTAATTCTTCGTGTCATATTTCCAACAATAATTGGGAGAAAAACTAGGAGGAACTTCAGGGTAATTCTCCACTTGACATTCAGTCGGTGGATCAGGAAGAACACCACAAACATCCCGATTAGTTTCTACTCCGTTGTTAGAAAGATATTTTGATTTTCTTTTACTCCTTCATCCATGAGACAATCCTTTGACTGCATCAGCTAGAAATAAGGTTTCGTTTCTCCACCATTTCAAATATTGTGTAGTTACAGCCAGTTCAAACAACCTAGACGGATATTATAACCTCAAATCAGAATCAATAGGTCTGCTATAGTTGCTCCAGGTAAGTTGTGAATTTGAAGGCGAGCGAGGAATCCATTTAGGAAAGTCTTGATCATATCCAAACTGCATTGCTACCCAATTTGGTCGATAGGGCTCTTGACAATCAAAACCAACAAGTTCAGTTGCCCTCAAGCATCGAACGAATGACTCCATTTCTGTATCCACATTTTTGCCTTCGAACTATTGTCCACTCTTCATTTTCCTTGTAAAACTTGGGAATCGACCAACCTTCCACAGCCAACATGTATGGCCTCCACCGAAAAAAACTCTCCAGATGAGTCAATAGTAGTCCTCACATTAATTACACCTGATTGTTTCACGTTGGGCCATCGGCCTATTCTCACCCCACTAACTATATTGTAATTTTGATCCCGCTCTGGCTGCAGAGATACCATCCTCTCTCAACCCCAAACTTGAACAAAGAATAATGGCGACCAAAGACTAAGTTTATGAATGTCAATTCTGTCTCTATTTCTACCTGTCTCTATCATAGCCTTTCTCAACGAGCCCAAGTCCCTAAATATACTAGCAAGAACAACAGGAGCAAGTGCTAGTCGTATACCTCTAGCAAGATTAACAGCTATTGAGAAAACACGAGCACCTATTTTACTTGGAAACACAAATCTTGATAATCAAAGAGAAAGAAAAGCTTCATGTTCATACTCTCTACCAGTCTTTATGAAGAAATTCAACCACCTACTGTGATTATTAGTCTTCAATCCGATAAGCTCTCTTTACGCATTTTCAAGATATTCTTCAATCTCTACCAACTCAGGGGATTGAAGGGGGGGGGGGGGACTTAACAGAGTCACCCAAAACAGAAAACCCCCCCCAAAATCATCACGTCTTCAAGACTAATAGTAGCTTCACCCCACAGAAACATAAAACTGTTAGTCTCACAACACCACCGCTCTACCAACCCAAAAATTAAATTTTGATCGGTCTGGACTCTATAAATTGAATTTTTGAGTGCTCCATAAATTCCTGCAGCTATCCATAAAGGGCGATGGATAGCCTCCATCATTTCAACCCATTCTTTGCATTTCATTTGTTGATCCCTCCATCCATTGCAACCATGAAAGGAGACTTTCAATGGCCAATCCGATTCGGATGGAAAGGGGATTGAAGGAGGTTTCAAATTGGATCCTTCAATTGAAGTAGAAATTGGATTTAAGAAATGAGCATTCGTTAGTCGTGGGATTCCACCAAGTGGTGAAACAAGCCACTCCTCTCTTTCATCTACCATTTGATATATTTTTTAAATTATATGTATATACGTTTATCCAAGAAATTCTTCGGAGGTTATATATAGACCGTGTGAACTATGGATTCAAATAGTGACATTAAATGTTAGTTACTAAGTTTTGAATAAATTTTATTACAAATTATATATATTTATTAATATAATCAATTGAACTTTGACTAAAGTTGTTGAATTTGACTTTTAAGTGCAATAATTAAATGAATATTGCATCTTTTGCTTTTAAGTAAGAAGAAATTCATGAGGTTTATTAGTTGAATAATTTCCGCTCATGGAAAGTTAATTTTAAGATAATCCACTCAAATTATGAATTTGAATAGTCATTAATCATTTGATATTACATTTAGGGATTAACACAACACATAGTATCTATACTTTTTTCCGTGAACTGGTGTTAGTTGACTCTTTTTGAATACATGTGGCTCTGCCACTCATAATGATGTGTATTACTTAAATTTTACGTGAATGAGTTTTCAGTCCTAAGCCTTGATAGAAAAAAAACAATTGCACTAGGCTGATTGTCAATAAAAAAAATTGGTGAATTCGATAATGGGAATAAACAAAACTATATATCTCATGTTGAAAGGTTAATATTGTACCATAAGGTACATATTGATATTACTTGAGCTTTACAAGCATGAGCTTCCTAAACCCCGTTAGAGAAAAACAATTGCAGTAGGTTGATTACTAATGTAAAATCGGCAAATTTGGTAATGGAGATAACAAAAACAAAATCCGAAAAAATATGCGAGTAAATATATAAAGGGATTCAATACGTACTATGTCTATTAATCAGTACACCAAAAATGATCTTTAGCTTCAATTAATTAACCGTAATAGCTTAATTGCCACTAAATATAGCGGCAATTAACACTCTTTGTAAATGTCTCTAAAGCATTTAACGACATTGGATCTAATGAAAATTAACTAATACTGGTAAAGATTTTAGCACTCTTTATAAATGTGTATATTTTTTGTCGCTAAAAGTTGATTTTATTGTCGTGAAAAAACTTTTCACATATCTACATAATATACTTTTTCAGTGAAGTGGTGTCAGTTGACACCTTTTGAATACATGTTGTGCTGTCATTGATGATGATGAATATTATTTAAACTTTATGTGCATGAGCTTTTAGTCTTAAGCCACGATAGAAGAAGATGATTGCAGTAGGCTGACTGTTAACGTAAAACTAGTGAATTTGTGATGGAAATAACAAAACAAAATACTGAAAATCCTTCTAATTACAACATATATTCACTCGATAGAATTTTATTAATTCATAACGTGATTTCAGGACTTATTTAAAACATTCTACAAAAATCTTTTTTTTTTTTTGTGAGGGGGTAATTTTTATAGAAAAAATATGAATGTAGGTCTTCTTAATCATTTGATATTATATTTAGGGATTCAACACAACACATAGTATCTATATTTTTTCAGTGAATTGGTGATAGTTGACTCTTTTTAATATATCGGACTTTGCCACTAATGATGATGTGTATTACTTAAATTTTACATGCATGAGCTTTTAGTCCTAAAGATCGATAAAGGAAAACAATTGGAGTAGCAGTCAATAAAAGACTAGTTAATTTGGTGACGGGAATAACAAAACAAAATATGACATGTTGTAAGGCTTATATTGTACCATAAGGTATGTATTGATATTACTTGAACTTTACGTGTGCATAAGCATTAAGCCCTAATCCCCAGTAGAGAAAAGCAGTAAATTTGTGACAGAGATAACAAAACATAATATGAAAATATAGGAGTAAGTATATAAGGGGATTCAGTACGTAATATGTATATCAATAAAAACAAATCACCTATCTACATAACACGATTGCTGTAGGCGCTATTAACGTAAAACTGGTGAATTTTGTGATGGAAATAACAAGCAAAATATGAAAATCCTTCTAACTACAACATACATTCACTCAATAGTATTTCATTAATTCGTAACGTGACTACAGACATTATTAAAAAACATTCTACAAAACCAATTATTATTATTATTTTGGTAGGGTGGGATTGTTTATTTTTAGAAAAAAAAATTAAATTTAGACCGTCATTAATCATTTGATAGTATTTTTAAATATATATGCATATACGTTTATCCAAGAAATTCTTCGTAGGTTATATACAGACAATGTGAAAGATAATTTGGATTTTAGCAAGCCATATTTAAACGATGGATTCAAATATCTATAATAGTGACATTAAACATTGGTAACTGAGCTTTGAATAAATTTTATACAGATTTAGTATATTTATAAATATTGTCAATGAATTTTGACTAAAACTACTGAATTTGCCTTTTAAGTGCTACAATTAAATCAATATTACAACTTTTGTTTTTATGTAAGAAGAAATTAAAGAGGTTTGTTAGTTGTATATCTTCCTCTCGTGGAATTTAATTTTAAAGAAATTATCATAATGACACGATATTTCAACTCACAATAAACCGAACAAAGAAAATAGTTCTCTTACAAACTTTCAATGAAGTATTTTCGTATAGTATATATGGGGCTCATTAAAGGGTGAGCGCTCCCTATTTTCTTTGGCTATGATAATTTACATAGGGGCAGAAAAGCATGAACGGTTTACTATGTAACCAATTATTTTTAACATTTATCATGAGAATTAACTTATAAGTACATAGGGTCATAAAAGCCTTGACATTTGCTTAAAATAAGCAAATTGGCTCTCAAAACCCCAACATGAAGAGTCGATTTAATAGGGAATGTTGATGTTTGCTTCACTTGTATAGAGAAGCAATCATCTTGCAAAATTAGCTAGCGGAGCTTATTTGCTAGATAAGATTCAGTTACCTTCTGAGATACACGATCATCAAGAAAAGAGAACCTTTGACAAAAGTTAATCGAGCTTAGAATTTGGGTCATAACCTAAATCAATTATTGAATTGAACATAAATTAGTATGTAATTGATCAAAAAGACAACACAAAAAAGAAGCATAAAAAACGACGCCAAATAGTACCTTAATTTTAAAAAAAACATATATAAAAATTGCATTAAAAAAACGTCAAATAGAACATTAATCCTAAATTATAGGAAAAAAACTTGCATATAAAAATTGACTGATCTAAAAAGTTAAACTATGACTACTTATTTCCTTCTTTTTTCCTTTCCATTTCCACTAAGTTGATCCCGCTAAGTGGGGTGGAATAGTTATACGAATGTCGAGGAAAACAACTTTCCCTTTCTGCCAAAATGTGATCTTTACGTTGTTGAGATGCCTCTCGTAATGCTTGCAACTTGGCATTCTACTCCTTCTCGAGCCTGCGATGCTTTCTATAATTATCAATAGAATCCAAACCAGCATCCAAACCTAGAGCAATAGCATACAAACCTAAGTATACAATAACCTTTGTGAATGAAAGTTCATCATCATCCTCTTTCACCATATTAGACCTTTTTTATCAACTCACAAGAAAACAGTTTGTTCCAAAAAATATTTTCTTATTATAATGAAAAACTTAGTATAAAACATTTTTCAATACCCTTTATATAAATAATATATCACCTATAAATAAACCTTTCTCCAAGAAATCCTATGCATTAATAAAATATGTAGTACAATTTCAATCCGACTTAATTACCATAGAAAATCCAATTCTAATTCAATATTCAACCCAAAAAAAGAAAAAGAAAAAGCTATTATTAAATGTAATTAGCTTTGAATAAGGAAATTAAGTAGTGATATGTGACAAAGGAAGCCAAGGTCAATAAACATCATGTATATGCGTTTATACGCGTTACAATAGTTATTCATTGTCGTTGATTTTTTTCAATCTTGACCAACTTAAATCTCCTCTACACAGGTGATCACTCGGAAATTGCTTTAGATTGTTGCATTGTTGGAATTTGTTTTCGAATCATCTTATTAGAATTTCTAGTTCTGGTCACTTAAGATGCAACTCTTATTCATTTAACTCTAGTTATAAGCTAATGGATTAAAGAAATAAATTACGAGTCGATTTCTTTTATCATCACTTAATTAATAGTAAGCAAGTTACACCAATATTAGTTTGCCGGGAATTGTGGAAGATGATGTGCTCTTATAGATATGGCACAAAAAAAAAAAATAAAATAAAAAATAAATATATATATATATATATTATCTTAGAGGAATGAAGTAACAAATAAGTTAGAACATCAAAGCTGTTACGGACAAAACTTTCCAACTTCAAAAAATGGATCTTCACTAGAATGAACCATGTCAAGTGGTAGAAAAGTTGAGACCAAGGGTGTGTTTGGTTTGAAGGAAAACGTTTTTCATGCAAAAAAATTTCTAGAAAATGTTTTCTTAAAAAATCAGTGGATTTCTAACTTATTTTCTTATGTTTGGTAAGTAAATAGAAAATATATTTTAATGTTTAGTTGGTGAACGAAACATATTTTTCAGAAAATATCTTTTATTTTTTGCTTGAGACTAAAAAGTGCTCTCTAGGAAAATATTTTTTTATCCAAAAATCAACCCCCGATAATTGATCTAGGACCCAACCCCAACTAGGAAAAGACCCTGATGACCGTTCCAAAATCTGACCACCCTGAGACTTGACCCAGGACTTGACATAGACTTTCCAGGAACTGACCCAGGAATTTTTTTTTTCAGAAACAACATTTCTTTCAAAAAAAAAATGATAGGGTCACGGGGGGAGGGGAGAAGCATAAAAAAGATTTTTAAAAAAATTTGAAATATTTTTCAAAAACAATTTTTTTAAAAAAACGAATTGAGGGTGGGGGTATGGGATAGGGGTGGGGGTGGCGTAAAAAATGACAAAAAATAAAATTTGAAATATTTCCCAAAAAAAAAAAAATTGATGGGAATGGCCAGGGTGGGGGTAGCGGGGGGAGGGGGCGTAGGGGTGGGGATGGAGGGGGAGGGGCAGAGGTAGGGGTGGCGTAAAACTGAAAAAACTTTAAATTTGAAATATTTTCCAAAAATAATTTTTAAATAGAAATTTGAAGGGGATGGCCTGGGTGTGGGTGGGGGTGGGGTGTGGGGGGTAAGGGTGGCGATGGCATAAAAATGATTTTTTAAAAATATTTTTTGGGGGTTGCCTTGTTTTGGGGGGGGGGGGAGTGGTGTAAAAAATAAAAATTAAATTTGAAATATTTTTCAAAATCAATTTTTTTTAGGGGGGGGGGGGCGTGTAGGGGTTGGGTGAGGTAAAAGAAAATCTTCAAATTTGAAACATTTTTCAAATATAATTTTTAAGTTTTTTTTATTTTGTTTGTTTGAGGGTGGGGAGGAGGAGGGGGGCTAGTTTGGGGGTAGATATAAAAATATATTTAAAATTTAAAAATTAATTTTTTTTTTAATGGGGAATGTCGGGTATGGGTTATTGGTAGAGTAAGAAAAAAAATTAAAGGATGAAGTGGAGTTTGGAAAATGTTTTCCTCAATTTTGTTAGAAAATTCATTTTCCTTACATTTGAGGAAAATGAGTTGATTTCGAAAGCATTTTCCAAAGATTTAAGCCAACCAAAAAATGTTTTCCTCCACAACTCCACACCAAACACACCCCAAGTATTAATGGCAAAATTGTGGTATGAAACAGACCACAACAGGGGATGATTAAACTCAACACAGATGGAAGTTTCCTGGCGAAAAGGCTGGAATAGGCGGAATGGCCAGGGCGAACACTGGAGAGTTCATCTTTGCGTTTACTATTCCCATTCGGTGTAAGATCATAATGTTGCTGAATGGGGGTAGCAAACGCAAAATCAACTCTCTCCAAAGTTGATATGATGAAGAATAGAGCCTCTTAAAAGCTCAACCTGAAGAGTATCGTGGACGAGACTACTGATTTAATAGGAAATGTTGATTTTTGCTTTGCTCATTGCTACATAGAAGAAACACAGTGGCACATCATCTTTCTAAATTAGCTATAATGAGGAAGGAACCCATTTCATACAGTAGGCTAGATCAATTTCCTAGTGGGATTAAAGGAGCTTATTTGTTGGACACGTTGTAATTACCTAACATAAGGATAAGCTACGGCAAAGCCAATTTTTTTGTAAGATAATTTGTATAGCCTTTAGATATGTGGGAACGTAAAACAGTGACATGCATGCTTAAACATTCTCCTTTTAACTATATTGCCTTGCGGCAATCTCTGATGTATATTTGGGGTTAAGTCCTAGTCCCCCTTTTGTTGTGCTTCTAAATGATTTACATACATCGCCATGATCAGAATCCTGGAGAAAGAAAAAACACTTGACAGAGTTTTCTTGATCACTTCAGCAACATTCTCATTCCCCTTTTCTTCTGATAAATGTTCTGATTTGATCAAGATACTTGGAGCGGGTGGAAGGACCAAAACGTTGCATCAGACGATGCAGTTAAGCGTGTAACTAAGGGAAAATGGTCTAAAACTCATGGAAGGACACCAAGACTATCATGAGGACACTACGAAAAGTTCAATGCCTATGTATGTTGTGAATTTGTGCAGAAATGTGATGACGTTATAACAAATGGAACTCACATCGAATCTTCTTCAGCTTTAAATTACTGAATTCCCACCGAAAGGGAGACCTTCGCTAAAATGAGTTTGTATATTATCAATGATTCAGGGGAAGCACATATGGTACAATTACATACTATGATCGTGATACCTTCCATTAGCTTGACTAATCGAGATTTGTGTAGTGTAGGGCTCGTTAAAGGGGAAGCGCTCCTTAGGACCAGGATTTTCCCTAGGTTTGACCCAATCCATCGCATTTAACTCCTCAATATTTACCTTTAGTGACCAAATAACATCTAAGATAAGGGGTTGATGATTAACTATTGTTTCATATTGATCAATAAATCTTTGTTTTTGCCTGTTTGCTAAGTAGACTACTCTGATCTGCATAGGGGTAACAAATCATTGAATTGTTTAGTATGTAACCAAATATTTTTGATGTTCTAATTCAATCAAGATGTGCCCTGTTATATACCACACACGAATTAAAATTTAAACTCATATAGAAACGAAAGGGGACTCAAGAAGATTATGAGCATCCATAGCAAAAAAAATTTTAAGAAAGTTCATCCAAACTCATTTTAGCAAATTTGATCAAGCATATTCTACATCATCGATAAGCAAAAATCATAAATCCTAAACCTTAAACCCCTAAACAGAACTATCGGGGAAAAATATGGGCAACTATCATTGTAATGTCATCACGCTTGCCACCAGGACGATATTTGTAAAATTTGGAGCACTCTCAGAAAAAGGTGTGTAAAGAGTTTTACTTTCCGATTTCTGCAAGGCATATTCTGCAATCTTCTGTGCTGACATCTTCGAAAATGTTTCCAGTTTGCGCAAATCCACTAGACTGTCATGTACTAATTTCTCCAACTCATGGTTGTGCACATTATCGAACAATCCATCTATAGCCATCACTATCACATCCCCTATTCTTACTGTAGCTTTAATTTCTTGTGCCACACTTGGATCATCTAATTTAACACCATTCCCTAACTGAAAGGGATAATTGAATCCTTTTTGCTGAATTTCCGATTCGTAAACTATGACCCCATCTCTTATAACAACAAATCCGCTATCTCCAACATTGACCGCGTGTGTAGTATCACATGTTAAAGTCAAAATACAAGTTGTTGACGAATTTGACTTGGCACAGAAGTTAAGAAAATAAAGAAGACTTTTGAATTTTGTGGTATAAAAATAAAGATACGTCAAATTTACTAAAATGTCCATTAATTTTGTGGTTTGAAACATGATATATGGAAAGTTGAAACTAAAAAATTGCAAAAAAAATGGGAAAGAATCACTTTTTTAAAAGGACTAAAAAGGAAGGCGGGTCAAACAAATTGACAGATAGCATTTGCGTGGGAATTTCATTTGGAACATCCTACCCAAATGGTCCAAATAAATAGGTCCAAAACTCATATAAGCAAATCATCGGTTTATTCCCCAATAAATGTGGGACTCTAACACCCTTTCACGCCCAGACCCACTGGAGCGTGGATTGAAAGCACAAACGAGGATGGATCTAGCTCTCATACCATATAATAGACAATGTGTGGAGAGTAACTTTATCTCATTTCTCAAAGATACAATGATATAGATGCATGAAGAAAAAAGGCTAAATAGATATTCAAATCCCTAAAACTTAGTATACCATCATATACATAATAAGAACAATCGTGATACTGTAAAAAAAAAATCAGAACAGAAGGGTTCATTCCAGAAAGTTACATTGTATAGTAGTTGTTAAATCCCTTTATATGAAAGATAGAAACTTATATGAATTAAAAGGCAAAAAAACAATAACTTACATCAAATAAAGTCTGTCTGAAGATTAAACTCATAGCCAAAATAGTCCCCATATATAGGAACTTGTTCATCCTTGCTCCCTGGAATTTCAAAAATGCAGGTTCTGTGAAGTGAAAATATTCATAAAGACTTAAAATTCATACCTATATAGATGCACACATTTTGCTCATCGCAGAACGAGGGCTCCCCGTGGACTCCAAAGGCCAGGTGAGGCTTTATATATCACATGAGAGTCATGTTAAAAGGGCAGTCCACTGCACTAAAGCTTCTGCTATGCAGCAGGGTTCAGGGAAGGGCCTGATCACAAGGGTCTATTGCACGTAATCTTACCTTGCATTCCTGTGAAAGGTTATTTTCAAGAGAGAAAGCACCAGTTCATATATAACATATCTGATAATTTTGCTAGAAAGAACGATATATAGACTCAACGCACTTTAGGTATTTGACCTCACTTGCTGAAAATGTCAATGTCAAGGGTACAACTACATAAGTCTATATATACCTCCTATCCTCCCTGTCTATATAAACATTTCGCCTAGCTAGGTAAATCAAAAACCTATAAAATTAGGAAAATATCAGGAACCAGGAATGGGGATAAATATAGATCCATTGCAATGTGATATCGGGTGGTCTGTGACTCTGTTCTCCACCATAGTTCTCAAAACAAGATTCCATTGTCATCAAAGCTGAAGCAAAGGCAGGGCCATGACAACACCAATAATTGAAGCTAGAAACAGCAACAACCAAGTTAGGAAAGATTTCTTCTGTTGGTTTTTGACGTGTTTCACTCTCTTCATTTCATCCTTCATGGAATTGCCATGCTACTCTTCCAACGAGGCTCTAGACTTTTCTGCTCCAGCTGGAATGGATAACACCTACTCTGGAAGAGGCTGCGACGGGAACTGCTGCTGTTCATACTTCTCCATACTCACCAACAATTTCCTTAAGGTTGGTTTGTCATAAATTGAGTGTAAGTTACTCTTCGGCTTAATAAAAACGTAATTTGACAAAATACACGTGGTAAAATAGTATGTCCATCTCTTGTGCAGGAGATCTTGAAATGTGGAGACTAAAAATCTCAAGGCAGTTATACAAATACAACACACAAGCAAGGAACTTGCGGTCAACTCACCTTTTACAATTAAAAGCCAGAGATGCCTTCGCGAGCTTCTCTTTCTCAGCAACTACTGTTGTTACACTGCCTGTGATAGGACTATTGTCCATCTGCAAGTTATACAAAGTTAGAATATGAGATAGCAATTGTATTACGCAGTGCACGTTTAAACCCCAATATAATTTGCAAAAAGAAATAATTCAACAAATGAATCAGTAAACCACCTTTTAGCTTTAAGAATAAATAGACGTGTTTTGGCTATATTGTTTCAACAAGAAATCAGAAACATGTTTAACAAAAAAAAACTAATTATATATATATATATATATATAACAAAGTAGACACACATGGAGGGAAGCTAGCACAGATTCTCCCGGGACCTTTGTTGATTGAGCAAAAAAAAACAAAATAAGATTGGAACCAAAAGACATATATAGGTGACAATAATTAGTTGGGATTAAGAAATAGTCATGGACTCGTGGTAGGGTACTATTAGGTCCATTTTCTATTACGAGTCTTTTAATTTTTCAAAACATTTATACTTCAATAGAAATTCAAAGAACCTTCAGTGTTGAGAACCCTTAATTTGTCCTAAAAACAAACTTTGAGTGCCTGGTCGCCCGGTGACAAGGCATCTGTTTAGGGTGGGTCTATAGTGCAGTGAGGTCGATACTGAGGAGTGGTCCTGAAAACGAAATGTTCAATAAGTAAAAACACAGTTAACCTTTTCGTTAAGAAATCATGTTTTCTTTTGAAAGTTGAAAGAATGACATGTTTTTCCTTGTCATTGCAGAAATGAAAACAGAAAATTATTTTTACCAAATTGCAACAATGATTTGTTTTTCCTTGTCATCATAGAAACAAAACCAGACATGTTTTTAGCTACCAAAAAGGCACTAATGAAAGTATTGCCAGCAAAATAAGCATTATGTTATTGTTCGTAACTCATTACCTTGACACGAACCACGTTGGATTCCAGCTCTCTCTGAAGAAATAGGGCAAGAACACACAAAGAACATTTACATTAATTTTGAAGTTCTAAATTTTAGGATATTCTATCTAGTTCAAATAAGGAAATTTAGTTTTAATGATTAAAATTTTAGTTGAATTCAAAGTTTTAAATATTTAGAAAAACAGTGTAACTGATTATTTTGTCTAAGTGTGAAAGTTATTTCAGACATTCTTGGTGATTTGTGATAGTTTCACACTTCAGAAGCAATTTTCTCCTCCAAAAATGGGAAACTAGGAGAAGTTGCAAATAACTTTAGACTGAAAAAAAGTATCTAGTAATGATTCAAATGTAGAGTAATTTACCAGCATCTAAAAGGTTACGTACTTTACGAAGTGCTCTATATTCCTTATGAACGCGCTTTACACATGCTTTCCATATCTCAGCTTCAAAGTATATTGAAACTAAGAGACAATGTTGCGAAGCTTCCCTTATCCTTGTTACCACCAAATAAATACTACAACCTGTAATATGAAAGTTATGAAACATATAATATGTAGGGCATTACATTTTCATTTTTCAGGTAGAGAAGTGCCCGAAAAAGACTATTAAGTCCACAAGAAAATAATGCGGAAGTAGAAATTTTTTTTAGAAGGTCTTTTTTAGATTCTTAAATAGCCAATAATTTCACATATTGTTAATAACGGCAGTGTGCAGGTCAACTTGTACCATCTCGATTAATAATGCATGGGTACCTGCTACCTCCCGTATGCACAGGTATCCAGTAACACTGTCCACTGAGGCTTCGGTGGATGCTATCATTCGAATCAATCAATAGTATATATTTGAATAAAAATTAAGCGAAGCAAATGACACAAGTGTTAGAGTGGGTAAAAGTCCCACATTGTTTGGGGAATGGACTGGTGGTCTCCTTATATGCACTTGGGCAAACCTCCCCTCATGAGCTAGCTTTGGGGGTTGAGTTAGGCCCAGGTGCCATATCTTTACATGGTACCTGAGCCAGGTCCATTTCCATTTGGGCTCCCAGTCCATGCGCTAGTCAGGCCTGGGTGTGAAGGAGGGTGTTAGAGTGGGTAAAAGTTCCACATTGGCTGGAGAATGGACTGGTGGTCTCCTTATATGGACTTGGGAAAACCTCCCCCCATGAGCTACCTTTTGGGGTTAAGTTAGGCCCAGATGTCATATCTTTACAACAATATTACCAAAGATCCTACGAAAATTGAAAATTGAATTGATGAAGATCGATCTCCGAGTTGAAAGAGAAAAAAAAATGGAAGCTTTTCTTCTTTTTCAGGTTCCAGATGACCTGAAACGGAGTCCGATAATGTGTGCTCCTACTCTTAATAATATTTGATTAATGAATTTACCCATATAATGAAACATCCTTCTCTGTGTAGTGTTTGATATTATGGTAATCCTAAATTTAACAAGAAGAACATATCAATGAAAAATCACAAGTGGTTCCATAGGTAGAGTGGAAATGGAGAGGTTGGTTTCTAGAGACCTCGGCTCAGCAGCACCAAAGTACAAAAGGAACAACAACAACAAAATAATGGATAACCAACTTGCGAGAAATACAATAACAAGCTCAGCCCTTACAAGTTGGTTAGATTTTTCTCGTGTTATTTCAAAAGATCCTAAGTGGAGGATGAATGACCATCGGGAGTATTGGGATGGTTGGAACTTCTCTATCCTTAATCAAAGGTTTCGAGTTCAAGATCCTAAAAATGGAGAGGAGAGGGGTGAACTTCTGGATAAGTAGCCTTTTATCCCTAGAACAAATTCAGATTAGTCTAGCCCATGGCTTAGGGATATCGGATAGCTGAGCAAAAAGAAAATTTTGTGTAGGAGTAGTGTGCTCCTGTTTAATATTTCTCCTATTATCAAGACTATTTCTCGATACAAATTGTCCGCATATGAATTCTGGCTATGCCCAATACTGCATCAATAATTACTTCTATGCCTCAATTTCAAACAAGTTGGAGCCATCGGCTATATGAATTCTGAAGGCTATGCCAAATGATCCTGCAAAATAGCTTCATACCTATCTTGCAAATATCCTCTTCAACAAATACATGCTCAAAAGTTCTTTTTTGTCTGCAATAAGTACACTTTAAAATAAGAATATGGCCAAAGTTCAATATTATCTCATCCCCTGGAATTTTCCTGTTAATTACTCTCCAATCTCCACACCTAAAAGAAGATGTTTGTCACTCGACTTGGTTTTTAATTGAAGGGGGGGGGGGAGAGAATTAAAAAGAATCTCCAACTCCGAGTTCAGAGTAACGTGATAGTCTGGGAACAAAAACATGCTAGTGATCATATCTGTAATCTTGACTTTGCATTCACAATAGCCACAAATGCTTCATAGAGCTAAATGAGAACTATGCAAGATTGTTAATATGCAAAACAGTTAGAAACCTGGAAAGTAAACAAGTGAACTGAAACATAATTCAAGTGAAATATTTTTGCTTAAGTTGAGATAGTTACAAGAGGACCTAAATAAAAGAACGAGTTAGTAGCACTGTCTGTGTATCTCTGAGTACTAGGAAATAAAGAAGAATATATAACTTCATGAACTAAACAAAGACTTAGTAAGAGAAGTATTAGCACTATAGTTTAGCTTAATCTTGTTTTCACTTTGTTCTGAATATTGGAACCTTTCCAGCATTGATGTTTTCAAGGTTTCTAATCCTCATCTCAAGTTTCAGAATATCGATCATTTCAAATCTACTGCTCCCTTTCTCATGGTTGTTAATGTTTCCCATCACCATATTTCCTTCAGTTATGTTAGTACACATTAATGTTACCTTCGGTGTCACCACTGAAGCTTTTCTCATTTGCAGTGTTTAGCAGGATTAGTACTCAAAAGTTCTGTATTTGGACCGTCACTTGCAAGTTCAATACTATCAGGCAGGTTGAGCTTGCAGCCACCTTTGTTATTGTTTTGCTCTGTAGTGGCACCATTTCCTTAACTACATATGGCCCATCTCCATCTTCATGCGACTTTCCATTTGAATCCTCAAATTTTCGCTTATTGGTTTTGATTCCACTAGACTTTCCCTTGCTCTGGCAGTCCCATCATTCGAAGCTGAAGAAGATTGACTTTGCATGTTGATTATTACCAGGTACAGTAATTTCTTTATTCATGAGTTTCCTCTTGCGTAAAGATACAAAAATTGGAATATTGTTGTCATCATCATCTGATGATTCTATTACTATCATTTCACATTTCTGCAAAACACCACAGCATACATAGGCATTCATCTTTTCATAGTGAACTGCAACCTCAGGTGCAACATTTTGGTTCTTCCACCATTCCAAGTACTGTCGGCTGACATCTGACTTGATGAACCTAGAAGTTATATAGAGCTTGACATCTTTAATTGGTTTGTTATAATTAGTCCAAGCAATTTTCAGGGTATGATCACTAGCATGATTCACACAATCGGGCACATCTTGATCAAATCCAAATTGCATTGATACTCTATATGGATTATACTGTTCAACACAATCCATTCCAACTAGTTCAGAAGCTCGAACAAGTCGAGCAAACGCCATGATTTCTCTTCCCATATTTGGTCCAACCACCACATATTCATCCCTCTCCTTGTAAAATTTGATGATGTCCCAATTCTTCACAATATCAACGACATAAGGAAAACATTCAGCAGCGGAATCTATTCCACTCCTAGGATCCACATGATTTAGTTTTTTCACCTTATGCCATCAAGCTACTCTTGGCTCCCCAGTTTAAATGATACTACTAGGCTTACGCTGCAAATTTGTAAATCTCTCCCAAGCCCATAGCTGAACAAAATGAAAAGAAGCCCGAATGTTCAGATTCAACTCATCTTCTATAAATCTAGAATCACTCGACGCATGGTTCTTAGCTGAAGATACAGTCAACTATTTAAGCAAGCTCATATCCCTATAAATACTAGCTAAAATAGCAGGGGCAAGTGCTATTGGAATTCCTTGATAAAGATAAATTGCAATAGGGAAAAGAGCTCTGCCCACAACCAGAAAACTTGTAGCAGGAAGCACATACCTTGACAACCAAAGGATCAAAAATGCAACATGCTCCAAATGGTCACCTCTTCCAGCAAAATGCTCCATCCAAGAATGGTGACCAACATTTGTTTTACGTGCTCTAATATCTTTATGAACATCACAAAGAGCTTTTTCAATGTCAACAGAATCGTTGGTCTTAACAGGTTTCAACACAAAGTGTCCTAAAACAGAGAAACCACCTAAAACCACCATATCCTCCAAAGTAATAGTAGCTTCTCCCCATGGTAAATTGAATGTATTAGTCTCCAAACACCATCTCTCAGCTAAAGCAAGAATCAAATCACTATGCCTATAAATCTTAAATGTTGAAGCTATAATACCTTCAAAGATTCCAGCTTTCTTCCATATCTCTTAGTGTAAAGGCTTTAACTCATCAACCCATTTAGACAATCCCTTCATATATGAAAAACCACCCCTAAACTGAACTTTTAGTGATGAACAAGAAATTTTGAGTCTTGAAGGGAGAAAAGGGAGTTTTTTGGTTGTTGGTTTAAGAAAATGAGTAACTCTAAAAATGGGTTTTACTTCTTCATCAACAGATGAAACCATAACCTCCTCTCTTTCCTCCATGATTCCAACTTCTTAAGAATCCACCATTCTTGATTTTGAAAAAAAAACTCTTTATGTTTTACCACTTTTTATATCAGGGTTTTCAAGAATGTAGTAGTGACAAAACAACCCATATAAGAAAAGATAGTTGTGCAACAAATTTAACTCTTGTCTATTGAATCACACTAAAAGAATGGGACAAAGTTTCTGATTCTTTTTTAGGCTGTACTATTTCTTTCAGTACTGAGTGAGAAAAACAACCAAATATGGTCAGCACAAAATTCTATTTGTAGGCAAAAACTCACATAGCTGCATTTGTAACTTTTAGCTGGACATGCCAAAAGTTGATAACAAACAAGCAAAGGAACACTATAGCCTCATTTTCATAACAGAAAAGTGTTTGGTAAGATTTTAAAAGCCATAATACATAGACACGTCAACTTGGTCTCAACTAATAATTAAAGAATTCAACTTTGAGAATATATATGTAGACATCTTAACTCGTACCCATTGTGTCTGACTGGACACCCGAGCTAAATAGGATGCATCAAGACCTATAAAGATATATAGAATGTATCAAAATGTCATTTAATGTTGTGATTTTAAACATGTTAGACGGAAATTTAGAACTAAAGAGTTGTAGATGTACTCTTTTAAATGAACTAAAAAGAAAAGTAAGATAGAAGAGATTATAATGAAATGAGTAATTACAAGGAAATTTGCTAGAAACTCTACTTTAAAATGAAAAGATGAATTTCATCACCAAAGGAGAAACAATTATCATTACTTTGTGAGGAAGGTATAAAAAATGATTCATTAGACATTATTTTATTCAAGTTACTTATAAGTAGAAAAAAAAGGAAAAAGAGTGTTTTTGTAGTAAACTAAATAAGAATATAAGATCACTTTAAAGTTATCGATACTTTCACTTGTTCACTTTAGACTTTACAAACATCTTAAGAAATAATAATTAATTTGAGTATTTTACTACGAAACACATACTAATTGACATTATTTTGTTCCCTTCTAGTTGTATTCTTCTTCTGAATTTGTTGCACTTGAGCCGATAATTTTTCGGAAACAACCTCTCTAGTTGGGCTGATGTTTTGGGGGTCCCTTGGGCCGATGTTTTGGGCCAAATGGGTCAAGAAATTTGGACCAAAATTGCAATTGATTTGGGCCTCAATTGGGTTAAGTTTTGTGGCTGATGTTGGGCTTCCTTTGGGCCACAACTTGGTCAACAACTTTAATCATAATGTACATAAGGAAAGATCTGGGTTTAAAGGTTTGGGTTAGAATATTTGGCTTAAAATATCTGGGTTACGGGTGGGGCTTTTGGATATGTATTAGGTTTTTAATAGTTTAATTAATTATTAGGGTAGCTAATAGGATAACAACACATCATAAATGAATTTGCTAATTGAGGTTATTATTTAGGCTGTTAAAGATGAGGGCAAAATAGTGTCAAAAAGTTGACGTCAAGGGCATTTTAGGCTCGAAAGGTAATTTTAGACCAATTCGCATAGTCGAGGGATATTTTAGACCCTTTTCTGTTAATATTATTGATAATAATAATTCAAATTGATAAGATGTTAGTCATTTATTTTCTATATAACTTATTGGATAATGTTAATATACTAATATAAACAGTGTAATTCAATATAATGAGTAGAAAGCTTTTTGTTTTAGTTAAATTTTATATTATTTAACCAAAAATAAAATTATCAAGCTTACTGTTACTTTTTTAAAAAATGTGGCCTCAAACTTTTGGGGGGCCTTCATTAGATATCTCTTTGAGAAACCCCTGTTAACGGAGATATTAGGATGTGGTTAACAAATTAATTCGGTATGATTTGGTATTTTAAGTTCAATTTCGATATTTGTTATGTGATAAATTGATAAATATAGTTTATTCAATGTTGATTTATATACTCATAATAGAGAATACGATTTCGATTTTTCAAAAAGTATCTCAATTATATCATATCAAAACCTTACACATGTAAGTATATATTCAAAAGAAAGTACAATCAATTTTCTTTGTTAATCAATTACACAAAAAATACATTGGAACCATGATAGATAATCAAAGTTTCAATTTCTAAATATTTAATTTTGTACTAATTAGGTTATATACTTGTTAATATTATAATACTCCCCCGTCGCTATTTATGTAACACTGTCCAACTTGACACAAAGTTTAAGGAAAAAAATGAAGATTTTTGAAACTTGTGGTCTATAAAAATCATTTCTTTAAAGGTAAAAGAGAAATTTTAAAGACAAATTGATTCTAATTATGGAATAGTGACATTCTTTTTGGGACAAACTAAAAAGAAATGGAATCACATTCTTTTTAGCATTATATATTTTGGTATGATATTCAATATATTTTTTATAAGTACCAAATACCAAAATGTATACCACATATCCTACCAAATTGAAATCACAATATAAAAAAAATTGATTCGATAAGATCATTCAGTATCTACCATATCGTATTCACCCTTACTAACCCTCGAATGAGAAATACATATAAGAGTTTTCTCAATAATATGAATTGAAAGTATTAAACTGAAACATATTATTATGAGTTGAGGTATTGAATCAAAACAAGAGTTAATCTGAATGTCTAAATGCAAATATTGTTAAATTCAATTAGTTAGTGTTTCTTGAGTACTTTCTGGATGATGGATTCTGTTTGGCTTGTGGATAGGGGATATTTGAAGTGTTTTTAATATGATATAATACGTAAATAGACACTTGAACTTGATGTCAGTTAACAAGTAAGCACTTTAATTTTGGTAGTGCATATTTAGACACTTCAACTCGTCTTTATTGTACAAGTTAAACACTCCAATTTATAAAATGATCATTCAGACGCCTCCAAAATTTCTACGTCACGTCAACATCGAGTATCCATAAGACAAAGTATGGACAAGTTGGACAACCATGACTGTGTTGACTAGGTTGAGGTACCTCCTTTTATTTTTACTCCTTGTTTTTTAGAGGGGGTGGGGAGGAGGAGCTGATGCTCATGACACAGGAGCACCAAACATCGTCATTTTATATTTCAATTATCGCATTATTTTTTTTATTATTTTTACCACTTTTTTTACGAATGTTCTGCACTGCTCTCCTTAATTATTCAAAGTTGTTATGTTTTTTTTCACTATCATTTTTCTTTTTCATAATTATTTTGATATGTTGCATTTGAGCCAAAGGTCCTTCGAAAACAACCTATCTACCTGTAGCATGTAGGGCTAAGGTTTGTGTACACTCCATCCTTCTTAAACCCTACTTGTGGAATTTTACGGGATATAACTGGCCTATTAGGTTGCTCTCGTGAAGGCCATCCAAGCTCCAGCTCTTTATTAATTTGCCCAAACTCTTTTCTGCACATGCATACACTGTGAGACTATAAAAATTAACGACTCTCTATGAAAACTTAAAGTACCTATTACAATTACATATTGGGTTGCCTCCCAATTAGAGCTCAATTTAACGTTGCGGCGCGACGCATGTTACTTGATTACTGAGACTTCATCAAGCTTGCATTCCTCCACTATCTTCACCTCTTCCCGGACTCCCAATTATTCTTTGACTCACTGGCCATTTGTCTTGAACCTCTCTCCTTTGGCATTCTCGAGTTGAATAGCTCTCGACTGAACACTTGAGTGAATTTGAATGGCCCAGACCATTTGGATCTCATTTTCCCAGAAAATAGACGAATCCTTGAGTTGAGAAGTAGCACAAAGTTTCCAGGACTGAAAGTCCTATTCTCAATATGTTTATCATGATAGAGCTTCATCATTTCCTTATACAGAGCAGATAGCTCGAAATCAAAATTCATCCAGTTCATTTATCTGATCTAATATCATGTTCGTTGCTTCACTCCAACTCAATTTTAGCTTCTTTAACGCCTAAATTTCCTTATGCTCCAAGTCTATAGGGAAATGGTATGTCTTTCCAAACACTAACTTATATGGTGACATACAAATGGGTGTTTTGAAAGTTGTCTGATATGCCCATAGAGCAACATCTAAATTCCTCGCCCAATATGTTCTATTGGCATTCACTGTCTTCGCCAATATTGATTTGATCTCTCTGTTTGACACTTCTACTTGGCAACTTGTTTGCGGATGATAAGGTGTCACCACTTTTTGATATTTCACCCCCACATTTGGCCAAAAGTGCACTAAACACTTTATTGCAGAAGTGTGAGCCTCCATCTTTAAAAAATGTTCTTCTTCAGAAACCTGCAACACTTTTACCATCATTTTCTTGCAAGGTTACAGCTTCGACCAACTTAGAAACATAATCCATTTCCACTAGTATATACTTTAGCCCATAGGAGCTCCCAAAAGGTCCCATGAAATCAATCCCCCAAACGTAAAATAGTTCGACCTACAGAATAGGTGTCATTGGTAGATCATGATGACGAGAAATAGCTCTTTGCCGTTGACACACATCTCAACCTTTGACCAAGTTGAATGAATTCTGATGGATTGTAGCCTAGTAATATCCACTTTGGAACACGTTGTGGGTAGTCCGTGCACCCCCATGGTGACCACCTATCGGAGAAGAGTGACAAGTCTTTAATATGCTTAGTGTTTCATCTTTAGGTACACATCACCTGATGATGTTATCAGCACACACCCTATATAAATAGGGTTTATCCCACAAATATTTACCCACATCATTTAGGAATTTCTTCCTTTGTTGAATTGTCAACCCTTCATGCATCAAATCACTGACAAGATAGATTACAAAGTTAGCAAACAAAGGAATGAGATCAAGAGTGGCAGCTAATACCTGCTCATCTGGGAATGAGTCATTGTTGCTTCCAAATAAAGATATTAATTATTCTTACTAAATTATATTAATTCTAATCATTTATTTAAGGGAGTATTTCCAAAGATGAATATATATTAACTTAACTAAATATAAAGATAAAATAACTAAAAAGCAATTAACTAAGAAAAGTTAGATGTTTACACAATCAACAAATGAATCAATCGATCTATGATTATAATTTAACTAACAATCATGTTTAGCATCAATTTCATCAACTTATTTGATTATCTAATTGTTGATTCACGGGGTTGATAATATAGTCATGATCTCCCGACCTCTAACCATCTACCAAAATTGACAACCTAACTACATCGTTGAGTGGGGATAGATGAACCAACTATGGAACATTAAGTTGTATTCCCATATTTGAGCCAAACAAGGTACCTAGGTATATCCCTATCCTAGACACAAATCAATTCAAGTGACATGTAAGAAAAGATCATGCTACTTATATTCCACGTTCTATCTATCTATTTCTCTCCCGAGTTCAAAAGAAGACAATAAATTTATTCTAATGGTGATCAAGCATCAAAATAGTAATCACAAAATATAGGAACAACCAATATGATAAATAATTATGCCGAATCATAATCACTAAATAATCATTTTATAAGTAAATATAATCCAAAAACAAGAAGTTTAACTCCACATAGACATAGAGCAATTACAACCAACCATTCAAAGAAAAGATGTAAAATAGATAAAAGAGAAGAAAAGATGAAAGCTTAAATCAAAAGTTAATTTCTACATTGTATCCTCCTCCCTTAATAATTATTTTTATGGACTATTTATAGATATAAAAAACTCTAAATAAAATAACTGAGTCCAAAACAAATTAGGAATCCAAAACCAAAAGGAATTACAATTCATGTATGCGTGAAACACTGTAGCCACTCTTTGCACTCTTGTCTGCCCTTGCTACCACGTGGCAGTAATTCTTTTGCAGTTCACAATTTTTCAGCATGCAATTCTTATATATTATATAGTATTATATTCAATTTAATCCATTAAGCTGTCGGTTTGATCTTCTTCTTCAACCTTCCATCTTTAATTTGTTTTAGCTCCAAACTTCTTTATCTTTACACCAATTTAATCCTACAAATAAAATATACTATTAAGCACAATCCATAAAATCCATGCTCAAAAAGACCAAATATAAATACTAAATGTGAGGAAAATAATGATTAAAAATATTTATTTTGGTCTCACATCAACATCCCACACTTAAACTGCTCATCCTCGAGCAATCATTAAAGCCCATCTAAAAAAGTTATTTATACAAACACTTAGGCCATGTACAACTTTCAAAACATCAAGTATAATTCTCAATCATTATGCCAGATATACAAATAAAGACAAACCTCTAACCTCCTAACCTCAAGGAAGGACTTTGAACTCATCAAATTTAAGCTTGCTCACCTACTTTCATCAAAGAAAGCTAATAGAATTACCTATCTATCATGAAACAAGTGGCCTCGCCAGAAGAAATAGTCCACATACCCAATTCAAATGATTGAATATAAATTAAGGACTTCACACCAAAGAACAACTCTCACACTCACAATAAAATTCACATGTATGCACAAAGAACCGTAGGCTTGCCCATTATGTACATCTCCACTAATTAAGCATGCTTGAATAGAATCAAATAGGACTATTACGGGTTGTAATGTAGGCTAGGGCATGGGTAAGAAAACTATATAATAGTGACTTATACTTCCCTAAGCACTTTGCAATTTTAAACTTCATCACCCATTATTTTTTCTTCTCTTTATTTTTAGCCCTCTCTTCAATAATTATTTTACAAGTAATTTTCATCATCTCAAGAATACTTCAATCATTTTTTTTCGAAGAATATTTTTTTTAATTTTTTCTCCATGTCACATTCTTTGAAGGAAGGATATTTAATCACTTTGTATCTATCATTGATCACCTTTTGCACTCAACCATCCCCTTTCTTCAGATTTAACAATTAGAATAAGTCTATGTTACAGTGCTCAAGGAAGCATGGTGCAAAAACTAGGAATTCAACAAAAAAAATCAAGGTAAAAATATGGCTACCAATAAAAAGCTACATGCTCAAAGGGGCTACTAGTGATATGTATCTAAAAAGACTAAAATTTACAAGAAAAATCAAAGAAAGCCTATTATCATCTACTAAACAAGCAACACTTTTTTTTATTTTGCTTCAATAACATGCAGGGCAAGTTCTAGACTATGATGCAAAACATGGAATAAAAAGTTCTCATCACACATGGCACAAACATCAATCGAGTTGGATCAATTCCACTTCTAAGAGAGACATGATCATAACAAACTACAAAATAAAATAAGCTATATACAGAGTCACAACCATGAGCCTAGATGTCAAAGAGTTTGCAATTTCAATAGCAATCAGAATTCACAAAAAAGTACTACTCAAAATCAGGCCCAAATAGCAAGTATCAAAAAACTCAAAAGGGTCTTTTCTTTTCTCTCAAAAAAGCAAATAAAATAAAATTTATTTCCTAAAAAATAAAAGACAATTGGTTCAAAGGGACTATCATCAGGAAAATAATCGAAAACAAAAGCAAAGGAACCCATCCTAAAAAAAAAAAAGACTCAATAAAACAGTAAAAATTGGGAATTCATTCCCCCACCCCACACTTAAAACATGACATTGTCCCCAGTGCAACAACTAAATACATAAGCCAAGAGTGAAAGAAAGACTCCCCGAGGCCTCTAGGCCTAGATAGTAGCATGTTCTCAATTTTTTTCATCAAGGGTCACACACTTTTATTTTTTTTTTGCATCAAGGGTCACACGCACCCCACACTTAAGCTCAAACATGCTCCTTTGCTTCAAAATTTTTGGGTACTCAGACTTCTCCTAATCTGCAAAAACAAGATCAAAAGAAAAAAGTGACACTAATAAAATAAGATAACATAAGAATTATTTTTTATTTATTTATTTTTTTTATTAAAAAAACTTAAATAAATAAGAAGAAAAAGTTTATCTTAGAAAAACAATTAATTTCTAAATCTCCGGCAACGACGCCAAAAACTTGTTGCTTCCAGTTGCACACACAAGCGTACGTGGTCGCACAAGTAATATAGTGGCCCTAAAAGAGCCTATTAATTATTCTTACTAAATTATATTAATTCTAATTATTTATTTAAGGGAGGATTTCAAAAGATAAATATATATTAACTTAACTAAAAATAAAGATAAAATAACTAAAAAGCAATTAACTAAGGAAAGATAGATGTTTACACAATCAATGAATGAATCGATCTAGGATTATGATTTAACTAACAATCATGTTTAGAATCAATTTCATCAATTTATTTGATTAACTAGTTGCTGATTCACGAGTTGATAATAGAGTCATGATCTCCGGATTTCTAACCATCTATCACAATTGACAGCCTAACTGCATCGTTGAGCGGGGATAGACTGAACCAACTATGGAGCATTAAGTTGTCTTTCCGTATTTGAGCAAACAAGGCACCTAGGTATATCCCTATCCTAGACACAAATCAATTCAAGTGACATGCAAGAAAAGATCATCCTCCTTATATTCCACGTTCTATCCCTCTATTCCTCTCCCGAGTTCAAAAAAAGACAATAAATTTATTCTAATGCTGATCAAGCATCAAAATAATAATCACAAGAATATAAGAACAACCAATATGATAAATAATTATGCCAAATTACAATTACTAAACAATCATTTTGTAAGTAAATATAATCCAAGAAGAAGAAGTTTAACTCCACATACACACAGAACAATTACAACCAATCCTTCAAAGAAAGGATGTAAAATAAATAAAAGAGAAGAATAGATGGAACCCTAAATCAAAAGTTAATTTCTACATTGTATCCTCCTCCCTTAATAATTATTCTTATGGACTATTTATAGATATAGAAAACTCTAAATAAAATAACTGAGTCCAAAACCAAAATAAATTAGAATTCATGTACGGCGTGAAACACTGTAGGCGCTCTTCGAACTCTTGTCTTCCCTTGCTGCTATGTGGCAATAATTCTTTTGCCGTTCACAATTTTGCAGCATGCAATTCTTATATATTATATATTATTATATTCAATTTAATCCATTAAGTTGTCTGCTTGATTTTCTTTTTTAACCTTCCATCTTTAATTCGTTTTAGCTCCAAACATCTTCATCTTCACACCAATTAATCCTACAAATAAAATATACTATTAAGCGCAATCCATAAAATTTGTTCTAAAAAAGGACAAATATAAATATTAAATGTGAGGCAAATAATGATTAAAAATATGTATTTTGGTCTCACATCAGTCATAAATATTTAACTCAACTGCTTCCTTCTTGTTTGCCTCCAGGCTAGACAGGTGATCAGCCACCTAATTTTAACAACCGCTTCTATCTTTAGCTTCAAAGTCAAAATCTTGAAGTAACAACACCTATCTTGTCAATCTTGGTTTTGCATCTCTCTTCGTCATTAAGTACCTTAGTGCTGCATGATTAGTGTGAACAACTAGTACCTAGTAAATATGATCTGAACTTCTCAAAGGCATACATTACGAAAAGTAATTCCTTCTTAGTGATAGTGTAGTTTCGTTGTGCTCCATTCAACGCCTTGCTAGCATAGTGAGCTTGTCTCGCTTTTGCCCTAGGACCACTCCCAAGGCAGAACCACTCGTATCACACATCACTTCAAATGGCTTAGACCAATTTGGACCAATGATCACTGGGGCTGCGACTAGTTTTACTTTAAGACACTTAAACGCTTTTCCACATTCTTCATCAAAATTGAACTTCACCTCTTTCTCTAGCAACTTACACAAGGGGTGTGCAATTTTTGAGAAATCTTTGATGAAGCGTCAATAGAGCACCTACATGTCCAAGAAAACTTTGAATCCCTTTCATAGAGATAGGTGGAAAAATCTTTTCGATCACCTCAATCTTTTCTTTGTCTACATCCAGCCCTTTCTACGACATTTTATGGCGTAGGACTATGCCTTCCTTGACCATGAAGTGGCATTTCTCCTAGTTTAGCACCAAGTTAGCCTCCTTACATCTCTGTAGTGCCTTGCTAAGATTTAACAACCAGTCATCAAAAGTGTCACCTACCACATAGAAATCATCCACGAACACTTCCAAAGTGGCCTCTACAATGTCTGCGAAGATAAACATCATACAACTCCAGAAAGTTACTGGTGCATTACACAATAAGAATAGCATGCGTTTGAATGCAAATGTACTATAAGGAAATGTGAAGGTGGTTTTCTCTTAATCTTCTGGAATAATTGATATTATAACCAGAGTATCCATCCAAAAAGGAGTACCACCCTTTACCAGCCAACCTATCAAGCATCTAGTCTATGAATGGCATTTGGAAGTGTTCTTTCAATGTCCACTTGTTTAGTTTCCTATAGTCCATTCACATTCACCAGCCTGTAAGCGATCTCTGTGGAATAAACTCATTCTTTGCATTTGCAACTACTGTCATACCACCTTTCTTGGGCCCACACTACACTGGGCAAACCCAATAACTATCAAAAATGGGGTACATCACCCGTGCATCTAACCACTTAATATTCTTTTTTTCACCACCTCTTGCATCAGTGGGTTTGAGGCTCTATACTTGGGTTGCAATCTTCCTCCTGGATTTTGTGGGTGCAAATACCCAGGGCTAGTCCAATGATGTCAGTAATGGTCTAACCAATTTTCTTTTTGAACTTGGTCAAAACTTTCACTACTACTTGCACCTACTCAGAATTAACATATGTAGCTAAGATAACTAGCAGTGTATGATTAGTACCCAGAAAGACATACATCAAGGGCTAGGCAACTGTTTCAACTTGAGCATAAGCAGTTCCTTAATAGATGTTTTGCTGGAGGATTTGGCCTATTTTTCAAGTCTAAATCTAACCTCTTTGGAGCATATGAGTGTGACCCTTACCTTGCAAAGCATTTAGAGTCTCCACATAATCATCCCTAAGGTCTTCATAAAAATTCATTATTACATCGGCATATGTATCCACATCAAATCTTTCTTCATCAATTGATGCTTCTAGGTCCCCCTTATCAACAATATCATTTGTAGAGACGACACTTATATCATGTGGCTTCTTCATAGACTTGCATATTTTGAACTTCACCTCTTTATTTTTGAGTCAAAATTTCAGCTCCACACTCTTAACTTAACCTAAAGCTCTGCCTATGGCTATGAAAGGCCTTCCCTATATTATGGGAACCTAAAAATCTACTTCATAATATAGAATCACAAGGTTAGATAGAAAAATAAAGTTATCAATCTTTATAAGTACATCACACAAATTACTCACAGGTTGCTTCACTGATCTATCTCCATCGTCAATCTCATTGCGGTAGGTTTTGTAACCCCCAAGGCCACTTGCTTGTATATGGCTAATGGCATCAGGTGATACCTGCCCCTAGATCACATAGGGCTTTTGCAAACTCGAAAGTGCCAATGGTGCATGGTATACTGAATGCACCGGGGTCCTTTTTCTTCTGCACTAATGACCTTGTAGCACTAGCACTCTAATGATGAATGTTGTTTGTTAGCTCAAAATTTGAAGCTCTCTTCTTTGTAACTAGGTCCTTCATGAACTTAGCATACCCTGACATTTGCTCCGAAGCTTCTACCAACAGGATGTTCATTGATAGATTTCGAAGTATGGATATGAACTTTGCAAACGTCCCACCTTCAGCTTTTTTCTTGAGCCTTTGAGGAAATAGAGGCAGAGGTCTAGGTATCTATTGTAATGGAAATGTTACCTCTATATTAACTTCTTTTATTTTTTTAACTTCTCTATTTCTGTGGTCACCTCTGCATCACTCACTAATTTTGCCTCAATCTTTGCTCCCTTATCTCTCTTTATGCTATGTTCTTACTCAATACCTACAAGTTTTGGTCTAGTTAGGGACTTACCTCTCCTAGTAGTGATTGCCATGCAGTGCCCGTCCTTCTTAAGATTCTGAATAGTATTACAAGGTAGTGATCCATTCTTTCATGGGTTTAGTGAGGCTAACAACTACCTTAACTACTACTCTAATTGTTTGATGGAAGTAGTATGCGAATCCACCAGCTGACTCATACCGGTGAAATCACTTTGCAATTCTTTGATGCCTGCATTAGTAGATTCAACCTTTTGCAGAACCTTCTCTAACATCTCTTCAATCCTGGACCCCTCGAACTACAACTTGCTCTATCTCTATTACCTGGAGGTACATACACACCACTGCAATCATTTTTGTACCTATTCTTATTCTCTAGTTACTTTTCTACTAGTTACCTGGTCGATCATACTGTCCCTCTCTTTGATAATTCCAACCTTGATTTTTGGAATTATATCCTTGGTTTCCTGAGTTATAATTTTGGAAACCCCCTTGATTAACCAAGTACTTGGCTTCCTCATCTAACTCAATATCCTGCTCTTCATAGTTGTTTGAGGCATCGACAACATTTACCTTCTCCGGACCTTCTATTATGTGCTTAGCGAACATATCCATTTATGTCATCATGTTGGCCATCTCTTGATCCCTTTCTTCTTCACTTTTTTTTTGTTCTGAGGGTTCAAAAGTAAATCCAAGATCCCCTACCTTAGTACCTCTAGTATGCTATGATCTGTTGGGCATGACACCATATTCCATGCAAGCTCACACGGTCTATGTCGGTTAAGTCTAATTCCCACAAGGTCAAGTTTAGGATGCACTATGGCTATTCAAGGGGTTCTACTTAGTATGGGTGGGAGTATGAGACTTCATTCATGCATTGCACAAGTAGGCTTTGAGAATAGTTATGATAGGTTCCTATTTGTCAAGATGACTCATGTAATGAATATGTTTATGTCTAAATGGTAATTGCATTTGATATCAAGGTTACTTATAATGTGGCAGGATAACTTAGATTGTGGCTATGAGTTGCTTCTATTGATGCGGTTGACTAAAAGTGAATGTTTCCTAGTCTATGCGAGGTAGGCTAAGGATGAGTTAAAAGAGGGTAAACATGAATGAGGATCTAAAGTGACTTGCTTAGTGTAGGGTGGGATTATGGGGTCTTGCGTATGCATTGTACAAGCTTGCCTTGAGGTGGCTCATGAAGTGTTGCTCACATGTCATGTTAACACTAGATTGCATTAACTATGTATATGTTTCTAATGATATTTCTTATGTTCACTAGTTGTGATTGATCTCTACCATTCCATGGTCTATGTTACTTCATGATATCTTGTATTCTTATGATTGTGTTTTTACACTATTTTTTTAATGATGGGCTTAAACTAGAAAAGTGCATGCATTTAATAAAAATGTCCCTTTTATCATGCTTTTAAAGGTTTTTCATGCATGGCTATCCTACTTAGTACATATTTGTGCTAACCCATATTTCTTTTAAACTTTTACAAAGTGTAGGGTTTGGAGGCTTGAGTACTATTTTTGGAAGATGGGTTTCTAAGGAGCATGGAGTTGAAGATTTGTGAGTCCTCATAGCTTCGACGACAAACGCATTGTTACCCCTTATGTCATTTGTTTTACTTTTAGAGATTTTGTATGGGCTGTGTCCCAAATGGTTATTCAAGTGTTGTAGATGGTTTGAGACATATTGTCATGGACTCCCATCTATTTTTATAAAAGATTTCGATTGTAAAGAAGAATTTTAAATTTACACAAAAATTTCCCATGTTCTTATGCTATGATGTGCTAAGAGGCTTATATAAGACTCTTCGGAGTTTTTTTACATCGTGTTATGTCTAAGGGGTACCATCGGGTCGTAATAAACTTGGTATCAGAGCACAAGATTTTGGGATGATTTTAGGATGTCTCAAACCACATTTTGTAGAGTCTTGTTCATAGTGTGAAGTGTGCCACATTTATGAACAAGGGATTATTGGATGTTAGGAAAATCTCACTTCTTCATTCTTCAAGTTGTTCCATAGAGTTGGACTCTATAAGGTCTTTCTCCTATTGCTTATCCGATGGTTTTTAGGATATAACCACTTGAAGGGCTCATGCAAGAAGGATCGAGGAAGAAAAGGTTAGTAGTGATGCCAATTATGGCTATATGACTAGATGAGGCTTGATATGATAGATTTAGATGGAATCCTTTGGTATGAATAGGTTGCCTTATGGTTATGTGTGTTTGTTGGTGGAACCCGACTTATTCATGATGAGTTATAGGGGGTGTCCGAAGATTTGATGAATAGTGGTGTTTAAGTGGTGCCTAGAAATGTTGAGTGAGTAGACTCCTAAAAAGGGAGGGTAGAAGTGTAATTCACCATGGTCTAGAATCATCTTGTGTGATGGAAGTGAAAGTTTAGTGATGGCTTGCTCCGACCTTAGAATAAAAGAGATGAGGCTTAGAAGAGTCCGTATAGGCTTACTCCCAAGGGGGAGATAATGTGCTTAGATAGCAAGGTCGTTGCGTGTCTTGATGTTCATGATTAGGGTTGACTTGAAATTCTCACCTTGAGTGGTGTAGTGAGCTTGAGAAGTTTAGTCCCGATTTTGTAGGCTCATATGAGGTGTTGAGTAGTGTTAGTAAGGGTGCGTGTGAGCTAGAGTTCCTAAATGAGAATCTCTTTAATTTAGAAGTTCCGGTAGAGGTCTTAGACTGGAAAGTTAAGAAATAGAAGAGTGAGGAAGTTGTTTTCATGAAGGTGTAAAGGAGTGGTTTTGTGTGAAGGTTGTAGGTGAGGGTGTTACTTGGGAGGCCAAGGGGCCAATGATATGTCTTGATATCCTTATCTTTCCTTCTGTTCCTCCTTTAGCTTGAGAGGTTAATATTTCCCTTGACTTGTTTCATGATTGTGAAGTCTTGGATGTTGTAAATAGTTCCTTTAAAAATTTCCTTGCTTTGGAAGTCATGCGTGAATTATGTGTTTTCCATGGTTTCCTTAAAATGATGCATGTTCTTGATGAAAGTTATGTTTATTAAGAAAATGAGCTTTTATAATTTATGTTCCTCATGTTGTTGTGCATTTGGTATGAGTTGCCCATTTTGACTTCATGAGATGCGTTAATGAACATGCTTTAGTATCCTTTTGAGAGTAATCGCAAATTGGCTCCATAATGTTGTATTGAGCCTTATTTTAGATGGAGAAGTTAGTTCCTCCTATACAAATGAGAAATATTCAGTTTCATGCATATTGGGTTGTTAAAAGTAGTTCCTACTCCCTTGTACTGCATTGATGATGTTTTGAGTTTGAGTTGTGTATTATTATGATGTTTCATGCATGATGGGCTGCTAGTCTTGAGTTTTAATTCCACGAAGTGTTTAGAAGTGTCATTCGAGCATGAATGTTCCCAAAGGGGAGATATTGTTACGCCCCCTAAAATTAGTAGGTGTAACTAGAGCCTTACGTGAGGGTTTTTGAGTTTGATGTGAGGGTTAAGGTTGTAAAATGAGTCCCCAAGCTTAGGTTGATGTGTTTAGGGGTTAAACGTCAAGGTACGACGCCTCAAGGACCAACCAAGGGTCCTTGAGGAGGACCCTAAAGTCTAAACCCCCAAGGCTGCCTAGAACCAAAAAGCTGCCAAAATTGTGCTGACCTACGAATGCCATCTACTGGGCGTAGGTCCATCCACACCCGGTAGGTCATGAGGCGTAGGTCAAAGCCCCATTGTAAAGGTTGCAGGCAGGAGCTACGAGTGTGCAGCATGCCCCGTATCCCCACCCAAGGTCTGTGGGTCAAGGGCGTGGATTGTGGTTGCAACACTGCCTCATTCACGGCCTAAGGTAAGTGGTTCCAATAAATTCCTAATTTAATTATTTTAGTCTAGGGTCATTTTTATTCATTTTAATAGACTTATATAAAGTATTTTAACCCATTAACTAGCCTATTAACTTCATAATCCCTAAGACCCCAAATCATAACTAACTTTACCCCCAAAAAATTCTCTCACTAAGAACATCCATTGGAGAGCAAGACATCAAGGTCTAGGGCTCAAAAACTCAACCTTTTCAGTCAAATTCATGAAGATTCTTCAATTGAGGTATGGTAGTGTTTATTCATGGCTAACTTTTCATCCATGAAGTCCTTCAATTCTCAATTCCAAAGTTAGAAAATTTTCCAAAACTAGGGCTTTTTACTTCAAGTCATGGATTCTTCTCAAAACATTTCCAAATTATACAAATGTTTTATATTATGGTTTAACTACTGATTTATGATGTTTTATGATAAACTCTTCAATGAATCCATGAATTTTACTAACTTCTCAAATTGGATCTTAAAGTTAGGGTGTTGAATTACTTTAGTAGAATGTTGTAGAATTCTGAATAGAATATATTGATTACTTGAACTATGTATTAATTAAGGGATTTCTATGGTTTGGATATTGATTTTCTCCCAAGCACTTATGAACCCCCATGTCCCCAATTTGTGACCTTGTGATGTGGGTGAATAGTACTAAGTTGAACATTATGATATTATGTTGTATTAATTGAGTTATTTGTATCATGTTCCTTCCATGTTAAATATACTAATCCTAAATGAGATTGGTTGATTTTGATCCTTGATCCAAGAGGGTAAGGCATGAGACTTATGCCAAATTGTGGCTTATTGTGTACATTGTATGAACATGATTATACTCTAAGTCGTTGTGTATTGAATTGTATATGGTGTTATTGTAGAAGGACTCCACCAACATGACCTATATTATAAGTGTTTGAGATCATGCTTGTTATGACTAGATTACTTGAACTAAGACTATGTCCATGTCTAATAAAATGAATGCTAGAGGTGTTGAGTAAATTTGGTCTTTGGTCTTTAGAGGGGCAATAGGTGATATTATACATGCTTAGTGAAAGTGTGTTCATGATGTAAGGTAATGGGATCATGACTTTGTTGTAATTGTGGTGTAGTTGAAAGTTTATTCTCACTCACACACACTTGGACATGATAATTCCATGATTATGATGATATTATTGTGTTGATTGAAATTTCATTCTCATAGACACCTAATAAGTATAATGTGAAAGTTTTCCTCATATATTGAAGACTCTAGGTTGAAAGTTAGTTCTCACCTAATTGAGTCTATCATGAAGATCTTAGGTTGAAACTCCATTCTCACATAATGAATCTTTGGGCTATCCTTATGTATTGTGTTGTTTGGAGGTTAAGATACTCTTTCATGCTTGTAAATTCAATTCAAGACTAAATCATGTATGCGTGGGAAGTTATTCCTAGCACCGAGTGGATATTGAATATAAGATGGAAATACCCCCGCTAAAAAGGGCAGATTTCTATAATATATCTCATGAGATGGAAGCTGCCCCACTAAAAAGGGTGGGTTTCTAGTAGCAATCTCCTTATCTCATAACTACGTGCCCCCGTAGGTAATTTAGCCATTGGATTCATCTTCCAAGCTAATACATTTAGTTCTACCTTAGGCAAGTAGGACACCTCTTTTCGATGGGGCATGACACCGGATTCCATGCAGGCTCACATGATCTATGTCGGTTAAGGCTAATTCCTACAAGGTCAAGTCTAGGATGCACTATGGCTATTCAAGGGGTTCTACTTAGTATGGGTGGGGGTATGGGACTTCATCCATGCATTGTACAAGTAGGCTTTGAGAATAGTTATGGTAGGTTCCTATTTGTCAAGATGACACATGTAAATTGTAATTGCATTTGATGTCAAGGTTACTTATAATGTGGCATGATAACTTAGATTGTGGCTATGAGTTGCTTATATTGATGTGATTGACTAAAAGTGAATGTTTCCTAGTCTATGAGAGGTAGGCTAAGGATGAGTAATAAAGAGGGTAAACATGAATGAGGATCTAAAGTGACTTGCTTAGTTAGGTGGGATTATGGGGTCTTACCTATGCATTGCACAAGCTTGCCATGAGGTGGCTCATGAAGTGTTGCTCACATGTCATGTTAACACTAGATTGCATTGACTATGTATATGTTCCTAATGATATATCTTATGTTCACTAGTTCTGATTGATGTCCACCATGTCATGGTCTATGCTACTTCATGATGTCTTGTATGCTTATGATTGTGTTTTTACACTATTTTCCGAATGATGGGCTTAAACTAGTAAAGTGTATGCATTTAACAAAAATGTCCCTTTCAGCATGTTTTCAAAGGTTTTTCATGCATGGCTATCATACTTAGTACATACTTGTGCTAACCCATATTTCTTATAAACTTTTACAAAGTGTAGAGTTTGGAGGCTTGACTATTCCTGGAAGATAGGTTTCTAAGGAACATGGAGTTGAAGATTTGGTGAGTCATCATAGCTTCTAGGACAAACCCATTGTTACCCCTTATGTAATTTGTTTTACTTTTAGAGCTTTTGTATTGGCTGTGTCCCAAAGTGTTATTCAAGTGCTGTAGATGGTTTGAGACACAGTGTTATGGACTCCCTGCTGTTTTTATAAAAGATTTTGATTGTAAAGAAGAGTTTTAAATTTTCACAAAATTTCCTCTGTGCTATGTTATGATGTGCTAAGAGGCTTGTATAAGACTCTTCGGAGTTTTGTACACCGTGTTACGTCTACGGGGTACCCTTAGGTCGTAACAAAATCCCAACGGAATAGATAAAAGTCAAATATCAATATAACATAGAAAAGGCAATGATCAACACCCATCCACAATTTTGAGATCATAACATAGAATAACTTTTTAAACATAATTCAACATGGATGAGAAAACATTTCACCAATGTGATTCCATATGTGAGAAATACCTTTCACAATCATGATCATAATAGTAAGTGAGAAATCCTTTCATAATAGCATTGATACTTTCCTTTAAAACAAACCCTCGATCATTTACAAAAATTTCACACAAAGCATGCATATCGTCATAAGTTATTAGTTCATAGGTTCATCATATGTTCATAATTGAAAATCATAAATTAGGCACGAGTTAACATAATTTCAACTAAATATCATGCATAAATGTAGAATCATGCATTATAATACTTAATCAACAATAATACTTCACAATTGAATGAAACATATAAAGATTGCATTAAAACCCTAACATAATCAACTGAAATTGATTTTAGGAATTTTGAAACCTTATGGACCCCATTGAAGAATGGATTTCATGGGTGAATACCCACATACCTTGCTACTAACAACCCACAAGGAATGATGTATTGGTGACTTGACTTGAATCCTAGCTTCTTCTTCTTCTTCTTCCTTAGGTTGAGAGGAAATTAGGAGTGAATTGAGTTAGGTTTTGGGAAATAAGGAGAATGGGGTTGAAGTGGGTAGTTTTAGGACTTAGAAGCTTTATATAGGGCATAGGGTAGAAGACAAAATGACATCGTATTGTCTTAAGACAATTAGGAAAAGATCCAAAAACCCCTTAAAATAAATGTTGAAGCCCTTCTATGGTTTGGACCTACGGTCCCTAGGTCAATCGTACAAAAGTTCAAAAACCTTTATTTTGGACTAATGATAATGTTCAAATGTCATCTTTAAAACTAATTAAAATAGACAAGGGTCGTAGTCAATAGAAATACCCAACAAAAGTCAGGGTCGAATCATACAAGAATGGTATATGGTGGAGAATTCCTATAAAGAAATTTGAATTTTAAGATTGCTCCTTTGTAATTGTAAGAAAAAATGAGTGGATAATTCCACCAATTTAATAAAAAACATGGGTTATCATCATCACAATTAAACTAAAGTATCGAAGAATTCAAAAGTTAACAAGCAATCTAGAGGTGCGGGGATTGGGAATCAATGTCAAATAGGGGTAATTGTGTTGCTCTATAGTGATGATTATTCATGAATAGACTAAGTCATCTTCATTGACGCTAATCATCTTTCGATCTCAAATCATCTATGCATAGAATCTCCTTTCAGTTCATCTAGATGTCAATCTAAACAACTTAATACCTTACTCTATTCTCTCTTTCAAGAATAGGGCAAATAGACCCGACCCATAACCTCTATTTTCAAGCAAGTTACAAACATCAAACCTAAATTGCTAGTATCGGACTAGTTACCCACTCCAGTCAATCTCTTTCAAGAATAGATCGGAGATCGAAAGTAGGAATAAGTTTGCAATCTTAACTCACAAATTAACCTCATGCTAATTAGACAAAATTCATGTATGAACAACATCAAAACAGAGCATAGCACAATACAACCACTACATTAAATCAATAGTCAACCCCATAATTGCACCCCTAGATCTTGGGGTTTTAGCCACCCATCAGAAAATGCAAAGAAAATATACCTTTCATGAAAGCATCCATGGGTAATATGAAATTAATCAATTACAAGTAAACTCACTTTGAATTCAACTTTAATTTGTCAATTTCAAGCACAAAGTGTAAGACCCCAAAAGCTAGTAAAGGTTCTCCATAAAGGTAAAGTGTTCTTACTCTAAACTCTGTTTCATACACTTTGTGATCTCTTTTGATTTCTCTCTCCTTTGGGCAATTTATAGTTTCCCAAAATTTGAGCCAAAACCCAATGTATGTCTCATTCGGCGACATTAGCCAGTCTCACCGAGTCGTTCTATGCATCACCTTTCACTCTTCAGCTCATTTTTTCATGCTCTAGGCTTTAGATATTTGAACCTCAGACGAAAAAAGTTGATTGGGTCAGCTTCCACATTCGGCAAATTGCTAAGTATCACCTTGGTTCACCTTTTCTGCTTTCAATATTTTCTTTTCACACTTTAATTTTAGGCGATGATCACCAAGATCGCCTTTCTACTTCGGTGTGTTGCCTTCTCAGATAGAGTTTGCCGACCTAATTCAATAGACATAAGTGCTTTGCACTATTATTTTTGGTGAGGTGTTGCTCATTTGGTGATCCGCCTTTCTTGATTGGCGATCAACAATGTATAGTTTGTTCTACTTTTTGAAATTTTGGCCATTCATTAAAGCATCAATCCTTGCCTTGTCAATTTGCCCTAATAGTTATAAATCATCAACAGTTTTTAGAATTGGACAAAATTAGGTATTGAGGACACTAATTATTGAGTTAAATAAACCTCAAATGAGTGCAAATCTACCACTCGTCAACACCCCAACTTAAACTTCTTCTTGTCCTTAAGTAAATAAAGAAACTAATTAGCTTAATAAGGATGTCTACAATAGTACTCAATGAGAACTAATATGCAAGTGTCATAGCAAGACTACTCTCAACAACATGCTACACTCAATCATGATAAAAAAGCTTCAAACTATGACTATCTGGTCTCAACACAAGCTCAAGCTCACTTTAACTTCTTGTCTAATGAAGGAACATGTTTCAACAAATACATCAAGTTACCTAACATCAAGAACGATTCCATGCTCTCACAAAGAAAATCAACAAAGGTGTAAGGAATCAATGCAACTCTCACACTCTCAAAAGAGAAACATATGCATGCTTTGTCCCATAGGTTTCCCCATATTTTCCAATCATCACATAACCAAGTTCATGTAAGATCTTAAGGGTATTTTAGGCTTCTAATAGGGTAAAGGGTTAAGGTACAGTCAATTTGGCTTGGTGACTTTACTATTTCAAAGCATTGTTGCAATCATCATCACCTCTTCTCAAGTTCTCTTCCTTCTTTTTCATTTGAGAACTCAAAATTTGACTTTTCACTCAATTTTTTTGGGATCCCGTTTATTTCATTCAATTCTCTTTTTCATTTTCATTTTTCAAAAGAATTTACAACCAGTGACTCTCTTTTTATAATAAGGAGGGATTCCTTTTTTTGTATCAAACTTTCAAAGTTGAATCTCATTTCATCTTTATTTACCCTTTACTTAGGTTTCATTCTTCTTGCCTTTCCAAACCCCCAACATAGGATTTTGGCCTAAGTTGGATATCCAAACACAACAATGCTTCCAAAAGGATTTTTGGTGAGAAAGTTGGGACAATTTGGTTCAAGAGGCTTTTCTTTTGTTTTGCCAACATATAGGTTAGACTCAAACGGTGCCAAAAAGGATGCACACCCTTACTAGGTAGTCACAATAGGTTATGGACATTTGGGTTCCATATTTGAATTGTTGACCAAAATCATGTATCACATTCACCAAGATTCACACAATTGGACTAACAAGGAAAATCCTAGGACTCCATACACATGCTTTCAATTAAAACTTCTCCACACATGGAACTTCGAAATACACTCATTTAGCACATCCCAAAAAGATCAAAAGAATACGTGTAATGTTCATTGCAACGCTCAAATCAAAACGTAGTTAGTCAACAAAAGATTCAAGGAGATTGCTCAAAAGTGAATCCATATCGATTTCATTCTCGCAACACCAATACTTTACACCATGCTCATCATGAGTACTATTCAAGACATCAATATTGAACAAAATCGATCCTCAAATTGTTATCAATGAAAACTTTAAGCATTTCATGTTTTTTCAAAGCCCATGGGGGGTTTCATAAACAAGAAAGAATGAAATAGGTACAAGAGACACACTCAACCAAAAAAAACCACTATAATATAAACAAAATTAAAGTACTACATTTATTCAAAACTCAAAAATAACCAAAAAAAAAAAATCAAAATGGGGAATATTGGCATGAAGGTCGTTACCTCAGAAAAAAAAAGAATGCAGTGTCCTCTATGCAATGAAAATAAAAGTTTGAGAGGTTGAGATAAAAGGGTCTCCCAAAGAGGCTATGCTTGTAGAGCACTCTCACGTGGAGTCTCAGGTGGGGAAGCCTCAACAGGAGCATTGATGCCTGACAATTGGATCACTGGAGGCAGTATGGAAGAGTCAATTGGGGCATCAGTGCCCATCTCAAGACTCAAAGGGATGGTGGAGTCTAAAGAGACTCCTCTCGAACAAACCACAAAAGTCTACCAAAGAAATCTCTCCAGGGCTGCCTAAAGAATGACCTCCTTAATCTCTTGCATCTCAGTCAACATATCGGAAATTCCAAACGCCTTGCTCATCAACACCTCATCATCCATTTGTTCATTAAACTCATCCTCGATTCTCTCAACATCATCATCAGCATAAACAACAACACTCGCAGTTGGCTTAGACTGCTCACTAAGCATCTGAGGCATATAGGTAGTGCATCTGGTAGGGGGACTTCACTAGTAAGCATCGATATGTCCACTAATTGAAACTGCGTGACCTCCACTCACAAGGTAGCAAGCTCGTCCCTTATAGTGTCTAGTGAACCAAAGCTACCCTTGGCCTTTTCTTGAGCCTCTAATCTCCCGGTAAGGCAGTCTAACCTCACACTGTGGCCCTCGATAAGACCCTCACAACTTCTCTCTCTCTTTCTCTCGTAGAGGATCTAAGGCGTAGAGGATCTAAGGTGTAAAGGATCTAAGGCTTTCTCAATAACTTGATCAATGATCTTAGACATGTCCGTCTCAACCCAGGTACTCTAACATCTGCTGACCAGGAAATGGTGCCCATCTAGTAAATCATCGCCTAGGTCAGTAGGGGATAGGAGGGATAAGAGAGAGGGAAGGTTTCATAGCAGCCATAACAGAAACAAATATAGATGCAGTTGGGGAAACACTAGCAGCAATAGGAGGAGGGAGCATAGTAGAAGAAATACCTGCTTGCTCCACAGAAGGAGAAGGTATTCTAGCCTCAACTGCTAATGTGGTGGGATCAACCATGGGCATCGTGTCTGGTGGTAGTGGCTTCCTATGAACCGTATCATACTGCAAATACTCAACCTTAATCCTTCGAATATCATTAGAGGGGGCTGGTGTGATCCCTTCAACTATTTTTTTGAAAGGAACTCCTACCCTCTCACATAGATGAGTGATAAGAATTAGGAATCAGAGTGATGTCTACTCTTGACGAGCCCTTATAAGCATCTCTCCAATAATGATATTAAGCCCAACCAGATCAATTACACAACCCACTAACATAGCTTTGTGTATCCTGAGAATGGACTCATTTTAAGACGGTCTCATATTTCCTACTATTGAATCCAAATCAATACCGGTCTACTATATTCATGTCTTTATTCAATTGGCTTCCATTTCGACATCCATGGAGGAGAAGCATCTGCAAGAAGTGGTGCAAGTATTTTCTTATGGGCATTCAACTTGAACTTCATCCAGAGTTGGAATCTATCAAGCAAGTTGCTTTTGGTGCCAAAGACTTCATTAATTATACCATCGTCACAAACCGCTTTCTTACCATGTATGTTTACTTCTTCAAAGGTCTTCTAGACAATGCCTTCCTTTTCTCGGGAAGGGCCTCAGCATATTCATCGTAGAACTCCCTGACCCACTTCGGCACATAAGGTTGTTTGAGCTTTGTATATTGCTCAAACTTGTGTTACTTGATGGTTTCCCAAATGGCTGGGTAGCCACTTATGACTCCATCAGTTCAGATCCTACGCTCTTTTAAGATAGTTTGCTCTCCTTCTATGTCGAGCCTATTTAAAGCCCTTGGAGCTATTATCAAAAGAACACGACATGCAAGATTAGGAACTTGTGAAGGAGACTCTAACTTAGAGCAAACATTCACCTACTTGGTGGCAATATGGTTTCTCACTTTCTTACCTCTGGTGGTAGGGGTCAGAGGATTGGTTTGTTGGGCACGAGGAGCCTCCGAAGTGTCATGACGCAGGGAAACCCCATATATATAACAAGGCGTATAAGACCTACCATCATACAAGCCACTTAGCATATCATAACATAAGGTAATAAAAATGAGCGGGAATTTAAAACTTTTCAATACATACAATCTTTTATAAAAACGAGCGAAAGTCTAATGATATTGTCTCAAACCATCTAAAAAACATGAATAAACTCTTGGGTCACAATCCATACAATAGTACAAGACATAAACGAAAAACATAAGGGAAAGTGGTGATCACATCCTCGAACACAATGAGGACTCACAAAAACTTCACTTCCTCGATCAACAACGAAGCTAACCATAAGTGTGAGAATCAATGTCTCTAGACCCTACATTTGATAAGAATGTAGACAAGAGTATGCGTTAGTACAATCAAGTACTAAATATGATGGCTAGTATAGACAACATAAACATAAGCATTAGTTAACATAAGACATTAGGCATAAGCATAATCAAGACATAATAAGCATCATAATGAAAGAGGAATACTCTCTTAAGTAACCTCTCTTAACCTTAGCCAAGACTTAGGTCATCCGCCTCTAGTCAAGCTTATATCATAGAAGGCATATCTAGCAACACTCCAAGCAAATCAACTTGGTAACGTAATCACATTAGTCAGACTTACTTTTAAAGACATGGATTTTCGCCTCAATGACTAGCTTATAAAGGCTAATGGGTATTCGCATCTTGCTTTACATACTTTAAGATTGCGGGTGCTTGCCTCCCCAATCATATCATATGATATGGGTACTCGCCTCCATGTTGATTCATCATAGGTAGAACATGGGGAGTCACCTCTTGTTCAATTCCAAGAGGTATGGGAATCATCTCAAACCCTTGCATACGGAGGTCAACGATAATCACCTCTTGCCTCATAATTCATTAAGCATTTTAGGCTAGATTCATTTTAGGTGAGTAGTCCTTTCAACCTAGATTCATTCATGTGAGTAAATCTTTCACATTCATTCAATAATGCTTATCAATTCATTATGGAAAGTATTCCTTCCATACTACAACATCAACAATCAACAATTCATAGTCTAGGCTTTACTCTCAGAGCACTACATCTCATGATAATCATTTATGCTTTACTCTCAAGCAATTAACATTATATTCATCATATATGCTTCAATCTCAAGCAATTCTAATCATATTTCATTAATCTTATGAGGATATATATATATATATATATATATCTAACCATAAAGTTACCCTTACATGGCTTCAAACCCAACTATATCAATTCAACCCTAAATCATAGGATAGGCATGGGTATATGTAATTTCATCCTAAATACATGCAATTATATCAATTCAATCATAAACAATCCTAATCCACTCAATTGGATAAACATTCATCATAACCCACAACAATATAAGAAACCCTAACTAAATTAGGGAAATTCTACTTCAAATTGTGGAATTCTAGGGGACTCCATGGAAGGAAGGATCCTATATATGAAAAACCATCATACCTTAGTCACAATGCCCACCAAAGCTTGAAGATTGGGAGATTTGATCTTTACCTAGATTCAATCTCCTTCTTTTTCTTCTACCTTCTAGAGAGAATATTTGAGAGGAGTTTTGGGTTTTCTTTTGGGTTTTGAAAGAATGACTTGAATGGGGTATTTTGGAGGTTAAAAATACTTAAATAGGTTTTTTAGACTAAGAAAAACTGACACCATTTCAATTTAATTAAAATCAAAAAAGACTCTTAAGTTCGTAAAATAACGGTCCAGTCCTGACCCATGAGACCACGACCAACGACCGTGGATGGACCTACGGTCCATCCTAGTCAGCCATCGTCTAGTCAAAGACTTTTGGCCATCAACGTTTCCCCAACCACGGGCCATGGACCTATCCACAAGGCGTGGGTCCTGGCCGTGGTTCGCTGCTTCAAGTAGTGTCCATGGTGCCCTACCCACGAGGCTCACCTACGGGGCATGGGTCCAACCACGGGGCGTGATCGGCCCTCATGGGTGACACTTGGAAATTCCAACCATTTGCTAGGCTTCCCTCTTGAGGTTATGGGGTGTTACATTATCTCCCCCTTGGGAACATTCGTCCTTGAATGGCATTTTAAGCACGTTTTGAGAAAAAACTCTCCATCATGCATGCAACACATCAAAATGCACACAACTAAGGAGAAACATCATCTCTGAGCTCAATATACTCAATGCAGCATAAGGAAGTAAGAACTACAACAACCCAATAAGAATGAAATCTTAACATTTCTCATGTTCAAAGAGGAACTATCATCTCCAACTCAAAAACAATGCTCAACACAATCTCATGGAGCCTATATGCAATTCAATATCAAAAAGCACAAATTCAAGGAGGGGATCTCCACTCCAACTCAAGGCATGTTCCAGAACTCATCTCATGAAGTCTATAAGCAACTCATACTCAATACAAGACAACATGAGGAACATACATTATAAAAGCCATTTCTTTCAAAACTTGAGCTTTCTCATGAACATGCAAAATTTAAGGAAATCATGGAAACACATAATACACACATGAGTTCAAACATAAGCAACCAAGAGGAACTCATTACCTCAAGCTAGAATATGAGGAAAAAGATGAGGATATTGAGACATCGTATCCCACGGTCTCCCAAGTAGAACCCTCAATTAGATGGTCTTTCCATAACAATTTAATGGAAGCAACCTCTTTGTTCCTCAACCTCTTAACTTGCCGGTCGAAGATCTTCACCGAAACTTCTTCATAATAAAGGTTCTCTTTCACTTCTAACCCTTTTAGGGGGATTATGGATGTCTGATCTCTGACACACTTTGTCAACATAGAGACATGGAAAATCGGATGTACCGATGCAATCAGATTTGGCAAATCAAGCTCATATGCAACCTTACTAACACACCTTAAAATTTGATATGCGCATACAAAACGGGGACTAAGTTTCCCTTTCTAACCAAACCTCATTACGCCCTTCATGGGTGAGATTCTCAAGTAAACCTAATCATGCACATCAAATTCAAGGTCTCTTCTTCTAACATCGGCATAAGACTTTTGTCGACTTTGGGTTATTCTAAACCTCTCTCTAATGAGTCGAATCTTCTAAATAGCCTCATGAACTAACTCGGGTCCTATCAAAGCAAACTCACCCACCTTAAACCATCCTATAGGAGATCTACACCTCCTACAATAAAGAGCCTCAAAAAGAGCCATCCAATACTCGAATGGTAGCTATTATTATAGGCAAATTAAATCAAGGGAAAATGGTCATCCCAATTTCCCTTGAAATCTATCACGCAAGACCTCAACATATCTTCCAATATTTGGATTGTTCTTTCCACTTGCCCATCGATTTAGGGGTGAAAAGTTGTGCTAAGCTTAGCTTTAGTGCCAAGACCCTTTTGGAAAGACTTCCAAAACTGAGAAGTAAATTGAGTACCTCCATCAGAGATAATGGACAAGGGCACTCCATGCAACCTTACCATCTCTCTCAAGTACAACTTAGCATAATCTTCTGCCGTATAGAAAGCCTTGATGGGAATGAAGTGGGCTGACTTCGTCATTCAGTCTACTATAACCCAAATCGAATCATATTGATGTCGAGTCCGTGGCAATCCTACTATGAAGTCCATATTCAAGTCTTCCAACTTCTAAGTAGGAATGCTAATATTTTGGGATAAAGCTCCCGGTCTCTGAAGCTCAATCTTCACTTGTTGGCAATTAGGACACCTAGCCACAAATCCCACAATATCCTTCTTCATCCCATTCCACCAATAGATCTCCCGCAAATCATAGTACATCTTGGTGGCTCCTGGGTGAATAGAATACCAAGAACTATAGGCTTCTGACATGATCTGTTCCCCCAAGTCATTAATATTCGGGATACGCAAACGACCTTGGTACCTTAGGCACCATATTCCTCTTGGGATAAATCCTCTACGGATTTCTTTAGAACCGCCCTTTTCAATTCTACTAAGGTCAGATCAAGACATTGCTTGGATTTAAAATTAGCCAAGAAAGACGATTTGAAACCATTATGGACCATAATACCACCCTTCGTGGAATCCACTAGTTAAACTCCCAATCGGGCCAACCTATGAACATCTTAAACCAACTCTTTTCTTTCATCATCAACATGTGCAACACTACCCATGGATAATCGATTAAGGGCATCTACTACCATATTTACTTTAACAGGGTGATAGAGAACACTCATATCATAATCATTCAATAACTCAAGCCAGCTTCTTTGGCGAAGATTTAGATCTTTTTGGGTAAACACATATTGCAAACTTTTGTGATCGGCAAACACATCAACATGGAACCCATACAGATAATGCCTTTAACCTTACCATTTTTCATAAGCACACATCCCAATCCAACTTAGAGGCAACACAATATAACACAAAGCCATATGTACCTTCCGATAAAGTCAACACCGGAGCAAAAGTAAGTCTATCTTTCAACTCTTGGAAACTTTTCTCACAAGCTTCGAACCATATGAAATTGGCCTTATTTTGAGTCAAAGCCGTCAAGGAGAAGCAATAGATGAAAACCCCTCAACAAGCCTTCTATAATAACCAGCCAAACCTAAGAAGCTTGTAATATCTATTGGTGATAGAGGTCTAGGCCAACTCTTGACCGCATCCATCTTCTTTGGATCTATCTCTATACCCTTGCTTGAAACTATATGTCCAAGGAAAGCTACGAACCTTAACCAAAACTCACATTTACAAAATTTTTCATACAATCGTTTGTCCTTGAGAATTTGCAATACAATCGTTGAATGATTAATATGCTCATTCTCACTTCTCGAATAGATCAAGATATCATCTATGAACACAATTACAAACATATCAAGGTATTGTCTAAACACCCTATTCATCAAGTCCATAAATGCCACCGTGGCATTAGTCAAACCAAAGGACATCACCAAAAACTCACAATGACCATATCACGTTCTAAAAGCGTTTTCAGAATATCTTCCTCTTTCAATCTCAATTGGTGATAACCTGACTAGAGATCAATTTTAGAGAAATAACTTTTCCCTTGGTGTTGATCAAATAAGTAATCTATTCCTAGAAGAGGATGCTTGTTCTTGATGGTTACTTTGTTCAATTAGTGATAATCAATTTTCTTCCTAACAAACAACACTAGAGCACCCTATTGAGAGATACCCGATCAGATGAAACCCCTATCCACTAAGTCCATTACTGTTCCTTTAACTTATTAAGTTCCACCGGAGCCATTCTATAAGGAGGAATAAAGATAGGTTAGGTATCAGGGAGAAGGTCAATCCCAAAGTCTATTTCCCTTTCGAGAGGAATACCGGGCAAATCATTAGGGATAGCCTGCAAAAACACTTTTATAATAGGGACCGACTCAAGAATAGGAATTTTAGACTATAGATCCCTCACCCTCACAATATCGTAGACACAAACCTTCGAAATCATTCTCCTAGTTTTAGGTAAGAAACAAATTGACCTCTAGGCAAAGAATTTCCCCCCTTCCACTCAAGGATAGACTCATTTGGAAACTGAAATTTGACTACTCTAGTCCTACAATCAATAGAGGAGTAACATGAATGCAACCAATTCATACCCAAGATGACATAGAAATCTATCAAATCAAGCTCTATCAAATCAACCAAGGTAACTCTATGGGAAAAGGAAATGGGACATCTTCTATAAACCCTCTTAGCCACCACAGAATCACCATTAGTGGTAGAGACAGAAAAAGGTTCCAACAATATATCGAGAAATATATCAAATATCATAGCTACATAAGGAGTCACAAATGATAAATTAGCCCCTGGATCAAGTAAAGTACACACATATATATGGAAGATTTTTAATGTACTAGATAGAACAGCTGGGGAACTCTCTTGTTCGCCTCTAGTTTGGAGTGCATAGAAACAATTTTGCTTAGGAGCATTTCCACTTGAACCACTTGGACTGGATGAAGGGTAGGGTTGAGCTCTTCGACGACCATCTCGATCATTCTTAGCAATAGAAGGACAATTCCTTATTTTGTGATTTGTTTTTCCACACCCAAAGCAAACATTAGAGCCCTCTAGACATTTCCCTCCATGATTTCTCCCACATTTAGCACAAGTAGGCACAGAAGGCTTATTACCATCTCCTTAAAGTTTTGGTCTAAACACCTTTTCATTATTAGGCCTTGGAGGAGCACTTGAAGAACCTTTCCCGGAGAACTTTTCCTGAAACTTTGAACAACCCCGGCCACCAGACCTAGAATGTGAATAGTTACCATCATCCACTCTTTCTCTCTTAGCCTCTCTAGATATTTCCTTGAGCTTTTCTTCCTCAATATGTTGGGCATGCACCATAAGGCGAGAAATATCCATGTCATGGACGAGCATAGCGGTGCGGCTCTTTGACTACCATATTGGACACTTCCGACACAAACTCACTCATCTTGGGCCTACGATCTGCCACAATGGAAGGAGCATACTTGGATAGTTGAGTGAACCTCAAAGCGTATTCCCTTACACTCATATTTCCTTCCCTAAGGTTGATGAACTCAAGTACCTTGGACTCTCTTATCTCTAGAGGGAAGAATCGATCAAGGAAAGCACTTTTGAACCTTTACCATTCTATGGGACCCACTTCCACCGGCCTTGCCTCTTTCCACTAATTAAACCAAATCTGAGCAACCCCTTTGAGTTGGTAAGTGGTTAGTTCTACCTTCTCTGTCGGAGTAAGACCCATGATAGCAAGTACCTTATAGACCTTGTCGATAAACTCTTAGGGGTCTTCCTCCACTTTGGAGTCGTAAAATTTTGGAGGGTTCATTCTTGTAAAATACCTCACTCTTGACGCTATCGTACCCACATTTGAGCCAATACTTGGAATGCTGACCTAAACTCTACATTAGTCACATTCTCATTCAACAGGTCTATTGGATCTTGAGGAGGAACCTAATGAAGAACCTCTTGCTCAACATTCCCTTCCTCTAACCTTCTAGCATTAGCCCTACTAGTAGCCATTTCCTGAAAAACCATCGGGCATGGATTATGAGAAAGACTTATAGAGTTAAACTCTATAGCGCGACTTAAAGATGTGAAGAAGTGGAATTACCTAGATATCTAATAGCCTCTCATTCATAAATGTTGCGCGCTTCACACTTATGAACAAGACTCTAGTAGATATGGTTTGAGACATCCTAGAACCATTCTAAACCTTGTGCTCTGATTACCAAGTTTGTCATGACCCAGGGGTACCCTCTAGATGTAACAAGGAGTATAAGACCTCGAGAGGCCTCATACAAGCCACGTAGCATATCATAAGATAATATAATAGAAATGAGTGGGAATTTAAAACTTTTCAATACAATCATAGTCTTTTATAAAAATGAGTAAGAGTCTAATGACATTGTCTCAAACCATCTAAACAACATGAATAAATTCTTGGGTCACAGCCCAGGCAATTGTCCAATACATAAAAGAAAAACATAAGGGAAAGTGGTGATCACATCCTCGAACACAATGAGGACTCACCAAAACTTCACTTCCTCGATCAATAATGAAGCTAACCACAAGTGTGAGAATCAATGTCTCTGGACCCTACATTTGATAAGAATGTAGGTAAAAGTATGCATTTGTACAATAAAGTACTAAATATGATGGCTAGTATAGACAACATAAATATAAGCATTAGTCAACATAAGATAAAAGGCATAAGCATAATCAAGACATAATAAGAATCATAATAAAAAAGGAATACTCCCTTAAGTAACCTCACTTAACTTTAGCCAAGACTTAGGTCATCCACCTCTAGTCAAGCTTACATCATGGAAGACATATCTAGCAACACTCTAGGCAAATCAACGCCATAAGTAATCACATTAGTCATACTAACTTTTAAAGACATGGGGATTCGCTTAAAAGCCTAGCTTATAAAGGCTAATGGGTATTCGTCTCTTGCCTTACATACTTTAAGATTTCGGGTACTCACCTCCACAATCACATCATATGACATGGGTACTCGCCTCTAGATCATTTTAAAAGGAGCATGGGTACCCGCCTCTATGTGCATTCATCATAGTAGGAATGTGGGGACTCACCTATTGTTCAATTCCAAGGAGTATGGGAATCACCTCACACCCTTCCATATGGGGGTCAAGGGTAATCGCCACTAACCTCATCATTCATTAAGCATTTTAGTCTAGATTGATTTTAGGTGAGCAATCCTTTCAACCTAGAATCATTCATGTGAGTAAACCTTTTACATTCATTCAATCATGCTTATCAATTCATTATTGGAAGTATCCCTTCCATACTACAACATTAACAATCAACAATTTATAGTCTAGGCTTTACTCTCAAAGCACTACATCTCATGATCATCATCTATGCTTTACTCTCAAGCAATTAACATCATATTCATAATATATGTTTCAATCTCAAGCAATTCTAATCATATTTCATCAATCTTATGGGGATATATATAACCCATAGAGTTTCCTTCACATGGCATCAAACCCAACTATATCAATTCAACCCTAAATCATAGGATAGGCATGGGTACATGTAATTTTATACTAAATACATGAAATTCTATAAATTCCATCATAAACAATCATAATCCACTCAATTGTATCAACATTCATCATAACCCACAATAATGGAAGAAACCCTAACTAAATTGGAGAAATTCTTCTTTAAATTGTGGAATTCTAGGGGACTCCATAGGATAAAGGATCCCATGGATGAAAAGCCATCATACCTTAGTCACAATGCCCACTAAATCTTGAAGATTGGGAGATTGGATCTTGACCTAGGTTCAATCATCTTCTTCTTCTTCTACCTTCTAGAAAGAGAATGTTTGAGAGGAGTTTTGGGTTTTCATTTGGGTTTTGAGAGAATGACTTGAATGGGGGATTTTGGGGGTTCAAAATACTTATATAGGTGTTTTAGACTTAGTTAAAATGACACCACTACAATTTAATTAAAACCAAAACAGACCCTTAAGTCCCTAAAATAACTGTCCAGTCCTGACCCATGACAGCACGATTGACGGACTATGGATGGACCTACGGTCTGTCCTAGTCAGCCATCGTCTGCTTAAGGACTTTTGGCCATCGATGTTTCCCCCAACCATGGGCCATGGACCCATCCACTGAGCGTGGATCCTGGCTGTGGTTCACTGCTTCAGGCAGTGTCCATGGTGCCCTACCCACAAGGCTCACCTACGGGGCATGGGTCTAAGCATAGGGCATGGTTGGCCTTCTTGGATGACACCTGGAAATTCCAACCAATTGCTAGGCTTCCCTCTTTAGGTTACGGGGTGTTACATGAAGGCTCGTTAATGGAGATTCCATTTTGTTTCTTTAGAAGAGGAGGAAGAGGAGAGTCTCTATCTAACCTAGTATCATAGGTAACTACTTGCTTTCCCTTTGTTCGTGTCATTTCCTACAAAACACACATTCAAACATAGGATTTGTGAAGATTAGTTGAAATCAAACACACATTGAATCAAACTTCACAAATATTCCTGAGGATTGCCTACCAGGAAGGATAATGGCCAAACAAGATCGGCTAGCTCTGATAAGCTTGCTTAATTAGACAATAGCAAATATCTTAGGATGCAAGAATAAAAAACAGAGTAAATTCCAACTCGGTGATTCGACAAATTGGTTTTGGCGGGCAAAGATAAGTTCACCAAAAATGACAGTTAAAATTTAAAAAACACAAGCAACAAGGGCGATATCCACTCCCTTTCGGCGATTTGCTAAGTGGGTTCGGCTAACTAAGACAAGCCCGATAAATGGGATAATACCCAAGGTCATATATATGCTAAAAAAAGGTGAAATGGGGCTTATTCGGCGATTGTCATAACTTTCTTGGTGAGCTTAGACAAGCCCACTGAACAATAATTGTTCAGCCTAGTGCCTAATTTTTATAGCTAACCAACGTATACAACAAATACAAGTTTCCTTATATCATTACAATCCACCATTATGCTTATCTACCCATAGGTACTCAAAGTTTCCCCAAATATTGCTAATTATTGGATGAATTGACGATTTGCTCTAAAGAAGGTAGCTACCATGTCTATCATTGGGAAAAATCATGCATTTGGGTAAACACTGAGCTTATCAAACGTAACCCACATCAAACTGGACTCAGACCCAGCATAATCATCAGTTTAATTTCAAATTTCAACCACCACAATCAAGATTTGCATTTTACTGGCACACACATTCAAATATCTCATGGGTACAGTTCAAATCACACAATATGATGCAACCCACAAAAATTTAATGATTAGTCACACTTAATGCACTTTAAAGCTCAAAATTCTCACAAAAATTCAATAACCAACCTCATTAGGTGCATTAGTCAAGAAAATCAAGGGAATAGGGTTGGGTTGATAGGAAATCCAAGAAAATGCACTTGTTGAAGTTTGAAAAAGACACACTAAAGGCTCACAATCATTCAAAAGAAGTAAAGCAATAGAAAGGAAAGAAAAAGACTTCTACATATCAAATGGTTTGATTTTTGAATCTGAGAAGACCCTTGACCTCTCTATACCAGACATATTCAGCGGTCACAACTAACATTGTTGTACATGTTCAATGAATAACCAATTGTAGCTTAAGCTCGCCGAACATGTCAGAATAACCACCTAACCTAAATGGTTATTCTGTAGACCCATTGGAGTGCAAATAATGCACTTCGAGGGATTGCTTTTTGAAGTTCCTATCACTTATTTTGACCATACACTTTTCCAACTATTCAAATTCAAAAGGAGGACAAGAATGAGTCCTCACAATGCCTTCTGCGTGTCGCCGTTTGGGTCTTGGCATCGCCTATGCTTCCTTTTTCAATCTATAAACTTCTTCTCAACCTACACTCACAATGCACATTATTTGAAAGCAATAAAAATATAAGTGAAGACTTGGGTTGCCTCCCAAGAAGTGCCTTATTTAACATCATGGTACGACATAACTGTCAATCTCAATAATCATTCTTAGGGTTAGGATAGTGTCACTAGACAATGTTCGTTTTGCCTTGGATTGAGATGAGTGTAGATTCAGCCCAATTGGGTCTCTAACTGCTTGATAGGAACTATGTGTGAAGTCACTGCTTGGGATAAAGTGGATAATTCAGTTTTCAATTCCTTTAACACTTTATCAAACCCTTTAACCTTGTTGTGATCCTTGCAAACATGTCTTCAGTTTGGCTTCCTTCTAGCCTAGCTGGTCTTTTTGGGCATGGATAATCATAAGGAGGCACATTCCTATCTTTTTTCATCTCCCTATCTTTTCTATTTCTACCCTGCCAATCTTTCCATCCACTATCACTATCTTTTTTCCAACATTGGTTCCCACCTTGCCATTGATAATTGGTGTGAGACCCTTATTTGATTTCCCAAGTATTAAACTTCCTCATTGTATAATGCCTCAAACTAGACATCATCCGGGCACTGTCCACTGTTGGTTCCAACCGCATTTACCAACTTGAGTCCATCTCGTATGACATGTTTAGACAACAAGTCGAGTTGGGTCATAATTTTGGCCATGTTTTCATCTCTATCATGGTCTTTCTCGACTTGCTCTTTCTCAAACATAATTGTAGAGTAGGCACTTGGTCATCTCTAGTGTTCCATGCTCAGTTAACCTTAGTCATATCATCTAGAAAAATAATAGCCACATCATACAGTTGTCTCATTAATCCACCTTTGACTAACTGATCAGCCACACCTTTATTGACTGAATCAAGGCCGTAATAGAAGTGTTGCAGCAACAAATTGTTTGGAAAACCATTTGTTAGACATTACAAAAGTGACTTATTGAACCTCAGCCACGTCTCATGTAGTGGTTCACCACCAATACGCTTGAAATTTTGGATTTTGGTTCGAAGTTTAACCATCTTCGAGGGTGGAAAGAATCTCTCTAAGAAGGCATCATTTAGCTCTTCCCACGAAGTGATAGGATCATTTAGAAATTCTGCCAACCATCTTGTAGCCTCTCCCATTAAAGAGAACAAGGATAATCTCAACCTTAAGGAATATTAATAGATTTTATTGAACACAAAAGGTCCACATAACTCCATCATGAAATTCCTAAGGTGTTTATGAGGATCCTCATGAGCTAGGCCCCCAAAATTTCCTTTTATTTCGAGCAATCGTATCATTATTTTAGTTATGTGAAACATAGCCCTCCCAGTTATGAGAGGTATCCGGATTGCTTCCTTGGATTGAATAACGTTCATGTGCATATCTTCAAATCACTAATGTTTTGGTTTTGACCAAAGTGCCTATCATTGTCACTTGCATGGTCACTAATGGTATAAACCTATAAATCAACCAACAACAACACCAAACAACAATCTACTACAACTAAACAAAATTAAAATCTAATTTCTCAATTAGAATTCTCAACCACAACTCACCAATAGTGACACCATTTTTGATAATGCTCAAATGACCTCTTTAAAACCAATTAAAAGGCACAATAGTCCTAGTCGATAAAAATACCCAAAGAAGAGTCGAGGTCGAATCCTACGGAGTATGGTATATCACAGAGAATTCCTAACAAGAAATTTGGATTTAAAGATCACTCATTGGTAATAGTAAGAACAATTTAGTGGATAATTACACCAATTTAATAAAAATCTTGGGTTATCCATAATCGCAATTAAACTAAAATATCAAAGAATTAAAGAGTTGACAAGCAATCTAGGGGTGTCGGGATTGGAAATCGATGTCAAATAAGGGTAATTGTGCTTCTCTACAGTGATGAACATTCATGAATAGGCTAAATTATCTTCATTGACGCTAGTCATCTTTCAATATCAAAGCATCTATGCATAGAATCTCTCTTCGGTCTCATCTAACTGCCAATCTAAACAACCCAATACCTTACTCTATTCTCTATTTCACTAATAGGGCAAATAGATCCGACCTACAATCTCTATTTTTAAGAAATTTACAGACATCAAACCTAAATTTCTAGTATCGATCTAATTACCCACTCCAATCAATCTTTATCGAGCATCGACCAGAGATCGGAAGTAGGAATTAAGTTTGGAACCTTAACCCATAAATTAAACCCATGATAAATAGACCAAATTCAAGTATGAACAACACCAAAACATAACATAGAACAATGCACACTACATTAAATCCACACCTAACCCCATAATTGCACCCCTAGATCTTGGGGTTTTAGACACTTACCACAAAAAGCAAAGAAAATATATCTTTCATGAAAACAACCATGGGTAACATGAAATTAAACAATTACAAGTAAACCAACTTTGGATTCAACTTCAATTTGTCAATTTCAAGCACAAAGTTATAAGACCCCAAAAGTTAGGAAGTCTTCTTCACAAAGGTAAAATGTTCTCTCTATAAACTCTATTTCAGAAATAATTTGTTCAGACACTCTCTGATCTCTTTTGATTTCTCTCTCCTTTGGGCTATTTATAGTTTTCCAAAATTTGGAAAACCTAGTACACATCGCATTCGGCGACATTAGTCGGGCTCGCCGAGCTCGTTCGATGCATAACCTTTCGCTCTTCATCTCACCTTTTCATGCTCTAGGCTTCAGGTGTTTGAACCTCAAATGGCAAACTCAATTGAGTTTTCCTTTCACATTCGATGAATCATTGAATACCACATTGTTCACCTTTTGAGTCTTTAATCTTTTATTTTCACTCTCATTTTAGTCTATGATGTGTAAGATCGCCTTTCTCATTAGGTGCATCGCCTTCTTAGATGGAGTTAGTCGACCTGATTCAGTAGACACAAGTGCTTTGCACTATTATTTTGGGTGGGGTCTTGCTTATTGGTGATTCTTCTTTATTTTTTAGCGATGTCTCTTATATCGGATGTGCAGGATAATCAAGATCTTAATTTGGCTATGATTGAGTTAAAGAAGGCAGTTTCTAAAAAAGCCACTGAGGCTTTCTCCCAAGGGGGATATGGTGCATGTGTTTCGTTGTCAAGGTTGGTTATATATCTAGAATGTTGATGAGTCTAAGTAATAGATTTTATGAGAAACTCACAATTCTCGAAATTTTATTCACCTGGGAGAAACACATACATACCATGATTTGCAGAAAGTCTATTGGTGGAATGGAATGAAGAAGGATATCGTGGAATTTGTGGCCAAGTGTCCAAATTGCTAAAAAGTGAAGGTCGAGCATAAAAAACTGGGAGGTTTGGCTCAAGACATACCATCCCTACTTGGAAATGAGAAGACTTGAATATGAATTTCATTATGGGTATACCCCGCACTCGGACGCAACATCATTTAATTTGGGTCATTGTGGATCAATGAAGAAGTTGGCACATTTCATCCCCGTGAAAACTTCATATTCTGCGGAGGACTATGCTAAATTGTATATCGAAGAGATGGTTAAGTTGCATGGGGTACTCTTATCCATTATATTAGACTGAGTGATATTTCTCAAACTACTCTCTAAAACAAATTTAAAAAGTACACGATGATTGTCACTAAAAATATCCAACTAAGAGTTAAGGTCAAATCCCACAAGGAGTAATGTAAAGATAAGAATTCAAAAACTAAATTAATATGTGACTAATCTATTGTAGTGAGTGACACAAATAGGTGGATTATTCCACCAAATTTAGACCAAGAGATTTTGAAATCAATTATGAGTAGTTAACAAAAATAAAAAGAGTTTAAACAATTTAAATCAAATCTAGGGGTGTGGAGGTCTGTATTGATGCCAATTAGGGGTACAATTCCATCGCTCAACAAGCCCGACAACCATGGATAAGCTGGGCCATCTTCAATAAGACTAATCTTCTTTGGATCTCAAAGCTTTAGTTCATAAAATCTCTTTTCGGTCTCATTTATGTGACTTACAAATAAACTAATTACTTTGCTATTACAACTAGATTCAGCTAGATTGTATACATTGAGCTAATTACTCACTCTTATTGGTCTCTTTCAATCACCAATTAGAGATCTAAAGTAGGATTAAGTTGGCCACCTTATCCCCAAAATTAATCACATGCCAACAACTCAAATCCAAGGTGAACAACAATAAAACAAATCAATACTACATACCTACTAATTTAAATCAACACCCAACGCCATAATCACACCCCTAAAAATTTGGGTTTTATCCACCCATCACAAATAGTACATTAATTATACCTATCAAGATAGCAACAATTGATGCAATGATATTAAGAAATTAGAGTCAACACCCACTTTGGATTCAACTTGTAATTGTCAATTACAAGAGAAAAAATTGAAACCCCGCAACTAAGAGCAATACTCAATAATTTCTCTCTAAAAGTTCCAAAAGTAAAAAATTGATAAAAGATAATATAGATCCATTTCCTCTCTCTATCTCTCCCCAACTATTTATACTTTCCAAAAAGATTTATGTGCATACCATTCGGTGATATATTTTGGGTTTTCCAAATTCACTCGGTGGATTGCAATATGTATCATTCAACTTGCCTTTTACTGGCTTCAGGCTCTATGTGTTTGAATTCAATTGGGAGGACTCGATGGAATACGCCCTTCAAGGCCAGCAAGTCATTGAATATCACTCTGTGCACCTAAGATAGCCTTTAATTTAACTCTTCAGTCTTTCACTTTCGGCTATACGATTGGGTTCTCCATCAGTAATTCAGTGAACCGTTGATGTAACTCATCTTTGCCAATTTAATTTGACACTTGGACCTCAAATACTGTCCATTTTTGGCGAGATTCAACCATCTAGGAAATTTACCCTTTTGGTTAGGCAATGACTAGGTTGGGGATTTCTACTCTTTTCAATATTTTTTGTCTTTCTTTCAGTATTCATCCTCACCTTGTCCTTTGGCCTTCACAGCTTAACATAATCAAAATATTATCAAAATGGGATATAATAAGGCATAAATGACACTAACTATTGAACTAAAAAAGCCTCAAATGAGTGTAGCACTACCACTCATCAACACCTGCAACTTAAGCTTTTGCTTGTCCTCAAGTAAATCAAGAATATAATTAGTTGAAAAAGGGTGTCTGCAACAGCTCTCAATGCGATTTAACATTAAAATTCCACTACCAGACTACTCTCAATCAAATGTAACACCCAATCATGATTAAAAAAAAAGCTTAAAATGATGTCTAGTCTGTATCAATCAAAGCTCAAACTCACTATGGCCTCTTCTCTAAAGCAAAACCATGTTTCAACAAGTGAATTCAATTGCCCTCACATCAAGAATGATTTCATGCTCTCACAAAATAAATCAGTAAAGAAGGTAGGAATCAATGCGAATCTCACTCTTCGAAAGAGAAATACATACAAGATTCATCCCATATGTTTGCCCATATTTTCCAATCATTAGACAACCTAGTTCACACAAGATCTCAAGGGTATTTTAGGATTGTAATGGGCCAAGGGTAAAGGTATGGTCAATTTGGGTCCGTGACTTCACCTTTTCAAAACATTGTTGTACTCATCTTCACCTCTTCTCAAGTTCTTTCCATTCTTTTCACTTGGAGACTCAAATTTCAATTTTTTAAATTCAAATTATTTGATACGCCTTTTATTTCCTCAAACCTTCTTTTTCATTTCAATTTTCAAATTTTCGCTCACCATTTTTTTTATAAGGAGGGGTTCCTTCTTTTTTTAAAAACCTTTAAATTGAGTCTGACATCATCTTTCTTGTAACATTTCAAAAAATAGTAGGTGAATCTAGAGCCTAAACGTAAGGGTTAAAAATCATAAAAATGACTTCCTGTAGATTAGTTATAGGGTTGAAGTGTTACAAAAGTCAAGACCTAAGGGAAAGTGTCAAGGCAAGGGGCCAAGCCAAGGCCGAAGGCCAAGGCTGCCCCAAGCTTGGAGCACACTACCCCAACTTCACAGCCAGTGGCCTTGACCACAGCTCGTAGGAGGCCTTGTGGAGAAGAGTTGGATAAGGAGGAGAAGCCCTCAAGTGGCCTAGCCACTGCCTCAAGGTCCACGAGAGAGACCACAGCCAATGGTCTTGACCATGGCTCGTGGAGCCCCTCGTGAAGATGCCTTGGGCATTTGAGCTAGGGGCTTCAATGTAGCATAGCTACTGCCTCAAGGACCACGAGAGACCACGGCTCGTGGAACCCCTTGTGGGAATGCCTTGAGCTTGTGAGATTGTGGCACCAAATACCTAGCCACTGCCCCAACTTCACGAGTGGGACCATGGATCGTGGTCCCCACCACAGCTCATGACACCTGGGCATGGTCAATTAATGAAGGTTACTTAAGTCATTTCCTTTTCAAGTCCAATTAAAGTGGGGTCGTTGTGGGTTTTTTTAGGGGTACTATATCAGTTGTTCTTAAGTAAAAATTCCCCAAACTAAGTCATTTTTCTCAAACACCCAAATCAAACCAAAAGTTCATCTTCCTCACAATATTTCTCTCTAAAACTCAAAGAAGAAGAATAGTAGAATTGGAGCTAGGGTTTGGTGATTTCAAGGCATCTTCCTCAAATTTCTTGGAGATTCTCAATCAAGGTATGGTGGCTTTTCATCTATGGGTAGCCTCCACCCATAGAGTCCCTTCAAAACTTGATTTCAAAGCTTTCAATTTCCCCAAAAGCTAGGGTTTCAATCTAAGTCATGGGTTCTCTTTCAAAATGTTTTCAATGGTTTAAAATTGAATTGATGATTTAATGTTGATTTATGATGAAATCCCCCCAAGAACCCATGAATCCCCCATATTTCTAAACTGTGAACTCAAGATGTGGGTTGATTGATTATAGAAGCATGTCAATTGATTATGTCTATATTGATTTAGTTTATTGAATCATGATATTCTCCATATCTAATGTAGTAGTTCTAGATGTTTGGGTTGAATGTGATTCATGGTCCTTGAAGGGCAAATTATGAGGATTTGTACATGTTTATGAGAATTTTGTATGAGCTTATGATTCACTTAGAAAGTGAAGAGTCATTGACTATGGTGTATGTGTGGTATCGTTGAAAGAGCATTCTCCCCATAACCTTACCCATGACTATGCATGTAATGTCTATGACCATGAAAGTATTCTTGTGTTGATTCAAAGGTTATTCTCATGAACAGACTATGAATATGATGTGAAAGTTTAACTCACATATTCATGATTCTAAGGTTGAAAGTCCATTCTCACCTAATTGAATCCACGAGCTATTTTATGAGTTGTGTTGAATGAAGGGTAAGATAATCCTTCACACATGTAAATACAATTCAAGACTAAATAGGTAAATTTTGGGAAAATAATGCTTAGCACCGCGAGGATATGGAATGTGAGGTAGATGCCCTCCCATCAATTCAAAAGACCAGGTCATCTAAAGTAACCTCATGAGATGGAAGACCCCCCATCAATACAATAGGTTTGGGGTTTCTAGAAGCAATCTCCCTATCCCATAACTATGTGCCCACATAGGTCTTTAGCTAGTGGATTCACCTAAAAGCTAATACACTTAGTTCTATTTTAGGCAAGTAGGACATCTCTTTTCGTTGTGGGACATGACACCAGATTCCATGTAGCTCAAGAACTATACTTATGACTTCCCAAGGAGTTCTACTTAGTGTGAGTGGGGGTATGGGATTTCCCTTATGCATTGCACAAGTAGGCTTTGTCAAGGGGTTATGGTGTGGTTTACTTATGCAATGAAGATACATAAATTTATGCATGTATGATATGGATTGTTGCTAAGAGTGACTTTACTTGCTAGAAGCTATGAACATGAATGTTTCCTTGTTTATGAGTATTGGCTATGAATGAGGTCAAGGTATGATATGTATGATTATGGTACCCTAAAAGTGGTACTTAGTATCAGCTAGGATTATGGGATCTTGTCTATGCATTGCACAAGTATAACTTAGGGTTGCTTATGAATGGGTTTGACTTATGTAATTACACTAATGTGCATGATGACTCTTAAAGTTTATAAAATGCATGGTTTCAACTAAATTGTCCCTTTTTGCATGTTTCAAGGATTTTATTGCACGGCTTCCATACTTAGTGTAATTTTTGTACTAACCCATATTTTGTACATTTTTCTATAGGGCCCGGTTGTTGAGTTGTGCTTCCTTCTTGATCAAGAGCTTGGATTGACTATTCTCCATGCTTTCGGTGAGTCCTCGTGGTTCGAGGACAAGTGTTATTTCATTTCTAGTTTCCATCTTACTTTCTCTTTTTGAGACTATGTTGTAAAGGGTTGTGACCCTTATTGATATTTGATTTTATTATATGGTTTTAATGAGACAATGTCTAGGCTTCTATTTTGATTTCTATGACAAGACTTCAATTGTAAAAAAAATTATTTTTGTATCATTTCTATTACTTATGTTTATGATATGCTAAGGGCGTGTATGAGACGCCTTTGGGGTCAAGTACGCCATGTTACATCTAGGGGGTACCCCTGAGTCGTGACATTTCTTTGCCTTCACTAAAGGATTTATGGCTGAGAAGTTATGGACAATTTAGCTCAAGAGGTTCCAACAAGGTTGTCAACAAATAGTTTAGGCTCAAATGGTGCCAAAATGGTTGCACACCCTCACAATGTAGTCACAAAAATGGTATAATCAATTGTGTTCCCTCTCAAATATATGTCAAAGATCATTCCTTGCATTCACCAAATCTAGACAATCAGACTAACAAGGAAAATTCTAGAATCAACAAGCGTGATTTCAAGTAAAAACCTCACCACACAAGACACTTCAAACACAATCATTTAGCACAGCCCTACAATATCAAAAGCTTGCGTGTGATGTTCATTGAAAGGCTCAAATCAAAACGCAACTAGTCAACATAAGAATCAAAATGATCATTCAAAAATGAATCCACACTAATTTCATATTTCCATCAACACAAACATATTTCTCATTATGAGTACTTGCCACGCCCTAAGTCCCATTGAGACGGACAGGCACCTTATGCCCTAAAGGCCCGAGAGAACCAACTTATGTATTGTGCTTATTGTACATGCAACTATGATAGCTATAAATCATTAATGAGTATAGGTCAAGTACCTAGATAAAAGACCAACATAGATAGGCCCAAAATAAATGTACATGATAGGCCATTGATGATTTAATTACTAGAATCAAGACATAACCACACTTTACTTTTGACATTTGGTTTAAAAGCCTCTAGAAGATAAACACTTAGCTTATAACAGAACAGGAACCCATCATACCCCTTAACTAATATATAATCTGAAAAATATACTAGAGACTCGAAAAATCCTTGAAGCAACCTAGAGCTCACCAAAGGTCGTTGAGTGTCCTATGCTTATATTGAGAGATTTTATTAGCTTGAGTACCTGTACATGTGGCATGAAAACAACATCCCCCAGGAGGGACATTAGTACAAAAGAATGTGCAGAATATGTATGGCATAAAGTAACCATATGTAAAGTAAGAGCTCAACTAAAATTAGGTACAAATGGACAAATATTCTGTATAGATAAATAAGGATAAGAGATAACCTTTGATTATACTTGTGGAATCACATACCTTACATTCACCTCTGCTTAAACTTGAGGAATCAAGTACATTGCATTTACCTTTGCTTATACTTGTGGAATCATGTACATTACATCCTTAGGTTATACTTGGGGGATTATGTACATTACATTCTTGGCTTTAAGTTTACTCATCTGTTCTTTATAGACTTTTTAACATGTGACATATTGACCAGCTGATCAGTGGTAGGAGAGAATAACCCATGCTAGGCATTTTAACCCCTGGGATGTGGTCCTCATAAATATATAAATCTGAATAGACCCATGCTAGGCTTTTAAGCCTTGAGCTGCCACCCATAATTATATAGAATGGGATCTGCTCATGCTAGCTATTACCACCCATGAGCTGCCACCCTTAAGCATAAGAATTAGGATCAGCCCATGTTAGGTATTTTAACCCTGAGCTGCCACCCATAATTATATAGATTCTCTTTACCTTGTCTCTTTAATCATTGAGACTATTCTTTTGATGTTCATGACTCTTTTGAGATTTAGGACTATAAACTAGTGATGGGGAAATGTGAATGAATTAATTGAGGTAGAAAACAATAATATAAGATGCAAATGTAACTTTGTTGTGCTACTTAGGAACTTGTATGACTCGTGAACTTCATTTTGACATAAAGAACAAATACAGGTGATCCACGAAGGTGTGTGGCAACTACCTTACATGTAGTAAATGATTCATTAAGATGTATAGAAATTGAGCAAGTAATTCTTCTTACCAGATGCTTCATTTAAAACACATTCAGGCATTTCACATAGGGGCATACGATAGCTTAGCACTTAGTAGACTGTAACTTCTCGAATGTAGAGGCAAGGACTATATAAGATGATATGATAGCTAAATACTTAGTATACGATATCAAATGAAAGAGTGCATAAACATCCAAACTAATGAAGCCCATGACAGAACCCAAATAAGGGTTGTACATTCCACGTAAAGGGACATAAAATGAACAATGGACATAATATGCATCTGACAAATAAAAACATGTAACATGTATAATGTAGGATCTAATTAACTCAATGAACTTCATTTGACTTGGTGGATAACTCATGAAACTTAATGTTTCAAGTACCTTTGTCAACTAGTACTTGGAAGAATAAACACACCAATATTGGATAATCAACACGTATAAAAGTAGTCTTATATATTTTAAGAACTTGGACTATATAAGGAAGACCATTAGCTACATTGGATATTTCACACCCTTACATTGTATCTTTTACCATGAGGATCACTTAGAGATCTGAATCTATAGGTACACAGAATATAGGACTTCATTCCAAAAGATATGAGATCAAATAGCCTTACATACCGCAATTCCCAATTCATATAGTTTACGCAGTCTCAACCTGTCTTTTAACGTCATAATCTTCATCTTAATTTGTTATTCTCCTTTAATTATTTTTGTAACCTTCTCTTAATCTTTTGAACAGAGGGACAGAACCTTGGCTGCCAACATATAGAGTTATCTCTATTTTACTCCCCTCAAAGAATTGTCCAATATACTTGAAGCAATAGAGGAGAGAAGGTGATCTTGTGGTTGTTTTGGAGAAACAAAATGAAAAATACTTAGAACCATAGTGGAAATATTGGGTGGCTATTTTATCGAGAGAGAGAGAGAGAGAGAGAGAAATATATGAGCGTGAGAGCTTAAAATTTGGATAAGAGGAAAATCATATATTTGTATCAAATATTTGGCCTTAATATGTTCTGTTGTGCCACCTTTCTTGTACTTAATTTGCAGCCACCATGTGTCTTTAATTTTTGCCACACATTTAAGTTGGTGATGCACCTACTTTTCCATTAAAATTATTTCTTGTGGGTTTAGAAAGATTGGGCCTTCCACTGCCATTCTTTTTCATTTTTCCCTTTTTCTTGGACACATTGGGCCTCAAATTGAGCACTTAATTTAGGCCTCCATAAGGCCCATAAGTCAAATCAAGTGATGAACCTACTTGGTCCATATAACTTAAGTAGGTGATGCACCTACTTGTACCTAGTAGCTTAATTTAGTCAAGCAAGCACCTCACCTATTTTACACCATTTTCCATATCTTAGTTTCTATATAAGATCTTAACACTAATACACACTTGTCCACTTATGACTTTAATATCAAATATCACCTTCTACTATCTTGAGTTCAATTATTTTTTCACGTTCACTTAGTTGTATAAGTGTTGGAAGTTATGGGGTATTACATCATCCCCCCGGCCTTTGGATCATTCGTCCTCAAATGAGAGGTCTTGCTCAAATTAAACAAGGTCAACTGTGTGTATTTTTCAAGCCTTTTGCCAGAGTTCCCTTTGTAAATCAAACTATCCAAAACAGATTAGCTGACCAAAACCACGTATGGTCATAAGGTGTTGCAGCAGATGTAGCATATGTAATAATCAAATGAAAAGTAAGTTTCCTCTTAGCCATATATAATCAAGTAAGAATTTTGTACACCACAATTTATCGTTCTCTCACTTTTATAAACTGGCCTACTTGGAATACAAGAATTGAAAATACTAGAACAAGTTAACTAATGTGAAACAAACCTATGAACAAGTTGATAGATGCATATGTTATAAAATTTTAGGAAAGAAACATAATATAGGAACATGGAAATTTTCCCTATCCATTTTCTACATATAAGAGTTGTACTAAATTTTACTAGGTCCCCAACCTTTTCTGGTAAAATCCTTTGTTCATCCCGATATGGGGGAAACTTTATCCCAACGTGTTTAATACTTAGTAAATAAGAGTAGAGGGGTATAACATATTAAGGCATAAGCCACATAAGCCTATGATACATAAGAAATTAGCAGGCATGTGTGAACAATGAACCATAAAGAAGTACTTTTAGCATACTAACAAGGGTACATAAGAGACATACGATACATAGACATTTGAGTTATAGGAACATATGTTGTAAAAGTCAGTAATATATAAGCAAGTGGGCTATATATCATTAACTGTGAGACATTTAGCACATGGGAAGATGTATTACAAAAAAATTATTACATAAGAATGTGGACTATGATATATGTTGTTATAAATCACATGATCACGTGAACTATCACATAAATAAATATACTTCATGAAATATGAGCAAGTGTGTAACACATGGACAAATAAACTTTGGGGCCTATAAATAGTCTATGAGGTATGTAACATATAGGTAGATGGTCTATGGAGCATATGATATACAGACAGGTAACTTGTGGTACATATAACTTATGAGAAAGTAATTTATAATGTGTATAGCATATGAGACATTAATTTATAATGATATAAAAAATGGACAAGTGATTTAGGGAAAGTTATTTGTGAAATAAGGCAACATCCTATAAAATGTATAACACTAAGCGAGTTTTTTTTAAGCAAATAACACCCGCATTAAAGTGTTTTAAGACATATGTAACATGTGTGAAAATCATTCATAAAGGGTATATGAGTACAAATAGTTGAGCTATAGGATATATAACATGTTTATTGTATAGAAAACCAAAGCCTTTGAAACCACGAGACATCCTATATAAACACTCCACCATATCTTAAGTACAAAGCTACTACCACTAGTTCTAATTCCTGGGTGCAGTTTCAGTTATTTTTATTTACTCACCTCAAAACATATGCAAATGATTTTCTATGTTGTCTTTTAACTCTTGAGAATTTTCTCACTAGTGTTCGGGCCATTAGAATCGAGCAACTTTCTTAGTAAATTCAAACATTAGGGGCAATGGTGGGAGAAGTCTCCTCAAATCTTCAATAGTAATAAGGTTCTAAGACAGCCCAACAAGCTAGGCATGTCCTAGCTCGCTAATGGATTTTCTGTAATGATATAACAAGTGAGTGTAGTCCAACCCTTTTCCATGCAAATAAACCAAATAAAAGCAATTGGCATATATGATCAACCATCCACTCCTTTTATCAACCTATGATCGCAACATTATTTAGTTTGCACCATACACATGCATAATAACCCATCTTTATTTTGTATGAGTGATGTAGGTGCACCCTAGGGTACAACACTGGTCAATGATCTCCTATCAATGAAATTTTTTGATCTACCTCTTTATTCGTCTAACTATTAAGATTAGGTACTAAAATTCACATTAATGCTACAATGTTTTCTCTTTCTAACGAAAGTATAGAAAAATAATTGTTTAGGGAGTTCTTCTGGTGCACCTTTTCAACTGGTTAGGATCCAAGAGTCAATATCTCTCTATCTTTCCGTATTTTTCCACATCACACTCTTAATAAAAATCCTCTAAAATAAGGACATAACCTATGTCACCTATTCCTTTAACACTCATATACATCATTTTCTTGTGCTATCAGGGAACTTCACCCAACTCATCCTTCAATTTTATGGGTATTTAAATACCATCCTCCTTCATTTCCTATTAAACCAAATACTTTTCTACTAGTGATTAATTAATCCTACGTCTTGCTCTATTCTTAATATTCTAATAGAGCATATTTTAGTCACATTCTATTATATAACATAAACATAAATCACAGTAGGAAAAGAAAATACATAGTTTTATATGAACAATTGAAGCACTTGCCCTGTGAGATAACAACCATAAGGATCATGCGTTGACCTAACTAGGGTGATCATAGCACCTATCTTATAATTCTAGTTGTACCCGAGAAGATGACTAATCATTGGGCCCCATCCATAAACTAAGAATATATCTAGCCAATACCACCGTGGTATATTCACATATCAGACTATGCTTCTACCACATGTTTTAATTAATACAAAGCTAAATCAACAACTTCTATTTCCAATACATGCATAACCCGAAAGACTTAATTTCTGTTATTCACAAGGTACTAACTGCCCTCTATAGGATTAGATCCTTACACCATTGAAGGAGTCATGTACAGAAAATCTTGAACTCAAGAACAAGTCACATTCTCCTAAGAAGTTGTATACTATGGTAGCCCAATATCTATGACTAGGTAACCATTTCTTGCACAACTTATGAACAACCCTATTATATTAGATGAATCAAGATGATACAAGTGGTACGAATGTAATTGTAGATGAGACCTTACAAATAACACAAAAACTTTTACAAGCCTTTCTCTGAATTTTGATAACATGAGACGTTTCTCTAGAAATTTGTTTTTAGATGATGTTAGTGTTAGCCTCTGGGCAACTACTGACCTTAACTATGGTAGGAATAATCTGAATGAAATAGATCATAATATGAGTTGGAATAGACTTCTTAACATAGCTCTATCATAAGATCTAGATTATGAAAGTCACATTTCCTAAATGTCCAAGAAGCCCCTCAATTATAAATGTGGCGCACTACAAATTCATAAGTAAGGCTCTACTAGACACGACTTTGTAGACACCCTAGGATGACTTGCTCTGATACCACTTTTTTCACGCCCCAAGTCCCATTAAGATGGACAGGCTCCCGAGGCCCTAAAGGCCCGAGAGAACCAACTGATGTATTGTGCTTATTGTACATGCAACTATGATAACTATAAATCTTTGATGAGTAAAGATCAAGTACCTTGATAAAAGACCAACATAGATAGGCCCAAAATAAATGTACATGCTAGGCTGTTGAAGACTTAATTACTAGAAACAAGCTATAACCACGCTTTACTTTGACATTTGGTCTACAAAGCCTCTAGAAGATAGACACTTAGCGTAGAACGGGACAGGACCACATCATGCCCCTTAACTAATATATAATCTCAAAAATATACTAAAGACTCGGCAAAGCCTTGAAGCAACCTGGAGCTCACCAAAGGTCATTGAGTATCCTATGCTTATATTGAATATTTTATTAGCTTGAGTACATGTACATGTGGCATGAAAACAACATCCCCCAGGAGGGACATCAGTACAAAAGAATGTACAGAATATGTAAGGCATAAAGTAACCATATGTAAAGTAAGAGCTCAACTGAAATTAGGTACAAATGCACAAATATTATGTGTAGATAAATAAGGATAAGAGACAACCTTTGATTATACTTGTGGAATCACATACCTTACATTCACCTCTTCTTATACTTGAGGAATTATGTACATTAAATTCACCTTTGCTTATACTTGTGGAAGCATGTACATTACATTCTTTGGTTATACTTGAGGAATCATATACATTACATTCTTGTCTTTATGTTTACTCATCTGTTCTTTATAGACTTTTTAACATGTGACACAATGACCAGCTAATCAGTGGTAGGAGAGGATCACCCATGCTAGGCATTTTAACCCCTGGGATGCGGTCCTCATAAATATACAAATCGGGATCGACCCATGCTAGGCTTTTAGCCCCTGGGTTGTCACCCATAATAATATTGATTGGGATCGACCCATGCTAGGTATTACCACCCCAGAGCTGCCACCATTATGCAATATAAGGATCTTGCGGAAGTTGAGAGAAAATATGTGGAAGTGGGAGATGAGGGATAATTTTCCCTTACTCCTCAATCTTATTTATAGACAAGTTTACATGTCCTTTACTATTCATGATTGACATTTACTATTCATGAACAGTTGCTGACTCCTACTATTTACACAGTAACTTAACCCTTACTATTTACATAATTGACATTTCACTATTTATGAATAGTGTCCTGTCGGTGACTCCAAATAAAAACAAACTACTTTAACTTTACAAAAAGAATTTAACTTTACAAAAAGAAGATTCCTACTTTTGACTAATAATATACATATTTGTCTTCTTCATATCTTTTTGTTGGCTGTCTTCATCAGGCTGCCGGATGTTTTGTTTTTAGTTTACTCCAGCTGTACGGTTGGAACTTGGTTATCTTCTCCTTGGCATTTTGAACATATGTGCTCTGAATATTTACTCACGATAGTTGTACAAGATTCTAGTTAAAAGTGCTGGTGAAATAAAGTTTTTTCTGATAGCTCTTGTTGTTGGTATATTTTCTGGTTTAAGGAGACTTAGTATCCATTGTCGTATTTCTTCCATATCTCCTTCTCTTGTTTCTCTACAATTAGAGTATATCATAGTATTGTCTCTGCTATAATAGCTCCAGATTGTATTGTTGTTTAAATAATTGTTTGCTAGTTCTGTCAGTATTGTAGCTATTCCAATAACTCTTTTGTTTGCATAAAAATCTGGAATATCTACAACAGATATCTCATTTTGTTTTTCTATCTTTTCCGGTATTAGCATATCTCTAGTCAATCCTATCTTTATGACTTGTATAACCGGTTTTATTTCGTCATATAGTATCTCTGCAGTAGCTGTATAAAACTTAATAAAAAATAGCGTTCCTTTGGTAATTCTTTTGTAGGTTAAGAAAGCTTTGTATAGTTCTGGTATCTTGGAAATTTCATCTCCAGTAGCTGTGTATACTGTACTGAGTAATCCATAGTTATAGCAAGTAGTAACTAAATTTATATTTGTGCCTGGTAGTGCTATTAGTTTGTTGTATCCCTGTAGGTGTTGGGTAATATAGTCTGTATTTGGTTCTTTTATATTTGTGGCTTTTGGGTTTTTATTCAAGTAGGTTTGGATTTTGTAAATATTTTCTATGTAGGTACGGGTGATATGGTTATATGTATTCTTCTGTTGGGCTAGACTGTTTTTGTATGTAGTGGTTTGTGGAGTAGGTACGGATTTTTGTATTTTTGGTGCTATATATGGTTTATCAAATAGTTTGTTCATATTTGTATTGATATAGCTTTTTCCTTCCTTAGTTTTTTCTGATGTACCTGCAGCTGTAATTACACAAACGTTATGGGTTTTATGGAGTTTCCCAACGTCTCCTTCTAGATCTGGAATTTTAACGTCTTCCGATCGACGTAGCTCCGCATATTTAACGTCATGCTGCTGACTGCTAGCTTGCTCTTTTAGCTTCTGTATCTCATCATCCATACTATCCACTTTTTTACAAAGTGTAGTTAGGAGGTTGAGTATTTGATCCATTGTATTTGTTTTTTCAGTATCTTTGTCTTGAGAGGTGATCTGCAATCACATTTTTGTCAGTTTTTATAATTTCAATCGTAAATGAAAAGTTCAATATATTTACTACCAGTCTTCTTATTTCTTTTGTTGTAACTGAATCTTGTACTTTTTTGGTTATCCACCATTTTACCTGTGTATTATCTGTTCTAACAATAAATTTGTTATATACAATATATGGCTCAAAAGCTAATAAACATTTATACAAGGCAAATAATTCTTTTCTATTTATTTCCCATTTTATTTGTGGGTCTGTATATGATCCGGAGTAATATCTACAGTGATATTCTATTTTTTCATTTATATACTTATATTTTAACACTCCTCCGTAACTATGATCACTAGAGTCTGTTTCTACTATATAAGTAAATTGCCTATGTTCATCTGGAAAGTATAATTTTGGTAAATCTTTACACATGGTTTTAATTTTTCTGATATGTTTTTTATCTTGTTCATCAAAGTGGTATTCTATATCTTTCTTTAATTTTTTCTGCAATGGTTTTAAATTTTCTGCTAATTTTGGTATATATTCTCTTACTTGATTAACTAATCCTAAAAATGATTGTAATTTTTTCTTAGTATCTAATAATTCTTCAGAATTAACTATTTTTTGTACAATATGTGTTTGCATTTTTATTCCATTTTTATCTATTTGTATTCCTAAGAATTCTATTTGGTTTTTCATAATTTCAGCTTTCTTTTTTGATAAGCTAATTCCTGATATTTCTATAATATGTATAAATTTTTCTAATAATTTTAAATGTTCTTCTTTTGTTCTTGAATATAATAATATGTCGTCTATATATACTACACAATTTTCTAGTTGGTTAAAATATATATCCATAAAATGTTGATATCTACCGTGCATTTTATAGCCAAATGGTAAAACATTCCATTCGTAAAATCCTTGTGGTACAGAAATCTTTGTTAAATGTTTTGATTCGTCTTCTAGTTTTAGGTGGTAAAATCCTGATTTACAGTCAAATTTGCTAAAGTAATTATATCCTTGTATTTGTCGTACTTTTAATATTTTATTAGGTATAGGGTAATTATATGTTTTAGTTTTTGCGTTTAGATTCCTATAATCAATAACCATTCTACTTTTTCCTCTTTTTTGTTCACTATGTTTATTTACTATAAATCTTTGGACTATTATGTTTGCTATTGCTTTCTTGTATATATTTATTTTCTAATAATTCATTTATATGCATTTTAAATTCTGATTGGTCTTCAAAATTATATCTTAATGGTTTTTGTGTTATTATACTATTTTCATCTATTAGTTCGATTTTTACTTTTGTTTTGTGTTTATCCCATCCTTGTAGTGGGTTTTCGTTATACAATGAGTTTAATTTATCATTTATTGCTTGTATTTTATCTACAGTGAATATTATAATTTCTATTTTATGATCATTAGTTGTTATATTTTCTAATTTTTGGGTAATTTTTTCACTTCCTTTTATCCATGGTGTATTTTTTCTGATTTTATTATTAACTCTTTTCGCTCCTATTTTGTGATTACATATGGTAGTGAACCACCAATGCGTTTTTGTTATAGTATGTGGGTATAGTTTTTCTAAAAAAGGCATCCCTAATAATATATCTTTATTTGTAAATTCATAGCTATAGATTTCATCTATTAATAATATTTTATCCCATATTTGTGTTTTTACATTTTTAGCTTTATGTGTTATCATGCTTCCTTCATTATTAAATCCTGTTACTATTAATGGTGTTTTAATTTTTCCCATTTACTATCTGGTAGACAATTATGTTTACACATATTTGCTTCTGCTCCTGTATCTATCATAGGTGTGTAATATCTATTATAGTATCCTTCTATAATTATTTTTGCTAAAATGTATATTTTTGTCATTTAAAGATGTTTAGTTTATCATATAATTGTTCTTTTAATAATTACTTTCTTGTTTTCATAAGTTATTGTTAGTTGTTTATCATCTATATTATATGGTTTAACTGTTTCTAGCCATTTTATTCCTAAAGTAATATTATTATTTCCTTGATGTATTTTAAATTTAATTTTTATTGGTATTCCTCCAATAATTAGTTCTTGTTCAGTAGTTTCTTCTATATTTACCAAAGCTCTAGGTAATTCTGTATTTATATTTTCTCCTGTAATTATTTCACGTTCTTTGACTAGTTCTCTTATAATTTGGTTTTCTATTTGTCCTGTATTTATAGTTATTAAATATTTTCTTTGGTCTAATATTCCTGTGATATAATATTGATATGGTTGTATTTCATTTTTGTTTTGCTCTAATGACTTAGGTATTAAGTCGCAATCTAATCTTCTAGATGTACTAGTTCTTGATGATGAAGGTGTATCACAGCTTAATCTTTTAGATGTACTTAATCTTTCTTTTACTATCTCTAAATCTTTTTCAAAATCTATTTCTTTATAGCTGTAATCATTATTATCTATTACTGAGATTATTTTATCAAATGGATTTTCTATTTTGATTTTTTGAATCTTATTTTTTGCTGTTATTTTATGCTTTGTAGTTAATACATATAAATTTTTACATCTTGCTGTAAATGTCTTACTTCCTGGTGCTAATTCTAGTCCTGACATTTTCCAGTATAGTACTAGTGATTTATCTATGTTTTTGTCTTCTATTGCTACTGAATAGTTTGCACTTATAATAAATTTAAGTTTTTGATATATTAGATTTCCTCTAACTGCACTTATTATACTTTTTTCTATAGGTTGAATTATTCTATCATCTGCTAAATATAATTCTATAGGTGTATCTATTCCTTCTCTAAAACATGCCTTTATTAATATTTCTGTTGCTCCTTAATGTACATATTTTATTGGATTTTTTGATTTTAAATCGTGGATTTCCTTATTAATTATTTTTTTATTTATGATAGGTATTTTAGCTTTACCTTTAATATATTTACAATCTATTACATGTTCTTTTTGGCTTACTACATAATATTCATCGTGTTGTAATTTGAATAAGTTTTTTAATCTAGGTACTTCTAATATTTTATCTATGCTTAAGTCTAGTTCTTTTCCTTTTATTTGTTCAAACATATTATTGTCAAATATTATCTTTTGTTCTGTATATTCAGTATCTTGATATTCTTCTTTACTTATTATTTTTATATCATTTTCAGTCATAATAATCAGAAAATGACTCTATTTCTTCTTCTAATTCAATATCTGTGATTTCGTATATGCTATCTTCGTTTTCTAATTCATAATCCAAATAATCTATCTGTTTGTATTTATCTTTTTCTATTATTACCTCTGTTATTTGTTTTTTCTTTAAATCTTTTGGTAATTTACAGTTTCTAGCTAAATGTCCTAGTTTTCCACAATTATAACATTTACATTCTGTTATATTTTTCTTAACTCTGTGTGGTCTTTTTTGTTTATAATTTTTTATATAATATCTTTTTCTTGGAATTTTATTCTTATATTTTGTTTTGAAGCGTTTATACTTTTTTATCCTTTTCTTTTTATATGGATTCTTACATCCAAATTGAGGTGCTAATTTGCTTGTACAATATACTAGGTTTTTTACTAATATTTTTTCTAGTTTTAATTCTTCTTTATGTTTTTCACATAGTTTCATAAACCATTGTTGTAAGAATTTTATTCTAGCTCCTAATGTATCTACTGTATTTGATTCTTCCCAATCTTTTATTATTTTTGAACTAAATGGTTCTGGTAATTTTGTGTAATATAATTTTCTTAATTCTTTACTTTCATCATTTGTATATATTTCTTTATAGTAATATTCTCTAAATGCACATGTATATTCATCTATGTAACTCATTTTACATATTGCTAATTTATTCATTAAATTTCTGTTTATTATTTTATTTTTCTGTTGTTCTTCTATTTCTGTTGTCATACTTCCAAATTCATTTCTAATTAATATTTCATATTTATTTAGTATGTCTATTGCTGATGTTGCTATTTCATTATTAGGTTTTGTATTATTCCTTAGTGTTGCTAAACTGCTTGGTGTTAAATTTTGTAACCATATTTTCTTTGTTCCTATAAGTGTTCTTTCTATGTATCTGGGGCATCTATTATTGATATCTTGTTGTCTATTAATTGCTTTGATATATAGCCTATCCATAATTGAATTGTTTTATTTGTATCTGCTACACAGTCTAAATCTAAGAAATTATTTTGATCCGTAGTTTGTCTGGGTATCCAATTTTTATTCAATCTTTTATCTCATAAAGCTTTATCTCTATTTTCTTTTTCGTAAGTATAATATGTTGGAGTTGTATCCATTCGTGTTTTAGGATTTGAAGTACTAGGTTTTTCATCTAAATTTCCTACATTTATTTCTATATTTTTATCTTTTTCTATAAGGTCAGTATATGTTTCTGAATATGATTCATAATTATTTTCTGAAATATTATCATTTTCTTCTTCATTTATTTCATTTATTTCTTCTATTTTTAATTCAGGTAAATCTTCTGTTTCTTCTAACATTGTCTTCATTCTTTCTATTTCTTGGTTTAACTTTAATTCTTCAGTTCTTTTCTTGTACTCTTCTTTTGCTTTTAATTTTTCTTCATATAGTTGTTTAAGTCTTTCTAATTCTTTTTGTAATTCTTGAATTCTAGTATCTTTTACTTCTTCTATCTGTTTAATTTCTTTTTTAGCTTGTTCTCTAATTTTTTCGATTTCCTTTTTTCTATCAATTTCTTCATTTTCTTTATTTAATCTTACCATAGTTGTTAAACTATCTTCTAATTTTGCTGATTCTTTATCTGGCATTAGGTATAATTGGGTTCCTATTTTTTTATATCTTCTTTCTAAGTTTGAATGTATTATTTTTATTTCTAGTCCATCTTGACTTTTATATATTTTTTCTTCTACAGCATATTCTTCTTTATTCATTATAAGTTATGTTGATATTTATATTCCAAGTGTTGTAATTGTAGATCTAATAAGAATATCGTTTTTCTTTGTGCTTTTATAGATTTTTGGCATACTCCTGCCCATATATTTTCTTCTAATCTATTTTGTCTAAATCGTAATTCTTGTTTTATTTCATTAATTTTTTCTAATAATTGTTCTCTATAAGTTTCATCCATTATAAAAACATTTTTTCATAATATTCTTGTTTCTTTATTATAAGAATTTGTATTTATTTTATATTTTCTGAAGTATATTCTAAGTATTCCATATCTTGGGTTCTTTGGTATGTTATAATATTATTTATTAAAATTTTATTTAGTAGTTTTAAATCTTCTATAGTTTGTAGCCAATATGTTAGATATTCGTAGTTTATCATTAATCTGAATATGAGTCATATAATTCATATATACTGTGGATAGTTAATTCCTGCCAATCTTGTTCTATAAGTTCCATTAGTTGGTCTAATTCTGTCATTTCTTCAATAATTAAAAGGTCATAAATTTTTCTTTTTATGTCTATATTAAGTGTTTTAAGAATATATAAAATAAGTATTTTATAATTATAATCTTCATCTAGTAAGTATGTATTCATCATTTTCATGTTTTCTAAACAAGTTTTATTCCTTCTAACCTTCTTGTTTATTATTATCTGTTATCAAATTATAGTAAAGTTATCCTAAATGAATTCTTTTGGTCACTACTATGATTTTCAGCCTCAATCAGTTACCCTAACAGTGCCTTCAACAAGTTCGTACTTCCCCTCAAACGGCTTCTCTTTTGCCTAACTGGGTTTCCGGTTTCGGATGGCATAGTCTGGGCTTACCTATTCTCAGCCTACCTTCGTTCATAGCAAACTACTTTGAATCTATTTAGTAGAACAATACTATAACATGATAATAATCAAATAATAATCAAGAGATTATCAGGAATAATAAAGTTTAGTTGTTCATATTGGAATATGAAAATACCTCAGTTTGTAGATTTTCTGAAATTGATTCTTTCATAGTTTCTGGGTTGTCGTTAGATTTCTCCATTTAGATTTTTCCTTATCTAGCTCTGATACCAATATAAGGATCTTGCGGAAGTTGAGAGAAAATATGTGGAAGTGGGAGATGAGGGATAATTTTCCCTTACTCCTCAATCTTATTTATAGACAAGTTTACCTGTCATTTACTATTCATGATTGACCTTTACTATTCATGAACAGTAACTGACTCCAATTAGGATTGACCCATGCTAGATATTTTAACCCCTGAGTTACCACCCATAATTGTATAGATTGGGATGGCCCATGCTAGGTATTACCACCCCTGAGCTGCCACCCTTAAGCATAAGAATTAGGATCAGCCCATGCTATGTATTTTAACCCCTGAGCTGCCACCCATAATTACATAGATTCACTTTACCTTGTCTCTTTAATCTTTGAGATTGTTCTTTTGATACTCGTGCTCTTTTGATATTTAGGACTATATACTAGTGATGTGGACAAGTGAATGAATTAATTGAGGCATAAACAATAATATAGGAAGAAAATGTCACTTTGTTGTGCTACTTAGGAACCTATATGACTTGTGAACTTCATTTGGGCATAAAGAACATATACAAGTAATCCACGAAGGTGTGTGGAAACTACCTTACATGTAGTAAATGATTCATTAAGATGTATAGCAATTGAGCAAGTAATTCTTCTTACAAGATGCTTCATTTAAAACACATTTGGACATTTCACATGGGGGCATACGATAGCATAGCACTTAGTTGAGACTGTAACTTCTCAAATATTGAGGCAAGGACTACATAAGATGATATGCTAGCTAAACACTTAGTATACAATATCAAATGAAAGTGTGCATAAACATCTAAACTAATGAAGCCCGTGACAGAACCCTAATAATGATTGTACATTCCACGTAAGGGGACATAAAATGAACAATGGACATAATATGCATCTAACATATAACAACCTATAGCATGTATAATGTAGGATCTAATTGACTAAATGAACTTCATTTGACTTGGTGGATAACTCATGAAACTTATTGTTTAAAATGCCTTTGTCAACTAGTACTTGGAAGAATAAACACACCAATATTGGATAATGAACACATATAGAAGTAGTCTGACATATTTTGAGAACTTGGACTATATAAGGAAAACAATTAGCTAGATTGGAGATTGTACACCTTCACATTGTATCTTTTACCATGAGAATCATCTAGAGATCTCAATTTGTTGGTACACAGAATATGGGACTTCATGCCAAAAAATATGAGATTAAATAGCCTTACATACCTCAATTCCCAATTATTATAGCTTTCGCACTCTCAACCTATCTTTTAACATCATAATCTTTATCTTGGTGATCTTAATATGTTCTTCTCCTTCAATTATTTTTGTAACCTTCTCTTAATCTTTGAAAGAGAGGGGCAGAACCTTGGCTGCCAACACATAGAGCTATCTCTATTTCACTCCCATTGAAGAACTGTCCAATATACTTAAAGCAATAGAGTAGAGAAGGTGATATTGTACCTGCTTCGGAGAAACAAGATGAAAAATACTTAGAATCCTAGTAGGAATATTGAGTGGTTGTTTGATCTTGAGAGAGAGAGAAATATATGAACTTGAAAGCTTAAAATTTGGATAAGAGGAAAATGAGATATTTGTATCAGATTTTTTGCCTTAATAGGTCCTCTTTTGCCACCTTTCTTGTACTTCATTTGCAGCCACCATGTGCCTTTAATTTAGGCCACACATTTAAGTAGGTGATTCACCTAATTTTCCATTAAAATTATTTCTTGTGGGCTTGGAAATATGGGGCCTTGGACTGCCATTCTTTTTTCATTTTCCCCATTTTCTTGGACAGATTGGGCCTCAAATTGATCACTTAACTTAGGCCTCCATATGGCCCATAAGTCAAAGTAGGTGATGAACCTACTTGGTCCATATACCTTAAGTAGGTGATGCACCTACTTGTCACCTAGTAGATTAATTTAGTCAAGAAATCACCTCACCTATTTTACACCATTTTCCATACCTTAGTTTCTTTACAAGATCTTAACACTAATACACACTTGTCCACTTATGACTTTAATATCAAATAACACGTTTTACTATCTCGAGTTCAAATATATTTTCACATTCACTTAGTTGTATAAGTGTTGGAAGTTATGGGGTATTACATTACTATTCAAGACATCAATCATGGCCACAATTATTCTTGAATTATCAACAATGACAGCACAAGCATTTCAATTGTTCACAATCATAGGTGTAGAGAGAAAAAAGAAATTTGAAAACAAACAAACAAACAAAAAGAGCGAGGGTAGGCACTAAAAGTGCTGCTCCTCACCTTACTAAAAGAATATTGCAGTCTCCTCAATGCTAGAAGTAAAGAAGAAGAGCAAAAGGTTAGCGGCTCCTGGTTAGACGCGACTTAGTATTCTTGATGTCGCTGATCCAGATAGACGGATTGCCCAATTCGCCCAGCTTGTCGATTATGCCTGTAGTGAACAAGGTTCATTCAGCCCTATTAGGCGAACTTATCAGCAAGAGCCAACTGGGATGGGCGTATCGTTGAATTAACCCGATAATCGCCCAAAGTGATAGTGCAGTGGTTTGAAATTTATATCCAAGAAGGCAAACTACGTCGAGTAAGCTAGCTAGATTCGGTGAGATGTTCTTTTGTACTGCAGTTCGCCAAAGTTGAAAGAACCCTCACCATCTGAGATTTCACCATGGGCAACTATATAGGTAGTTTGCCCTTCAGCTCTTATGACTCGCTAGACAAGCCTTAGTTCACCTACCTCTCCTTAAAATCCTTCACAAGCGACACATTATTGAAAACAACTAACACTTAGGTTGCCTCCAAAGAAGGGCTTGATTTAACGTCGCGACATGATGTGGAAATGCTTTCAAGTACACAACTTCAACAACTCTCACATCACGACACTCCCCAAAGTATACTTTCAACCATTAGTCGTTAACTTTGAATTATATACCCTTGGCTTCTTCAATGTCAATTGCTACATTTCCATACACTCTACTCACCTTGTATGGACCATCCCACTTTGATCTAAGCTTTCCTGAGAACAACTTCAACCGTGAATTGACAAAGAGATATAGCTAACTCACTCTAAACTCCTGATGCAAGATCTTGACATCATGCCAATGTTTAAATTTATCTTTATAAAGTGAGTAGCTCTCATACGCGTGTAACTGAAACTCTTTCAATTCAAGTAGCTGACCTATATAATTCTTTGCAGCTACTTCCCAATTTAGATTCACCCTCTTCAATGCCCATAAGGCTTTGTTCTCTAATTCAACCGGTAGATGATAGGCCTTCCCAAATATCAATTTGTATGGATACATGCTAATAAGGGATTTGATCACTGCTGAATAGGGCCAAAGCACATCATCAAGCTTGCTAGACCAATGGGGCTAGTGGATATTCACTATTTTGTCTAAGATGTTCTTTATTTTCTGGTTATATACCTCAAGTTACCAATTTTATTGTGGATGGTACGGTGAGGCAACCTTCTATTTCACCCCATACTTTAACAAAAGTGCTTCAAATTGGTGATTTTAGAAATTAGAGCCGCTATCACTTATAATGGCTCTAGGGTCCCAAAGCATGTGAAAATATGTTTCTTGAGGAACTTTGTGGCACTTCTCCCTTCATTGTTAGGGAAAATCTATTGCCTCCACCTATTTTGACACATAATCAACTGCCACTAGGATGTAGTTGTTTCCAAAAGAGCTAGGGAAAGGCCCTATGAAATCAATTCCCCACACATCGAACATTTTAATCTCAAGAATTTATGACAGAGGTAGTTCATGCCTCCTTGAAATACTCTCTTGCAGTTGACGTTGCACAAAGCACTTACAAAAGGCATGGTCATCTTTAAACACAGTAGGCTAATAGTTACCACATTGAAAGAATTTGGAAGTTGTACGTATTTCTCCATGATCTCCACCCCCCCGGTGAAGCATGGCAAGCTTCAAGTATCTCTTGCACCTCCACTTCAGGCACACAACACCAGATAATATTATCAGCACATTCCCTAAAAAGGAATGGTTCATCCCATACATACTTCTTCATGTCAACCAAGAATTTTCTCTTCTGATGCTACTCAAATCTTCAGGTAACAACCCACATACAATGAAGTTCGCATAATCTGGATACCAAGGGACTTAGGTCTTGGATATCAACATTACTGATTCATCAGGAAAAACATCATCAATATCTCTTCCCTCAGCCACCACGACATATGCTTTAAGCCGCAACAGGTGGTCATCCACTTTGTTTTAGCACCCCTTTCTATCTCTCACCTCAAAATCAAGTTCTTGGAGAAGAAGCACCCACCGAATTAGTCTAGGTTTCGCTTATTTATTTGCCATAGAGTGAGTGGCATGATCACTATGCACAACAATTTTGGTACCCAACAAATATGCTCTAAAATTTTCAAACCCATACATAATGGCTAACAATGGTATAATTTTTTTTTAGCATAATTAGAGGTCTTGCTAGCATAATAAATGGGATGAAATAACTTATTCTTCCACTACCCAATAATAATGCCAAGTGCAAATCCGCTAGCATCACACATCATTTCAAAAGAAAGATTCCAATCAAGGGCTATTATGACAGGGGTTGAGACAAGCTTTTCTTTTAATCTTACAAAAGCCTTCAAACAAGTGGCATCAAACTCGAAAGCACTCTCTTTCTCAAGTAGCCGACACAATGGAATAGCCATTTTTGAAAAATCTTTAATGAATCACCGGTAGAATTTTGCATGGTCAAGAAAACCTCGCACTCCCTTCATTGAATTTGGGGGAGGTAACTTATCAATCACTTTAATTTTGGCCCGATCTACTTCAATTCCCTTTCCAGAGATTTTGTGCCTAAGCATGATCCCTTCCTTAACCATGAAATGACATTTATCCTAATTAAGAACCAAGTTTAAATCCACACACCTTTGAAGTACCATCTCTAAATGCTCTAAGTACTCTTCAAATGAATCCCCAACAATCAAAAAGTTATCCATGAAGACTTTCATAGATTCCTCTACCAAATCAACAGATATTAATAAAATGCACCATTGGAAAGTAGATAATGTGTTGCACAATCCACATGGAATTCACTTGAAAGTAAAGGTTTCATAGGGGCAAGTGAAACTCATTTTTTCTGGATCCTCGGTGATATGGAGATTTGATTGTACTTAGAATACCCATCGAGAAAGCAATACCATCCTTTACCCACAAGCCTATCAAGCATTTGATCAATTAAGGGCATAGGAAAATTGCCCTCCTTTGTCCATGAATTAAATTTCTGACAATCCATACACACTCCCCACCCCCATCATGGGCCTAATAGTGATGAGTGGTAGATCTGCACACATTTCAGGTCAATTTATCTCAATAAGTAGTATCCTAAATGCCTAACTTTGTCCTTATCTAATCAACTATTTATGATTTGTAGCTATGAAGGGAATTGGGCAAGGAAAAGACTGATGTGTGAAAGAATGGACAAAAATACAAAAAAACGTGCAAAGTGAACAGTGTTGATCGCCTAACATGAAGGGCAGATCGCCAACTGAGCTATACCTCGTGCAAATTGAAAATGCTTGGCACTTGTGTCTACTAAAGAGGGTCAATTAACTCTAGAATAAAAGGAGATGCACCGAGTTAGAATGGCAGTTCTGACGCACAACGCCTAAAGTGACAATGTGCCAAGGCAAAGATTTAATGCTCGAACGTTGGACTAAGGTTGTATTCAGTGATTCACCTGACATGAAAGGCTGATTCAAGCGAGTTTACCAACTGAGGTTCAAACACCTGAAGCCTAAGCATCACAGGGTGATCTGAGGAATGAAGGGCGAGTCGTTAATCAGGCTTGGCGAACCTGACTAACATCGCAGAATCACTTATAAAGTAGATTTTTAGGCCAAATTTTGGGAAACTATAAATATCCCAAAGGGTCTAATTGTAAGAGAGTTCGATGAGTGGGTTCTGAGAGTTAGACTACTGAGTTAGTTTTGAGATTTTTGGGAAGTGAGAATACTTTACATTTGAAAGAATACTTTTTCTAGTTCTTTGGGTTTTATAATTTGAAGCTTGAATTTGATAAATTGAAGTAAAATCCAAAGTGGTTTTACTCTTAATTGCTTGATTTCAAGTTACCCATGGCTGCTTTCATGAAAGGTATTCTTTATTTACTTTTTGTGATGGGTGGTTGAAACCCAAGACCTAGGGGTGCTCAAATGGGGTTGGATGTTGATTTAATGTAGTGGGTATTGTGCTATGCTCTGTTTTTTTGTTGTTAATGCATGAATTTGGTCTAATTACCATGGGTTTAACTTATGGGTTAAGGTTGAAAACTTTGTTCCTACTTCTGATCTCAAGTTGATGCTTGAAAGAGATTAATTGGAATGGGTAATCAGTTCAATACTAGAAATTTAGGTTTTATGTATATGGCTTGCTTGAAAGAGAGGTTATGGGTCGGACCTATTTACCATATTCTTGAAAGATAGAGTAGAGTAAGGTAGTGGGTTGTTTAGAAATGAGATAAAGATGAGACCGAAATGCGATTCTATGCATAGATACTTTAAGATCGAAAGATGATTAGCATAAATGACAATGATTTAGCTTATTCATGAATGTTCATCACTATAGAGCACATAATCATCCCTATGTGACGTTGATTTCAAATCCCCACACCCCTAGATTGCTTGTTAACTCTCGATTTCATCCTGATTTTAGTTTGATTGCGGTAATTGATAACCAAAGCATCATATTAAGTTAGTGGTACCATCCACCAAAATTTTCTAAATATTACAAATGAGATGATTTAAAGTTCAAATTTCTTGATAAGGAATTCTCTACGATATACTATTCCCTATGGGATTCAACCCCGACTCATCGTTGGTATTTTTACTGACTATGATCGCTCACTCTTTTGATTGGTTTTGGAAGGTGATCTGAGCAGTATCAAGTAGAGACATGCTCAACCTTCTCATTTGGGACTACCGTTATACCACCCTTTTTAGGGACACATTGAACAAGACTTACCCATTTTTTATTCGCAATTGGAAAATTAACTCCCGCATCCCCACTTTATTATCTTAATTTACAACTTCTTGCATTGTCGGATTTAACCTCATTTGGTACTCAATGATTAACTTGCACCCTTCAGTTAGATTTATCTTGTGAGTGCACACACCCGGAGAAATTCCAACTATGTTTGCAATTGACTACGCCAATGCTCTAATATGCTTTTTCAACACTTTGATCAACAACTCCACACGCCATTTTTTGAGATCACTAGGAATTATAATCACTGGTAGTGTGTTGTTGTCCCCCAAGAAAATATATTTATGATGAGGGGGAAGTTTGTTCAACTCTAATTTCGGTGGCTCATTAATAGAAGGCTTGGCCGGTGGTTACTCTCAACTAGACAAATTGAGGTCTAACTTTTTCTAATATGAAGCATTTGAGCCCACACCAACAAGAGAAACTACTACTTCATCATAGTCGCTTATTTCGGCTGGATAATAATCAAGTAAAATAGCTACCAATGACTTTCCACTATATGTTGCTTCCCCAATACTTGCTACTGCCTCATTTATTTGATCCATGTGAGACAGAACGTGCATATCACTTAGATACTTCATCGATTTGGGAATATTGAAACTAACCTCTTCTTCATTGACCCTAAACTTCAACTCACCACTCTCCACAACAACCAATGCATTTCATGTTGCCAAAAATGGTCTACCAAGGATAACTGATATATTAATATCAATCTCGTAATCCAACACTAAAAAGTTGGTGGGAAACACAATTTTATTCACCTTTACTAAAACATCATAGACTTGAACGATTAGCCATCAAGAGTCACATATTTGTCGGTTTTGAATCATCAAGATTAAGCTTATTAAAGACCATCAATGGCATTATATTTATGCTTGCACCAAGATTACACAAAACTTTTGGAAATGTTCATGCACCATTGATTCATGGAATAGTGAAAGTTCTCAAATCATCTTTCTTGAGGACTACATTTTTGGTCACGACCGCACCAAAAGTTTGAAGAATTTCAATTGTTTCACAATCTATCCATCACTTTTTCGTTACCAACTCCTTCATATACTTTGCATAACCTAACATTTTGGTATGTGCATCCACCGAAGGGATATTTACTTTCTGGTCTTTCACTATCTCTAAAAAATTTTGAAACTTTGCATTATCGTCTTTCTTCCTCAATCTTTGAGGAAAAGGAAGAGTTATCTTGATTGGAGGTTACATGGTTAGGGCTACAACATCACCATCATTAACATTTAACTTTGGATCACTTTCAACCTCTTTTGTTTGTGTCTCAACCCACTCCTTAGGTGGTTCATTATCGGCAACCACCTTTTGGGCATCCATCTTGTCAGGCACTATTCTATTTTTCAATATTTTTCTTCTTCAGGTAACTATGGCTGATACTTGAATAGCATTCATTGGATTTTCATTCACATGGGCTACCAATTCTTCCTTGGGAATTGAGTACATAAGGGCAGTCAACTGACCCATCTTCTCTTCAAGTAATTTAATGGATGATAAGTGAGGGATCACAGTAGTTGACAATGTTGTAACATAACTCATCATCTCTTGCAAGATCATATCAAACCTTTCCACTTTGCCAGTAATCTTGGCTATAAAGTCCCTGGTCGAAGTGCTTGCTGAATTAGTCAAGTCATAAAGTGATGCATACTTGTCATCTTTATATTCATTTACGTCCCAACATTCCTCACTACTTTTGGTCTAACCTTGATTTTCGGCAGGCCTTTGATAACTTAACTGAAAACCCTCTGATTTTATCACCTCTTGAGTGAAACTTCTCATCATACATCTTCCGGGACAACATTTCCATGACCCACCTCAATTGGATTCATTGAATTCACACTACTTACTATGACATGCTTAGATAAAATATTGACTTGAGCCATCAATTTAGCATACTTTTATCACGCTCTTAATTGTTCTCCTATTGCTCCTTAAACATTCCCAAATATGGGAGTGGCACATGATTCTCATTGGTGTACCAAGCTTGATTAATTTTCATCAATTTAATAAGCAATCTTGATACCACCACAAATGGTTGGCTTACTATACCGCCTTGAATGAGATGGTCAGGCAAACCTTTATTTACCACATCAAAACTTTGAGAGAAGTATTGCAACAATATATTTTCCAGAAAATCGTGGTTTGGGTATTGTAGAGACACCCTTTTAAAACAAAGCCAAGCTTCATGTACGTGTTCTCCATTTACTCTTTTGAAATTTTGAATTTCATCCCTCAATTTCTTCACTTTAGAAGGAGGAAAGAATGTCTCGAGGAATGCCTCAATCAATTCTTCCCATGAGGTGATAAAATTGGGTGGCAACTTGATCAACCACCTAGTAGCCTCACCCATCAAGGAAAAAAGGAACAACCTCAGCCGCATTGACTCTTGTGAAATGTCCTCAACAACGAAAGGTCAACACACATTCACAAACTTACAAAGGTGGTCATTAGGATCTTCATGCTCAAACCTCTGAATAATCCTCTCATTTTGATCAACTGTAATATTAGTTCTGTTACATTGAAGGTAGCATTCTTAGGAACTCGGGGTAACCAAATTGCTTCAATCCTCTTAGAATTCATGTCATCCATATTTCTAACATCATTATCTGTCACGACCCAAGGGTACCCCCTAGATTTAACATGGCGTATAGAATCACGAAGGACTCCATACAAGACACTTAGCTCTCATAACATAAGAAATAGAACAATAAAAGTAAAATAGTAGTCCAAGTCCAAATAATTTTATAAAAGAAAAGCGGAAGTCTAATACACTTGTCTCATCATATCCATCTAATACAATAGAATGAAATTGGGCCTAGCCTATACATCATGTCCAAAAGAGAAAATACATGAAAGAAGGTGAAACAATAAAACTCCATCCTCAAAGCATGAGGACTCACCAAAGCTAAAATATATCTCAAAGCAACCTCTAGCCACGAAACCCTGATAGCTAACTGTCAGACCCTACATTTGGGGAAATATAGGAAAGAGTATGCGTTAGTACAAAACAATGTACCAAGTATGATAGCCATGCATAAAATATTTAAATCATGCTAAAAGGGCCATTTTATTTCATGACATGCAATTGACCAAGCTAAACATGATAGAAATGAGGTATAAAACATAAGTCATAAATCATGGTCAATGCAAGCTAACTTCATCTTTAAAACCTTTGAACTCATATGTGATACTTCTTCAAGTAACCTTAGTTCATTATTACTTGTAGGAAATTAGCCTTAACCGATATGTAAGACCATGTGAGCTATTAATATGGAATCTGGTGTCTACCCCACACCGAAAAGAGGTATCCTACTTAGAAAGGTAAGACCATAAACTTCTAGCTATTATGGATTCACTAGCTAATGTCTATCTGAAACAACATCCTATGGTGGCGCATAGTTATGGGATAAGGAGATTTCTACTAGAAACCCGACCTCTACTAGAGGGAGAGCTTCCATCTCTTGAGATTGCTTCTAGAAACTTGGCCTCTACTAACGGGAGAGCTTCCATCTCATCATGAATATCCACTCGGTGCTAAGCATAAATCCCATGGAATAGTCATTTCTTACTTGACTTCATTAATCATGGAAAGGTGCCCTTGGACAACCAAACCACGCTAGTACATTAGTATAGCTCTTACTCTTTGATTTAATTAGGTGAGAAAGCCTTTCAACCTAAGAATCTTTTCTATGTGAGAAAACCTTTCACATCATGCTAGTATGTGTTTAGTGAGAATATCCTTTCACAACACAACATCATCATTGGTACCTTACTCTCAAAGCACCTTTAAAACATTTACATATATTTCAAAAAACAATGGATAAGTCCATAATTTACCTCTTGCGGGTCAAAACCTACTTTCAATCACCAATGCTTAGAAAAAATGGGTTAGATATGGATTTCATCATAAATTCATGTAAAGCTTGCAATACATGCTTAATTTCATAAAAGTCTTCCTTGAAGATCAAAATCCCACATCATATGATTCATAACTTGGAAACATGGGGGATTACATGGGTTCATGGGGAAATCATCATAGAATCATCATATTTCATCAATTCATGCATAAGAGTTCACAATTCAATCATTTAAATAAATAATGAAAAGAACCCATGATAATTGAAGAAAAACCTTACTCAATTGGGGAATTCTACCTTTAGAAATAGAGGAATTTGGGAACTCCATGAATGGAAGGAATCCATGGATGAAAACTATCATACCTTGAATCCAAAAGCTAGCCTTCAATGGAGGAATTGAGGCCTTGACTTAAAACCCTAGGTGAATCCTTCTTCTTCAAGTTTTTAGAGAGAGAATTATTTGAGAGTTCTTCTTTTTGATGAGTTTGGAGAGAATGATTTATATTGGGACCCTTGGGGGTAAAAAGGCTTATATAAAAGTCCTAAATATAGGCAAAACGATCAAGTATAGGAAATAATTAATTAGGAAAAGACCCAAATGCCCCTAAAAATAACTGACAGGTGACCATTCACGGACCCCAGTCGATGGATCGTGGTCTGATCCACGACCCATCTTGGTGGACCGTCGTTCATGGTCAAAAAGGTCTTCTTTGGTGCCTCGAACCATGGATCGTAGTCTGACCTACAGTCTGTTGGTCAGGCCATGGACCTGGAACTCAGACCTTACTTAGGCAGTCCAACCACGGACCATACCTACTGCCCGGGTCCATTCCACGAGCCGTGGGTGGCCGCCGTGGTTTGGCATCTGCAATATCTTGAAAGTTGGGGTTTGGTCAATTTGAATATGGGGTGTTACAATATCTACCCATTGGGACCATTAATCCTCGAATGAGATTTAAACTGGTTCTTAAAAGAGTAGGAGAGGAACTGACAACCTAACCTACGAACGCTATGCAAACAACCAAGGAGCAACTATCGATTCCAAGCTAGGATGTTCTCAAAACATCATAAGAGGGGTGAAACTAACTCTATCAGCTCATCATGCATGCAATGCACATAAATAGTGAGGAAACATCAACTCCAAGCTCAATATACTCAAATGCATCATAAGGAAGTAGGAACTTCATCTAGCAAACCCAATATGCATGAATTTTCAAAATTTATCATGTTCAATAAGGGACTACCTTCCCCAAGCTAAAATCATGCTCAACACAATCTCACGGAGCTCATATGCAGTACACTCTCAAAAAGAATATCTAAAGCATGTTCATCAATTCATCTCATGAAGTTTATAGGCAATTCATACCCAATGCACAACAACATGAGGAAATTCAAGCATATAAACTCATTTTCTTTCAAAACACAAGTTTTCATGAACATGCATCATATAAGGAAATCATGGAAACACATAAGAACACATGACTCCCAAAACAAGGACAAACCAAGAGGAACTCATTATCTCAAGCTAGAATAGGAGTAGAAGGAAAGAGATGAGGATATTGGGACATCATATCAACCTCAGCCTCCCAAGTAGCACCCTCAACTAACTGATTCCTCCACAATATCTTCACGGAAGCTATTTACTTGTTTCTCAACTTCTTGACTTGTCGGTCTAAATCTCAGTCGGAACTTCCTCATAAGAAAGACTCTCATCAACTCCAAACCCTTCTAGGGGAATTATGGATATCGGATCACCAACACACTTCTTAAGCATAGAGACATGGAAAATGGGATGCACAGTTGCCAACTTATTCGGCAAGTCTTGCTCATAAACAACCTTACCAACACGCCTTAAAATATGATATGGGCCTACATACCGGGGACTAATCTTCTCCTTCTTACCAAACCTCATTATACCCTTCATGGGTGAGATCTTTAAGTAAACCTAATCATTAACTTCAAACTCTAGATCCTTTTTTCTCACATCGGCATAAGACTTCTGTCGACTTTGAGTCATTTTTAACTTTTCCCTCATAAGCCGAACTTTCTCCATGGCTTCTTGTACCGATTCGGGACCTATTAGGGAAACTTCACCCACCCCAAATCAACCTATAGGAGATCTACACCTCCTACCATATAAGACCTCAAATGGAGCCATGTCTATACTTGAGTGATAACTGCTATTGTAGGAAAACTCAATCATTGGCAATTGGTTATCCCACTTGCCATTAAAATCAATCACACAAGCCCTTAACATATCTTCCAATGTTTGGATAGTATGCTCTGCTTGCCCATCGGTTTAGGGATGAAAAGTTGTGCTAAGCTTAACCTTAGTGCCAAGACCATTTTGGAATGACTTCCAAAACTGAGAAGTGAATTGGGTACCACGATAGAAAATAATGGACAAGGGCACTCCATGCAACCTTACCATTTCTCTCAAGTAAAACTTGGCATTGTCCTCCGCCAAGTAGGAAACCTTAGTGGGAAAGAAATGAGCCAATTTTTTAATCCGATCTACTATCACCCAAATTGAATCATGTTGTTGCGGGTGCGAGGCAAACCAACTATAAAGTTCATATTCAATTCTTCCCACTTCCAAGTAGGAATGCTAATATCTTAAGACAAACCTCTCGGTTTTTTATGCTAAACTTTCACTTGTTGGCAATTTGGACACTTAGCCACAAATCCCACAATATCATTCTTCATCCCATTCCACCAATAGACCTCCTGTAAATCACGGTACATCTTGGTGGCTCCCGAGTCAATGGAATATCGTGAACTATAGGCTTCTGCTAAAATATTTTCCCTCAATTCATCCACATTTGGAACACATAAATGACCTTGGTATCTAAGTACCCCACCTCCCGCTTGGGAGAAAGCCTCAAATGATTTCTTAAGCACTGCTTGTTTCAATTCTACCAAAATTAGATCAAGACCTTGCTTGGCTTTCACATCCGCCACAAAAGAAGATTCGGAACCATTGTGAACCATAACGCCACCCTTGGTGGAGTCCACTAGTTGAACACCTAGTCGAGCCAACCTATGAACATCTCGAACCAACTCTTTCTTTTCTTCTTCAATATGAGCAACACTACCCATAGATAATCGACTAAGAACATCCTCTACCACATTAGCTTTACTAGGGTGATAAAGAACACTTATGTAATAATCCTTCAAAAACTCAAGCCACTTTCTTTGGTGAAGATTTAAATCTTTTTGATTGAACACATATTGAAAACACTTGTGATCGGTAAATACATTGACATGTACTCCATACAAATGGTGTCTTGAAATCTTTAAGGCGAAAATGACCGCTGCTAACTCACGGTCGTGAGTAGGATAATTCTTCTCATGGTTTTTAGTTGCCTTGAGGCATAGGCAATAACTTTCCCTTTTTGCATAAGCACACACGCTAGCCCGATTCTAGAGGCATCACAATAAACCATAAAACCAGCCATCCCTTCTGGTAAGGTCAACACCAGAGCGGAAGTAAGTCTATCTTTCAACTCTTGAAAACTCTTTTCACACACTTTGGACCATATGAACTTAGCCTATTTTTGATTCAAAGACGTCAAAAGAGAGGCAATTAAAGAGAAACCCTCAACAAACCTTCTATAGTAACCGGCTAGACCCAAGAAACTTCTAATATCCAAGGGAGTTAGAGGTCTACGCCATTATTCATCTTTCATGGATTGCTTGGACACCCCATTTTCTTTGCACTTTCACAACTTTATTCCACAACTTTTTCATTTTTTTTCATTTTCATTCTTTTTTTCTCTTTCTCATCTTTTCTTTTATATGGAGGGGTTCCATTTTTCTCAAAACCATGGGTCAAAGTGGACTTTGTTGCACTTTTTGATTTACCTTCTCTGTTCACCACACCCCCAACTTAGGCTTTTGACCTAAGTTAGCTATTCACACAAACCACAAATCATGAGGATTATGGGTAATGGGTCAAGAAAGGTCATAATTTCATCAAGTTTCTTCCAAGAAAAAGCAAAAGCTCAAAGGGTGTTCAAACGGGGTTCACACACTCACAAGGTTGGCCACAAAAGAGGTATAATGTTAAATTGTTTCACACTCTTCAAAGTTGCCTAAGATCATATCAAGAGATTGCATCACTTAGTCAACCGGACCAACCGGGCAAATTCTAGGTGTCATCACACATGGTTCACGGTAAGCTCATCAGACAAGGCATAGATACCAATCTCAAACAAGATTCCACTATTTTGCTAGTGTGCAATGTTCATCACAAGAGACTCAATTCAATCTTGGCTAGTCACAACGAGATGCAAAAAGTTCACATATTGTCTATGCAACTTCATTTGGCCTCATCATAGCCGCACATTCACTTTATTTTATTATGAGCACTATTCAAGTCATCGATATTGATCAAGTCCATAATCAAATTTGCAAGAGAACAACCATAGTCAACACAAACAAGAGAGGTGGCACAAAGAGGAGGGGGTTCACTGACCAATTGCCACCCCCCACCAAAAGCATTCAACATTGTCCTCAATGTGGGTATTGAGTGGGAATTACCGCAAATAAAATAAAATAAGAATAATAAAGAAAGACTAGCAAGAAATGATAACATTCTAGTGTGTAAACAAGTAGAAAAGGGTAATGAGAAATCTTTACTAAGCACCTAGTTGGCGAGAGAGTGAACCTGTCGCCGAATGATTTGGCGATGCACCTATTGTTCTTCAGATCACCCTTAGTTCCAGTGGGCTGCACTCTCAGAGAAGGGCAGATCGATGAAGATGTAGGAGGTCGCCAAATATTTCAATGACTCGCAAAATGGACTCAGAATATCGCCAGACAATCCTTGAGGAACGTTATCAAAGTCGAAGGAAAAAGGGTGAGGAAAGTTGGGTCGCCTAAGCACATCGACAACTCACCGAATGGTGAAGGTATCCCGCCGAATGTTCCAGAGTCTCAGCCTTATTTTTGAGGTCCATAAGGCGGACTGAATTATGCTCACCGAACAGGTTCGACGACTCACCAATAGCACTTTTGTCTCGCTCATGATCCAGCTTCTGCAAAACCAACACACATTATTTAAAAACACTAACACTTGGGTTGCCTCCCAAGAAGTGCCTTATTTAATGTCGTAGCATTACGTGGAAATTCATGGGGGATCCAACTTCTATTACTTCAAGCATTAATTGATAAAACTCCTCTTTCATAATCAATAACCCACATCATATGATCACATTCTAGAAAACATGAGGGTTTCATGGGTTCATAGGGAAAATACCATAAAAGCGTTGGAAACCATCAATTCATGCATATTAAAACATAATTCAATCATTAAGATCAATAATCCAAAAGAACTCATGGTAATTGAAGAAAATCCTAGGTAACGGGGGAATTCTATATTTTGAAATAGAGGAATTTTGGGACTCCATTAATGAAAGAGATTCATATATGAAAACTACTATACCTTAAGTCCAATTGTTAGCCTTCGATGGAGGAATTTGAACCTTAGCTTGAAACCCTAGGTTGAATCTTCTTCTTCTTCTTTAAGTTCTAAAGAGAGAATATTTTGAGAGAAGGTTTTGGTTTTCTTTTGGGAATTTGGAAGAATGAATTAAATGGGGTGAATTTAGGGTTAAAATGGCTTATATAGGGGTGCTAAATATAGTCAAAATGACATAGAATAGGAACTAATTAATTAGGAAAAGACCAAACTCACCCTAGAAATAACTGTTCCACAAACCCTAGTCGACGGACAGTGGTCTGACCTACGGTCTATAGGTCTAGCCGTGGTCCTGGGCCTCTAGACCATCCCTAGGCAGGGCCATCCATTGACCACACCTACTATCCGTGATCCCATCCACGGCCATGGGCTGCCCTCATGGCTGGCACCTACAATTTCCCATAATTAGTTTCATTTCCCCTTTTTGGATATGAGGTGTTACAGTATGTACCCCTTAGGATCATTCGTCCTCGAATGAGAATTTAGGCATATCTAAAACAAAAAGACGCAAGACTAGCAGTCCATCATGCATGTAATTCATCAAATGCACTTAATCAAGGAGGAAACATCAACTCCAAGCAAAACATATTCAATGCATCATATGGAAATAGGTGCTAAGTCCAAGATTTTGACTCATTTGGGGTTTATTTTTGATAGTTTTAGTGTCCTCAAGGACTAATTTATGTTATAAACTGATGTTAAAGCCTTGATTTTCATGTATGTGGATTAAGGAGCAAAGCAAGGACATTAACAGGCAAAAAGGAACAAAACAAGCTGAAGAAGTGGAGAAATGCAAGCCTGGTGATCGCCAAGACCACTTAGCGATTCGCCGAGTGGCTCTTCAGTCTGCCTAAAGTTCCAGTGTGCAAGCATTGAGGGAAGAAATAAAGTCGCCGATAGGAATGGGCATTCGGTGAATCGCCGATCAGTTCCACAATGAGAAGATGGATCTCCCAAAGTTACAAGACTTGAGGATGTTGAGAACCAATGCATAACCGCAATAGAAGAGAGCAAATGGCAGTTCACCGAACCACTCAGCGAATGCGACTTACCTCGCCTAATTGCCTTTCGTGGCTAATTTTTGGCAGTTATAAATTGGATTTTGAACTATTAATTGAGAAGCTTGCTACCGTTTAGAATAGTTTTCTTTTGAGTTTGAGAGTTTCCTTGTAGACTTGATGGCTTTTTAAGACTCAATTCGGAGATTTTGCAAGTGGATTACTAATTTTCTTCAATCTGGAACACCGTAAAGACTTGAATACTCTTACCCAATTGATGGCTAATCGATTTGGTAGCCGTTTTTACCTTTTTATGATATTTGGCTAAGACCCCAATTCTTGGGGTGTAATCATGTGATTATGGGTTGAATTAGCTTATGGGCATTGTTAATTACTAGTTTAAATGCTATATTGAAGTGGGTTTAATCATTAGTTGAAGTTTAATTTATGAATTGTAGTTGCAAATTGATGTTTGCGTAATCAACGACACAACTGTCGATGCAAGTGTCTACGATCGTGCAATAGTATAATAACCCAACCAAGGGTTGGGGTCGAGTCCCAAGGGAGTGGGCGTGAAAATTAGTGGTTAAGCACAAATGTGCTAAAGCTAATCGTAGCTAAAGATTTTTACGAGTGAAAACATAGCAAATTAAAGGGTTCACTCTTTCGAGATGAACCTCATGTCGATCCACTCCTTAGGCCATCAATGGTTTCACGACTTCTCTCTCGAGCAAGCTAAAAACACATAAATAAACTTGTATTTGCAAATACAAATTTGTTAAATTCACCCACAACTATTAGACGAAATCACCATTAAAGTACATTTAATCTATCAGCAAGCAAGACCCAATAACAATCTTAACCCATATTCACTAAATCACACCCCATGAATTGGGGTTTTTAGCCACCCTTCAAGAATTTAGAAATTTATACCTTCAATGATGTTGAAATTACATGAGTATGAAGATTTAAGTCTCAATTTAGGCAAAGAGGGAAGAATACAAGAGACCCACTTCCGAAATGAAAGTGATGAAACCCTCTTCTTCTTCAAGTTTTTAAAACCCTCTCAAACTCAGAGTACACAGATCTCTGTCTAAACTTTGATAATCTAAATACTAGGTAAAACAATGTAAAAATCTCTATTGAGAATAAAAACTAAACTAGTATTTTTAGTTTTCAGAAAATGTGCTCCGAAGAATATTTCGGCGACATTAGTGAAAATTGTTGATGCATTCAGGGATCCGCCCTATGGTCTACTTCATCACCTTTCATCATTTGCTTTCAGCGTCTTTGTATCCTGGATAATTGGGTGATGTAGCACTACTTCGCGGAGTCGTTCGGTGATACGCCGACTGCTCTTTTTCATCGCTGATTTTCTCCTTTTCTTCAAGGCTCAGCACACTGGAACAAAAGGCAAATATGCGATCTGTTGGCGATTCGCTGAATGTGTTCAGCGATTCGCAGACCTTCGTTTCTTTGTTCTTTCATCTTCTTTTTACCCCTTTTTGCTAAGTAATGTCTATGATTTGCCTCAAACTTCAAATACCTGAAACTTAAAGGTTTTCATCAGATATCAAGATAAATCATGCATTTGAAGACACTAATTTCATTAAAATATAGCCCTAAATGAGTCTAATTTGTGGACTCATCAACACCCCCAACTTAAACTTTTGCTTGTCCTCAAGGAAACTCAAGTTCAGTCATTCAAAAATGGTGTCTCGAACAGTGCTACACAAGACTCAATCATGAATGTATACAACAAGATTCAATTTACTTATGCACAGATCAAATGCACATTCAAAGATTCAAGTTGTGACTTACCATTATCAAAGAACCTCATCGTCACAATACTTGCTTCAAATGCAAGTTCAAGCTTAACGAAAGTGTTCAAATGCCCTTACACAAGGAATGATTCCAATTTCAAACACTAAGGTTTAATCATTTAAAGTTCTCGAATCAAATGAAACTCTCACTCTCAAAAGAAAGAACACAATGCATGCTTTCACCCATACGTTTGCCCGTATTTTCCAATCAACATTTGTTTCAGCTCACTCAAGATCAAAAGGGTCTTTTCAAGGCTTGTAATGGGGTTGAGTGCAAAGGTATGGTCATTTAGGCTCAGAGACTTTCATCCTCATGAAATGTGGTGCTCACAACACTTCCTTTCCTTTTCCTTCATCATTCTCTTTGGTGCTCATAAGTCATCCTATTATTCACTTTCCATGGATTGTTTGGGAACCCCATTTCTTTTGTACTTTTATTCCACAACTTTCTTTTTCATTCCTTCTCTTTTTCTTTCTCTTTTCTTTTTTTTTTATATGGAGGGGTTCCATTTTTCTTAAAACCATGGGTAAGAGGAGACTTTCCTTGCACTTCTTGACTTCCCCTTTTCTTTTGACCACACCCCCAACTTAGGGTTTTGGCCTTAGTTGACTATTCAACTAACCACAATTCAAGAGGATTATAGGTAGTGGATAAAGAAAGGTTATGGTTTCATCAAGTTTCTTCAAAATAAAGGTAAGGCTCAAGGGGTGTTCAAAAGAGTATCACATATTCACAAGGTAGGTCACAAAAGAGGTATATATCAATTAGTTCACACTCTTAGAGGTTGCCTAAGATCATATCAAGAGATGGCTTCACTTAGTTGCCCGAACCAATGGGGCAAATTCTAGGATCCATCATGCATGGTTCAAAGTAAGCTCATCACACAAGGCATCGACACTAAAGTAAAACAGGACTCCACACTTCCGCTAGTGTCCAATGGTTATCACAAGAGACTCGATTTGATAAATGGCTAATCAGAATGAGATGCAAAGAGTTCACATATTGTCTATGCAGCTTCATTTGGCCTCATCGTAGCCGTGCATTCATGTTCGTTCGATTGAGAGCACTATTCAAGTCATCGATATTAATTGGAACCAAGACTTAAATTTTGCAAAAGAACAACCACATTCAACACACGAAAGGTAGCAAATTAGAAAATTTTTGGACAGGTTAAAATCATTTTGCAATAAAATAAATAAAAGGAGCCATAAGCTCAATCGTCCACAGAAAGTAGTGTAAAAACAATTTAAGCACAAAGCCCTAATATAAACACAAACCACAACTATCAACACAAAAGGTGTGGGCCTCACCCACCACAATTAGAAAGCGTTTGTCCTCAAATGCAAATAAAAGTGTCTAAAATTAAAAATAAATAAGACAGAGAGAGAAGTAAAAAGAAGTCTTATCTATGCAGTCTCTCTATCTGTCGGGGTCTGAATATGGGCATCAGTGCCCGATTCATCTATCTGGTCACAGGTCTTAGTACCCGGAGTAGCCTCAGATGAACTAACAATGCCAGATCCACTAGGAGCTATTGTGGATATCTCAGCCGACACTATCTGAGTTGCCGACTACACAACCATTTCCACAAGTTTCGGCAAGTCTCTGAGTATGTTGTCCTCTTGGCTCTCTCTCACTACCTCATCATGCACTGCTATCTGCTCCTCATTGGTCTCTGTCTCTGACTCTGCATGCCCTGCATCATCCCTTGACACCTCTCCGGTAGTAGTCAGAGGAATCCCCAAGGTCTCAGGAGCATCCTCGTCATTTGCTCCCTGCATTAGTGCAGTAAAGTCGATAGCCTTCAAATAGGCTACGTCCCTCTTCAACTCTGCTATTTCGAATTGAATGCTGAAACCTCATGTGTCTCCCCTCGCTCGCTCTCACAACAAAGTGACTCGCGATCGGATCATCAACGATGCTCTTGAGGGGATCGGTCAAGATGGCACTGTCAATCATCCTTGGGATGGATCTCGCCAATCACGTCACCCTCACATCCGCTGAATAGGCCAGCTACCCCATCTTTAGGATCATGGTATAAGTGATCATGGAAGGCTGGGAGGAAGAGGAGGCACCTATAGTCTGTGAAGGAGAAGAAGGAGCGGGTATACCTGAAGGCTCTGAAGCCGGAGTAGACGAAGATGCCTCTGCTGGTAATGAGTTAACATCGACCTCTAGAGAAGTATTTATTGGAGCTGCTCTCCTCTTGTCAACCTCTTCTCATGTGAACTCGGCCTCTATATGCTGGATATCGATGGAGGAAGACGGGGTGACCTATATATCACTAGCAGGATCTCGGGGTACTCCAGCACGCCGGCATAACTCAGAGATCAGAACAAGAAATGGCAGAGACATCTGCGTTTGTTTAGCTCTCATAGCCATCTCCTGTGAAACCAACAGTCCCAGGTTGATCCACCTCCTAGCCATGAAAGAACAAAGACAAGACGCCTTAGGATGACGCAGAATGGACTCGTTTTGGGATGGCATGATAGTGTTGCTGATGAAGCCAAACTAGTACTGGGAGGCAATGTTCATGTCCCTCTTCTCAATTGGAGCTCCTGCCTCCATCTACCTCGGGGTGGTGTTAGAGATCATCGGAGCTAACCAAACCTTCAAATCATGTAGGGATGGAACAATAGGCAAACCCTGGTAGGGCAGTATCGAGTGCAGCAGTTGACCTAATATAGCATTAATATGACTGCTGTGACACTCCACCTCCTTGCCTCTAACCATAACCGACTTCACCGATCAGAACTCACCACCCTTCTTCTTATTCTTTGGGACAAACTCTCCATAGGCTAAGTAGAATTCCCATACCCAAGAAGGAATGTAAGGGCCCTGTAACTTAGTAAACTGCTCCAACCCATGATACCTGAGTATGTCAAGCACCTCAGCGTGCTTACCTTCCAAACCCTCCACAGATAGTAATTTTTCCTCTATAATGGTTTGTAAACCATTGCCTTTTAATTTGTCCAGAAATCTGGGTGGAGGTGGAGCTATGGGGAGTGCAGGGGCCACTGGAGGTGGTGCTGGAGCTAGCACTGATTCAGTAGTCGGAGGAGTGGCAGCTGAAGGAGTTCTGGTAGATATCGGCTGAGTTCTAGCCCTGAGTTCATTCCTTTGATTCATCAATTTTTGCTCATCCTCCGGCTCATAAAAAGTTGGTTCAACATTTATACCCTTCCTAGCTATGTGCTTTTTTCGTTTTCCTTTATCTCTCGGTTGGAGGTCATCCCTTTTTCTCTTTGGAGGATTTGATCCTCCTTCATTGATTGTAATGCCTCTAGTCTTTTTCTATGGTTGCTCAGTTAAATTAGTGCGTACCATATCTGCAAAAGATCAAGAAAAGATAAGAAAACAACTTAAACTTAGGCATAGTGACTCTCTCTGCAGATAGACTCGCCAATCAAGTCGGCGTGTCGCCGAACCACTTCGGCAAACTAAATCGAGCTCGCCAATGGGTTGGCTAAACAATTAAGACAAGTCGGCGATAAGAGAGTCCTTTCGGTGAATCGCCGACTACTTTCGGCGAGCAATGGTTTGTCCACTGAAAGTTACACTGCATAAAGGTCTCAGGGGTGGTATACAGAGGGCGATCAAGAGTCCTTTCGGCGAGGCACCAAGTGCGTTCTCCAACTAATGGCTTCTCATCGAAAGTTACAGTCTCATCTAATTTGACATGATATTAAGGGCGAGATTGAGACATTGAGCGAATCGTCGAACGATTCGGCGAGCTTGACCCAGCTCGCCAAATGGCCCAACGTGCCCATTTTCAATCCATCTTCTTGAATTTAATACTGGAAACCCCGAAAGTAAAATCAAAGTATGCACTAACAAAATTCGAACAAGACCCATACTATCCATCACCTCGGGATACTCAGATTTCTCCCGGACTTGCCACATTTGGCCATTTGACGATATTTTCTCTTAAGAGGGGTGTCACCCTCTCTATCATTGAGCAAATTTTTGACACTTAGCACAAATGTGGGCTACTTAGACTTCATCCAATTAGTCTAACGACACGCAATAACGACCTAACTCATTAAAAAGCACAATGTTTATGGGCATTCGACAATCAAACAACCCATGCATGATTTTCAAATTAAAATAGGCATTTAATCATTCTAATCCTATCAGAGAGGCCCAGCACACATCACTAAGAGACAATTATTGCATATGAGTACAAAACTTTCAAATGTAATTGTGGGAAAAGGAAACTAACCTTCAATGTTGATTAAATTAGATTTGAAAAGCTAAGCGGCAAAGTATTCCAATTTCGAGCACAAGTCCAAAACTAAAGTGCTAGAGAAATGCTAAATTGAAGAAGATACTACCTTAGTGCGAGTTTAGGAGATTTGTGAGCGAGGGAAAGTGAAGAAGTTGAAGTTTCGAATCTTTTGGCCATTATAAACCATCCAGTTCGCGCTCGTTTGGCGATGTTAGTTGCAATCACCGATACACTCGGCGATTCGCCGAGTGGTCCCTTGTCCGCCGATTGTTAAAGATTTGTCACTTTCTTGGGATCAAGATGGCGGTCTAAGTTAAGATCACCGACCTAGTCGGTGATGCACCGAACTGCTTCTCAAGGTTGCCGAGTTTTACAAGCTCTAATTTAAACTTGAGTTGAGCCAAACGGCGGGTCAGGTCGGGCATGCCGACCAGTTCAGCGGTCCGCCGACTGACCATTTTCTCTCCAATCTATATTTTTCACCACTTTCCTCATTCAAACATGCACCACTAACACACCAAATATAAGAATTTAAAACCTTGGGTTGCCTCCCAAGAAGCACCTTATTTAACGTCGTGGCTCAATGTGAGTCCTTACTCACTCCCTATTGGTTGGGTTGGCCCTAGTGTTACTAGGTAACCCCAATAGTTCGTTTGAGTGAAGAGGAGGCACCGCATAATTCAAAAGTGTCCTGATCAGCTGGATCGATCTAGAGTGAGAGCCAACCATGTGATTCAACACTTCAATACTCTCTTTCATCTCTTCCAACATTTGATCTTGTTTGGTGATCTTTTGGAGGATGAGTTGGAGTGTGTCCTCGACACAATTGTTCTCCCTACCTCTAGACTGGTTCCTCTCGTACGGAGGTACGTACCGCCCTAACTCTTGCACTAGTTTTCCACCTCTGTTATTTTGGTGGTCAACCCATTTAGCTGAGTTACCAGTGCGGGTAATATGAAGTCCCACTCGACTTCTTGCCTCATCACAGCCAAGTTGCCACCATTTCCATTAGCCATGCTAAGGGAACCTTCCTACACTGGCAAATAAAAAGTGAAAATAAGGAAATTTAAGCAATGAGAGGTGGATTCTTGGGATGTGATCGGAATACGGGTTAATTAAATTATTGGGTACATGTTTTTGATAGAAAATTTAAAGAATAATAGTGACTAGGCTAAGCTTTACATGGGAATAAATTCTCTCTCGAGAAACTTACCCCGTTTCAAATGGGTTCCACTCGGACACCCACTTGCCGCATGAAGACCTGCTACGCCTTACCCCACTCACTCTATCAAGCTGAATATTAGGATATGGGACTAGGGTTCACTCTTTCGAGATGAACCTCATGTCGATCCACTCCTTAGGCCATCAATGGTTTCACGACTTCTCTCTCGAGCAAGACAAAAACACATAAATAAACTTGTATTTGCAAATACAAATTTGTTAAATTTATCCACAACTACTAGATGAAATCACCACTAAACTACATATAATCTATCAGCAAGCAAGACCCAACAACAATCTTAACCTATATTCGCTAAATCACACCCCAAGAATTGGGGTCTTTAGCCACCCATCAAGAATTTAGAAATTTATACCTTCAATGATGTTGAAATCAAATGGGTATGAAGATTTAAGTCTCAATTTAGGCAAAGAGGGAAGAATCCAAGAGACCCACTTCCAAATTGAAAGAGATGAAACCCTCTTCTTCTTCAAGTTTTTAAAACCCTCTCAAACTCAGAGTACAAAAATTTCCAGATCTCTGTCTCAACTTTGATAATCTAAAAACTAGGTAAAACAATGTAGAATTCGCTACTGAGAATAAAAACTGAAGTAGTATTTATAGTTTTCAGAAAATGTGCTCCAAAGGATCTTTTAGGGACATTAGTGAAAATCGCTGATGCATTCGGCAATCCGACCTATGGTTTACGTCGTGACCTTTTATCAATTGCTTTTAGTGTCTTTGTATCCTGGATAATTGGGCAATATAGCACTACTACACGGAGTCGTTCGGTGATATGCCGACTGCTCTTTTTCATCGCTGATTTTCTCCTTCTCTTCAGGGCTTAGCCCACTGGAACAAAAGGCAAATATGTGATCTGTTGGCGATTCGTTGGATGTGTTCGGCGATTCACAGACCTTCGTTTCTTCATTTTTTCGGCTTCTTTTTGCTCCTTTTTGCTAAGTTGTGTCCATGTTTTGCCTCAAATTTCAAATACCTGAAACTTAAAGGTTTTCATCAGATATCGGGATAAAACATGCTTTTGAGGACACTAATTTCATCCAAAAAAAATAGCCCTAAATGAGTCCAATTTTTGGACTCATCACAAATGCATTTCTAATTTTGTGTTCTTAGCTTGCTCGAGAGAGAGGTTTTGGAACCAAGGCTTTTGATTAATGGTTTGTGGGTACTGGGGTTATATGGGTTCACCTCGAGAGAGTGAATCCTAAACGCAATCCTACCTATCTGGCTCGAGAGAGTGGATGAATTCAGGTGTGGGATGTTCTTAATTGCTCTGCCTATTGGTGTTCGAGAGAAATCACTTGAATCGGGATAGTTGTTCAAGAGAAAGCAATTTCACTCATAGTCTAGCCTACCCACTTATAGCTATGTATTAGTAGTTACAATTACCCATATAGTGAAATTTGCCTATAATCGATCACATCCCGAGAATTCCTCTCCATATTGTTATTTCAGTTTTGTGTGACTGCATTTAGTTGCTAATTGCAAACCAAAACCCCCCATTTGACATTCGTGTCACCCACTTTTGATTTGTTTGATGTATTTTTTTGATAATTTATATTCCCATAGCTAGTTAGATCACTTTTGTACTTCTTAATTGAATTTGAACAAGTACTGTTCCCTTTGGGTTCAACCCCAACTTATTGTTGGGTTTTATACTACTTAACAATCGTTTGCACTTAGAATTCAATGAGTTGTGTTTGAAACGTTAATTAAAAATGGTGTCGCTTCCGGGGAGTGGTGTTGTTTAAAATTGTTTTAGTGAAGTTGAATTGTGATCTCTTTGGTTGTAGTTGAATCTACTTACTTTAGTTGTTGGTTTTATGTTACTTGTGTCAAACAGAGAAAGAGATGAGCGTAAACAAGAGCAATGGTAGCCAAGTGGGCCACCAAGACGATAGTGGGAACCTTAATGATGTATATGACCCAAATGTGAATGACCCAATTCCATTGGATGGTGTGGGTGCAATACGTCTATCTCTAATTGAAGGGAATGTCGTCTTCCATGTCACGAGCACAATGTTGCAGCTCCTTCAAATAAAGAGATTATATGGAGGATTGGCTCACGAAGATCCATATGAGCATATTCGGAACTTTATGGACGTTTGTGGTCCGTTCTCACTCAAGAATGTATCACAAGAATCGGTCTGTCTCAGGTTGTTCCCATTCTCTTTGATGGGTGAGGCTAGTAAATGGTTGGCTAAGTTGCCAAGCAATTCCATCACCTCTTGGGATGAGCTTAGTACTGCATTCCATCTGAGATTCTTTCCCTGTCATGACCCAGGAGTACCCCCTAGACGTAACACGGCGTACTTGACCCCGAAGGGGTCTCATACAAGCCTCTAGCATCATCATTACATAAGACATAGAAATAATGCAGAAAAATTTAAAACTTTTACAATAAAAGTCAAACTTCATTTTTCATAAAGGAAAATCATAGGAATCTATACTTGGTCTCATACACCATCTAAAACATAGGAATATAAAGTTTGAGACTTAGCCCTTTACATCAATAAAAGTCTCAATATGAGAAGTACAATAGAAACTAAGAAATGGATAATTTTTCCTCGAACTTGAAGACTCACCACAACTTGGAGATAAGCAATCCAAGTCTTCTTCAAGAAATGAGAGTGTATGTCACCTAGCCGAAACCTACACTTATAAAAATGTAGAGGAAGAAGGGGTTAGCACAAATATGTACTAAGTATGGAAACATGTATAAAATCCTTTAGATATGATAAAAAGGACATTTTAGTTGCAAAGTATGCATTTATCAAGTTTGGAAACCAACATGCATTTTCAATGTAAATGAAAAGCTATAACACTAGTGCTAACCTAATGAAATCATTTTACGACTCTTACCTTGATGTTTACCCTTTTTAAGACTCTAGACTACATGTTAGGCTCTAGCTTAGGTCATTAGATTTTCAGAGTGTTACATTCCCCCATCAAGGATGATGAACATTAGGGATAGTATCCAAGGTTTCAAACACTTGGAAGGTGAACCTATCCATAAGACGTGGCTGAGGTTTAAGAAATTGGTACTTTAATGTCCAACCCACGGGCAGCCAAATCACATATTCCAGTAGAACTTCTATAGGAGCCTTGACTCGGTGAACAAAGGAGTTGTTGATCAACTTGTTCCTGGTGGTATAATGCAATAGCCTTACTAGTAGCATCTCAGCTTCTTAATGGTATGACAAAGATCAATAAGGCATGGTACACTCATGAAGACCAAGTCTCTCATCTCACTTTTAGAATGACAAAAGAGCAGATCGAAAAGGAGCAAGAGAGAGACCAAAACATGGCCAAAATGATGACCTAGCTGGATCTATTAGCGAAAAATGTGATGGGTAGTAGTATGAAAAGTGTTAAGTTTGTTGGTGTTGGTGGTGTGAATCCCAAGGATGCTCACTTTGAAGCACTTTATAATGAGGAAGTGAACTTCCTAGCTAAACAAGGAGGTGGATATCGACAAAACTATCCAAGGTTAGGGGAAGCCTGAGTTGGAATAGAGCTAAGGGATGGAGAGACTGTGACAGAGAAAAGCGTGATCGTAACGCCACTTGGAAGGAAAGAAAGGGTGATAAGGACAGGTGCGTCCCACCGTATGAGTGTCAAAAGCCCAAGGAATCTGAAAATGTCTGTATGGAAGACATGCTCTCACGCATTCTCAACAAAGTTGAAGGATCAGAAAAGGTGTTGAAAGAGATGAAGGAGGATGTCGCTACACTTAATCAGATGGTCACCTCTCATTCTGTGTCAATCAAGCAGATGGAGACCCAAATGAGTCAAATTTCTTCTCATTTGAATCCAAAGCCAAAATGGGGCCTACCAGGTGATACCTTGGCAAACCCGAACACTGATCCGTAAATTGGTACTTTCGTCGTGCCACGACGTTAACTAAGGCGCTTCTTGGGAGGCAACCCAAGTTTTTAATCCTATAGTTTTTGATTTTGAATAACGAGTGTTGATTGTGCAGTTTGAAAAGTGAAAAGTGTTGAAAAATAGGTAGTTTGGTGAACTAAAGTCCGATCGGCGACCTATCGAATAGTTCGGTGAGCCCTGACTTGGACCACCGTTGTAACCATCAAGCTTGAATGGAAACTCTATAAAACTTGGCGGGCTAAATGCTTAATCGGCGACTTGGCGAACAGGTCGGCGAGCTTGATTTTATCCGCCATTTGAACCCCTAAATAGCTATGAGTCCTATAAAACTTGGCGAGGTAAAATACTACTTGGTGAATCACCGAGTGGGTTGGTGAGCATGATTTACTACACCAAAGGTGCCGCGAACTGAAAGGTTTGAAAGGCCAAACGGTTTAAAACTTTAAAATCCTTCATCTTCTCTCATTTTAAACTATCATACCCTCTCACCCAACTTTTGATCTTCTGTATTTTATTACTTTTACCCAAATTTTTTGTGTGAAATCATTGCTCGAAATTGGGGATCTTTGCCGCCTAGCTATTCAAAATTATATTCGGCACTAAGTTGGTTTTCTGAACCTCGTACTTTAATTTTGTTGTTGAAATCAAATGCAATAGGTAAATTTGTTGTTGTTTTATGTTGGGTAATTGTTATAATCATGTATGAATGTTAGATTGCCCGTAATTTGTTGAAATATGTGCCTAAATGCTTTAAATTGATCGATTCTCATTCTCTTGCTTGCAAATTTGAGTTTAAATTATTGGGTTGCAGTTTATGTGTTAGGTCTAGTGGGGTGAAGTCTATGTAACCCCAAATTATGCTAAATGACGTAATTTGCCAAATAATGGAGTGTTTGACGCCATTCTTAGGGGAAAAAGTCGTCAAATAGCTAATTTTGGCCAAAGCGGGGGAAGTCTGAGTACCCTGAGGGCATGGGTAGTATGGGTCTGACTTTAATTGAATGGTGTTTGTGTTTGATTTTGAATTCAGGGGTTGCAGGCTTGATTTTGAGAAATGGGGTTGAAAAATGGCACGATGGGCCATTTGGCGAGCTACGTCGAGATTACCGAGTGGCTCAGCGGTTCGCCGACATCCCCCATAGATTACCTTTAAATTCCAATTGTGGTTGATTTCATTCTGTAACTTTGGCAAGATGCCTGAGCTCACCGAGTTCACTCGGTGACTTACCAAAATATCCTCTTGATCGCCTTTTCTGCGCCTCTAACCCTTAAAATACACTATAACTTTCGATGGGCTACTTCTAGAGCGCCGATTGGTGTCGGTGATTTACTAAATTGCCCTGAACATCACCAACCTATCTTGATTATAGAATTTTTTTGCGCTGGTACTTTTAGCGAGCTCGATCTGGCTCACCTAAGTGACTCAGCGACTCACCTGCTAGATCAGCGAGTCTTTCTGCAACTAAATTTTTGCACTTTTCTTGAACTTTTTCTGACATGTTTCTAAGTGTTTTGCAGAAATGGCTAGACCTAACATGTTAGGAAGAGACATGCCGCCCTGCAAGCGAGCAAGATGAGTCATTATAAATGAGGATGCAGCTACATCCAAGGCAAAGGCATCTAAGCTCCCTACAAAGGGAGGAAAGGGTAAAGGAAAGGGCAAGGCGCCCATGGTAGAGTCACCATAGGTCAGCTCTGACAGTGAGGGAGCCTACGAGACTAACCTTACCTTATCAGACAATGAGGGAAAGTCCCAGGATTCTAAGGCCTTCATCTTTGAGCCCGAGGATGACCACCTTCTACAGGCCCGGAGAGCAAAACTTTGCTCCAAGGGGATGCATGATTCTTCTATCATAAGGGTTCCTCAGACCCCTCCTCCTTCTCCTCCCCCAACTTCAACTCAGACTGTAGTCCCAGCGCTATCTATACAGGGTCCTCCTCCCCGGTCTCTCAACAGACTAAAGGCGAGGGACTGAGGACTATTATTGAGGAGAAGAGGTTGTCCACAGATGGTGTGGTGGATAGGTAGCCGAAGATATGGAGCACCATTAAGTCCCACAAATTCCATATTTTCTCTAAACCCCAGGGACCCTATATTCCTAATTAGGTCCGGGAGTTCTACTCTGCCTACAGAGACTTGGTACCACAAGGGAAGAGAAAGGACAATACCTTCAAACCAGTGGATTCTGTGATTGTCTAGGGGAAGAAGGTGAAAGGTGATAGTGAGGATATAAACATCGTCTTGGGATGTACTTATAACTTCACGGATGACTACCAGAGTATGATCAAGACAATGGCATTCGAGGAATTAAAAAGTTGGCTCCTCTTCTTTTTGACATCACCCATAGATGGATTGAGGCCGGCATGCCAATAGAGAAGAAGGATTTCAATGTGGAAGTGAGGTATTGGTTCGGGCTTATTAGTAGTACAATCATGTCATCCTAGAATGAGTCTATCCTTTGCCACACAAAGGAGACTTGTCTTGGATCTATTATTGCTAGGAAGAGCCTAAATTTAGATGCAATCATTGGGAAGGAGATGGCTATGAGGGTCAAGCAGTGCCAGACATTTCTCCCCTTTTTCGGTGTTGATCACTGAGCTGTGCAGAAGGGCCCGTGTACAATGAGATGAGAAGACGGCTGTGGAGGTGACTCCCACCTCCTTTATTAACATCTGGCGTATTGAAGCTGAGTACTAGAAAGATGAGGCTGAGAGAAGGAGGGCAGCCCTGATGGACAAATCCCTGGAGGTTGATATTGATACATTACCTACAGAGGCAGTATTGCCTATTCCGGCCACTGGGAGTTTAGGTACTTCTACCTCCACTCCTTTTGAGGCCCTAAGTTCTTCTGCTGCTCTCACACCCCCTAGATCTGCTGGTGGTACTACTAAATCCAGACCTCTGCTCACCCAGTCCATGATGCTAAGGATGGGGCATCTAGCACACTAAGATGATGTGCATGCCTCCAAGCAAGAGGTCGCGGTTCCCAGGATTATTGAGAGAGCTCTCACTTCTACATTGACATCTCTTAGAGATTCTATTGATACCTTTACGGCAATGATAAAGGTTTGTAAGAGAGGCCAGGGAGGTACTCATGAGGTGATGGCCTTAAAGGCCGCAATTACGAAGTTGAGGAAAGATATGGACCAGTTGAAGTCCACTTATATGTCTCTGATTTTTTGGAATATAGAGGTCTCTGATATTCCAGCTCATTCTAATGTGCCTCTGGCTACCACCAGAGGCGAGGTTAGAGCTAATGATGTGTATGTTGAATCTGAGGAGAGACTGATGAAGAGCAGTTTGGTGTTTAGGAAGAGACTTTGTTTGAGGGCCTAACTGATTTAGAAGAGGTTATGGTACATTCTGCTATTTAGACCTCCTTGAGGGATACTTCTATGGTGAGCTCTAGTGGAGCTAAGGTTGATGAGACACCGGGCATTGATGCCCAACTTCCGAGTGTGACGTCGGGCACTAATGCCATGACAGATATAGTGACTAAGATGCAGACCCTATCCCAAGCTTAGCCTGGTAGGATGACTTTTTACCTCCCTCTCTGTTATTTTCCTGATTATTTTGTTTTAGTTGCATTTGAGGACAACTTCTTCTTTTTGTTGGGTGGGGTGAGGTATTTCCATACCTACCTCTTGTGATATTGATTTTGTTTTGTGAATATTGGGCTTATTTTGTTGATATATATATATATATATATATATATATATATATATGTCTTGATCTTAATCTTGTTGGTATTATAGCTTGTGGTCCATTGTTTAGAATGAAAATGGTTTTGAACCTAATTTTAAAATTTTTCCACCTCTTTTGTGTGTGATTATGGTTGTTCTTGTGCGAATTTGAGTGTCAGTTGTGATCAATACTGATGACTTGAATAGTGCTCTTAATTGAACAAAATGAATGTGTGGCTTTGATGAGGCAAACAAAGTTGCATAGACAATATGTGAACTTTTAGCATCTCGTTGTGACTAGCCGGTTGTCAAATGAGTCTCTTGTGATGAACATTGCACACTATCTAGAAACTGTGGAGACTTGTTTGATATTGGTACCAATGCCTTGTGTGATGAGATTACTTTGAACATATTGTGTGATGACACTAGAATTTTTCCCGTTGGTCTGGTTTATTGAGTGATGCAAGAACTTGAAATGATTTTAGGCCAGAATTTTGAAGAGTGAAAAAATTTGACAATATACCTCTTTTGTGGCCAACCTTGTGAGATGTGTGAACCTTGCTTGGCTCATTTTGCGCCTTACCCTTTTTCTTGGAAGAAACTTGAGCAATTGTGACCTCTCTTTATCCATTCACCCATAACTTTTGTGAAGTATGGTTTAGTTGAATAGCCAAATTAGGCCAAAAGCCTAAGTTGGGGGTGTGGTGAAAAGAGAAGGAAAGTCAAGAACTGTGATAAATCCCCATTGTGTGATGGATTTGAAAAAGATGGAACCCCTCCATGAAAAAAAAAAGGAAAAGAGAAGAAAGAAAAGAAAAAGACCAAAAAAGTTGTGAAATAAAGTAGTGTAGATTGCAAAAGAAATGGGGTATCCGATAGTTCATATGACGTTGAATAATGGGGTGGATTATGAGCATGTTTGAAATGTTAAACAAAAGGAGGAAAGTGATGTTCAGACTATACTTCATGAAGGTAGAAACAACTAAGCCTAAATGACCATACCTTTACACTCAGCCCCGTTACAAGCCTTGAAAAGACCTTTGTGATCTTGAGTGAGTTGAAATGAATGTTAATTGGAAAATAAGGGCAAGCCCATGGGTGAAGTCATGCATGTGTTCATATTTGTAAGTGTGAGAGTTGCATGTGATTCTGAAACTTTAAATTGTTGAGAACTTTTGTGTGATTATGGAATCATCTTTTTTGTGAGGGCATTTGAGTACCTTTGTTGAGCTTGAACTTGCATTTGTAGCATGTATTGTAAACTTGAGAATCTTTGATAATGGTGAGTCACAATTGGAATCTTTGAGTGCACAACTGATCATTGTATGAGTAATTTGAATCTTGTTGTGTGCATTCATGTTGAGTCTTATGCAGCACTATTTGAGACATCCTTTTTGAACTGCTAATCTTGAGTTTTATTTGAGGACAAGCAAAAGTTTAAGTTGGGGGTGTTGATGAGTCAGAGATTTGGACTCATTTAAGGCTTTGTTTTGATAGTTTTACTATCCTCAAATGCCTAATTTATGCTATAAACTGATGTTAAAGCCTTGATTTTCAAGTATGTGGATTAAGGAGCAAAGCTATCATGACCTGAGAGCCCCCCCTAGTCGTAACACGGCGTACTCGACCCTGAAGGGGTGTTATACAAGCATCATAGCATTCTTGAACATAAGAACGTAAGAAAAATAGAGAAGAATTTAAAACTTTCTTTACAATCGAAGACATTTTCATTAAAAAGCAAGCGGAAGACTTTCTAGATTTTGAACACTATGTCTCAAACCATCTAATACTTTGAATACAACATTGGGACTTAGCCCTTACAAAATCTTTAACAAAACTAAAAGACATAAAGGAACACAATGGGTTTTGTCCTAGAAACTATGAGTACTCACCAAGTCTTCATCTTCAAGCACCTTAGAAACCTGTCCTTCAAGCATAGAACACCAACATCTCCAAACCCTACACTTTGGTAAAAAGGGAGAAGAAATATGGGTTAGCACATTAGATGTACTAAGTATGGAAGCCATGCAAAAACATGCTTAAAAATGACATCTTTGTTTGAAAGTCATTATATATGCCATTTTGGTAAAACCTTCATGAACATAAACATAAGAGGCATAACATTCAACTACAACCAACATACAAGTCATTTAAACCACATTAGCATATAATCATCATGAAAACCTTTACCTTCACATAAAGCCTTTAGCCCAATTAACCCTCAAGCTATACTTTGTGCAATGTATGGATAGCGTCTGAAGTTTACGTAATCAATGACACAACTTCCGATGCAAGTGTCTACGATCGTGCAATAGTATAATAACCCAATCAAGGGTAGGGGTCGAGTCCCAAGGGAGTGGTTTCGAGAATTAATAGAAAAATAAAATTAAGTTCTAACTAATCGCAGCTAAAGACATTAACGATTAAAAACATTGTAAATTAAAAGGGGACACAAAAGTGTCAAATATCGATTAAGGGGTTTTGTCACAAGCATAGCAAGAACAATAAAAATAACAAAGAAATCTATAAATGAGAGGGAATTCTTGGGATGTGACCGCAATATATATTGGTATAAATCGTTGGGTATATGCTTTCGATAGGAAATTTGCAAGATAATAGTGACTAGGCTAAGTTTTAGATGGAAATAAGTTCCCTCTCAGGCAACTTACCCGTTTCAAATGAGTTCAACTAGGACACTGATGAGTCCACAAATTGGACTCATTTAGGACTATATTTTAATAGAAATTGTGTCCTTAAATGCTTATTTTATCTCAATACCTAATGAAAACCTTTAAGTTTCAGGAATTTGAAGTTTAAAGGAAAGCATGCACACTACTTTGCAAAAAGGAAAGAAAAAAGCTGAAAAGAACAAGAAAATGAAGACCTGAGGATCGTCAAGTTCACTTGGCGAATCACCGAAGGGTCTCACTTTGCATTTAGTTCCAGTGTCCTGAGGCCTGAAGGAAAGATCAAGTCGGCGGAAAAAGGGAGCAGTCAGCGCATCACTGAGGAGTTCCGCAAAGCAGTACTATGTTGCCCAATGACCCAAAGCACGATGATGCCGAAGGATGGAGCAAGACGACGATGAACTACACCGAAGGGCGAATCGCCGAGTTGATCGGTGATTCCGACTAATGTGGCCTAATGATCTGCTGCAACACAGAATTTTAAAAACTATAAATACTCATTAAGAGTTATAGCTTAGCATTAGTTTTTGTAGTATTATTAGATAATATCATAATTTTAGTACTTTTCATTTTACTCTTAAGTTTGCAGAGGGTTTTGAAAACTTGAAGAAGAAGAGGGTTTCATCTCTTCCAATTGGGAAATGAGTCTCTTGGATTCTTCTTTATTTGCTCAAATCAAGAATTATTTCTCTACACCCATTTGATTTCAACATCATTAAAGGTATAAATTGATATCTCTTGATGTGTGGCTAAAACCCCCATTCTTTGGGGTGTGATTTAGCAAATATGTGTTGTATTATTGTTGGGTCTTGCTTGCTGATAGGTTAGATGTATTTTAATGGTGATTTCACCTAGTGGTTGTGGTTTAATTTAATGGGTTTGTAGTTGCAAATACAAAGCCACCCATGTGTTTTCGATTTGCCTGAGAGGGTGGTCGTGAAACCAAGACCACTAGACTGATGGCCTAAGGAGTGGGTCGACATGAGGTTCAGCCCGAGAGGGTGAGCCCTAGTCCCATATCCTAACGCTCAGCTTGAGAGAGTGAGTGGGGTAAGGCGTAGGCTAGTCTTCATGCAGCAAATGGGTATTCAAGAGGAACGAATTTGAAATGCGGTAAGTTGCCCGAGAGGGAACTTATTTCCATCTAAAGCTTAGCCTAGTCACTATTATCATGCAAATTTCCTATCAAAAGCATGTACCCAACTATTTAACTCAACTTGTATTATGGTCACACCCTAAGAACTCTTCCCCATACTTGATTTTTTTGTTATTTTTGTTATCTTTGCTATATTTGTGACAAAACCCCCAAATTGATATTTGACACTTTTGTGTCCCCCTTTAATTTACAATGTTTTTAATCATTTATGACTTTAATTATGACTAGTTAGAACTAAATTTTATTTTTCTATTAATTCTCAAAACCGTTCCCTTAGGACACGACCCCAACCCTTGGCTGGGTTACTATACTATTGCATGATCGTAGACGCTCATACTGGAAGTTGTATCATTGATTACGCGAAACATCAAAATGGCGCCGCTGCCGGGGAGTGGTGTTACTTGAGAATTTTTAGATTAGTAGAATTTTTGTTCTTCTTAGTTGTAGTTTACTAATTTTATTTATAGTTTTGTTTTTTCCCTAAGTTGTTGTATGCAAAAACCCTGAGCATGGCTGAGGGAAGTGGTGGCAAGTCAGTTGGGAAAAACCAATAAGTCAAAGGTGACTTCAAGTTAGCTGTACTGGCAACTCAGCTGAATGACGTAGCCACCAAGATCTCAAAGGTTGGAAACTAGTGTAAGAGCAAAAAGGGGCACATACCTCCTTATGAGCAAGAAAGGTCTAGGAGCAATGAAAATAAACGTATCAAAGGTACGCTATTAATCATTCTCCAAAAACTTCATGAACAAGATAGAATGCTAGAGGTAATGAAGGAAAGCGTGGAGATACTGAATCAGATGAGTGGCTCCTACTCAAGATCAATCAAGTTGATTGAAAACCTCTTGGACCGCACATTACCTAATCTCTACCCAAGCAGCAAATGCAGGTTACGTAGTGACACTAGGTCTGACTCCAGAGAGGAAGTTTGACTAGTAGCTCACGTCGAGCCACGACTTTAAATAAGGCACTTCTTGGGAGCCAACCCAAGGTTTTAATTGTTTAAATTTTCTTTTACAAATAATAGTGTGTTATTGATGCAGGTTTGAATGAGGGAAGTGGTGAAAAATACAGATTGGCTAGAAAATGGTCAATCGGCAAACCGCTGATCAGGTCGGCCAATCGCCAACCGGATCAGCGACTTCAACTTAGACCACCATTTTGATCTTAAGAAATTGACAAGTCTGTAACAATCGGCGGGACAAGGGACCATTTGGCGATACATCGATTAGATAGGTGATCTCTACTAATATCGCCGAACTAGAGCGAATTGAACGGTTTATAAAAGGCCAAAGGTCCAAAAATTTGAAATCTCTCACTTTCCCTCGCTCACAAATCTCCTAAAATCGCACTAAGGTATCATTTTCTTTAATTTATCATTACTATAGTATTTTTGTGGAGTGATCTGTGCTCTGAATTGGATTTCTTTGCTGCTTAGCTTTTCAATCATATTCTAATCGGCGCAAAAGGTTAGTTAGCCAAACCCCGATTTTACTTTCGATTAGGTTGAACTCTTATGGAATGAGAGTATCTTATTGATATGTGTTGGTCCTCTCTGTTAAGATTAGAATGTCTCTTTCAATTTGAAAAGCATACCCATAGTGTTTTGATCGTCAGATGCACGTATTTATTGTGTTGATAATTGAATAAAATCTAGTTGGGTTGTGCTTGCATATTGTTTTGATTGTCTGGGTGAATTTTAAGCAGACCATGCTTGTGATAAATGTCAAAAATTTGCTCAATGATAGAGAGGGTGACACCACTTTAAGAGCAAATATCGTCAAATGGTCAAATGCGGCATGTCCGGGAGAAATCTTAGTACGCCAGAGTGATGAGTCGTATGGGACTGGTTCAAATTTCGTTAGTGCATACTTTGATTTTGATTTTGGAGTTTGTGGGATTGAAGTCGAGAAGATGGACTGAAAATTTGCACATTGGACTATTCGGCGAGCTGGGTCGAGCTCGCCAAATCGTTCGGCGGTTCGCCCAATGTCTCCATCTCGCCCTCAGTAACAGGTCTAGTTGGATGAGACTGTAACTTTCAGCGAAAAGCCAAGTATCGCTGAACACACTCAGCGAATCATTGAAAGTACTCTTAATCGCCCTCAGTATGCTACCCTTGAGATCCTTATGCATTGTAATTTTCAGTGGACAAACCCTTGTTCGCCGAAAGAGGTTCGGTAACTCATCGATCCATTTGGTGAGCCTTTCTGCAGTAGATTGCCTGTGATTTTATTTTTCTTCCTTAACTTCCCCTGATCTTTTGCAAGTATGACTAAACCCAACAAAGCTGGTAGCAACACATAATCCCAATGCATATAAAAAATGATCACAATCAATGAGGATGCAGCTACATCCATGCACAAGGCCATCAAAATTTCCATAATTAGTGGAAAAGGCAAAGGCAATGACAAAACTATTGAGCTATCAGATGCAAGTTCCAACAGTACTAGCTTTTACACCAATGACCCAACAACATATGATAGTGAGAGCATGGGTTCTGTTGAAGATGAACTGATGGAGGCACAGAGGAATGAGTACGATCTAAACAAATGAACGATCCATCTCAGATCAGAAATCCTCAATCCACCATACAGACTCCTCTTGTTTCAGAGCAGGCAATAGTACTGGCACCTCCAATACAAGGCCCCCCACCTAAATCAAGAAACAGACTAAAATTTGAGGGGCTGAGAATGATCATTGAGGAAAAACGGCTCTCCATAGATGGGGTGATCGATAAGTATCCCGAGATAATAGAATATCTGAGATATCACAAATTTTAAATGTTCACCAAACCCCGTGGCTCTTACATACCAAGCTGGGTTAGAGAGTTCTACAATGCATACAGTGCATTGGTACCTCAATGGAAGAGGTTGGTGTCGTCCTTCAAAGAAGTTAACTACGTGTTCTACAGAGGAAAGAAGGTAGCTTGTGATAGTGTAGCTATCAACAGAGCTTTAGGTATGTCCGATAAGATTAATTATCACTGCCAACACTTAATCAGAAAAAAGAAGCTGGACGAGATGAAAAGGTGGTTAGCCCAGGTAATCTCAGATGATGAGGCTCTAAAATGACTAGCAGAAGGAATTTCAATTGAAAATAAATATTTGAACATAGTTGCAAGATACTGGTTCGGGTTGATCAGCAGCACAATCATGCCATCTCAGAATGAGTCGATTCTTCGCCTTGCCAAAGCAGCTTGCCTAGGTTGCAGCTTAGAGGAAATGTGGATAAACCTGGGAGAAATCATCGCTTCAAAGATCCATATGCATGCAAAACAGAGCCAAACATCTCTTCCTTTCCCAATATTGATCACGAAATTGTGCAATAAAGCTCAAGTGCCTAGAGATGCAAAGAAGGATGTGGAGTTGGCTGCCACCGCCTCCACTAATATCTGAAAGATCAAAGTCAAATATCTTAAGGACCAAGTGGGAAAGAAACAGAAGGATGTTGTGGCCACTGGATCCACACCTGCAGAGGAATCTTCACCCATTTCGGCCCCTAGGTCATCAGGTATACCCGCTCCTTCTTCTTATTCATAAACTCCAGGTCCCCCTACTTTTGTGGTATCACATAGACACACTAATGCAGTTGCATCCTGCGAATCAATCACTCAGGCATCATTGATTCGGATGGGACAACTTACTCAATTTGCTAATTTTCAGGCTGTCAACATAGAAAACTCCATCCCAGGAATGATACAGGCTACCTTCGATGATGCTGTGACACCACTAAGCACAACTATTGATGCTCTAGCAACCAGGATAGCCATGTGTGAGTATGACCAAAGAGCCACAAAAGAGGTAACAAGCTTAGAGGGTGCGGTGCTATTGCAGAGCTGAGGCGAGATGTGGACTACCTCAAATCCATCGATGTGTCCATGATCTTTTGGAATAGTGGAGATTTCGGACGTGCCTAAGATGCCTCAGACCACCAGTGGGCATAGAGATGGATCAAAACAGAGACCTGATCTTGAGTTAGAGGAAGAGACTGACGAAGAGATGATTGAGGGAGCTACAGCAGACGACATAGCCGAGATCGAAGAAATTATGATAGACGATGTTGTGCAAGCCTCCTTGGCAAAAACTCCTGTTGCTGGATCCAATGGAGCTGGTCCTTCTGGAAGTCACTATGGGCACTGATGCCCAAATGGAGCGATTACTTAGCCAGGATCCCCTCTTTACCTCCCTCTCTATCTTTCTTTATTTTGCCTTTCGAATTATGTGTTATTGCATTTGAGGACAAATTTCATTTATTTGTGGAGGGTTGAGGCTCACCTTTTATGTGCTATTTGTGATTCGTGTTTTGTATATATTTGGGTTGTTCTGTTTAAAATTGTTATTTATTGCTTTTTGTGGATGTTTAAGCTCATGGCTCCCTTTTATTTTAAATTATCAAAATGATTTTGACCCTTCCATTTTGACCCTTCTAGAAAATTTTTTGCCACCTCTCATGTGTTGAAAGTGGTTGTTCTCTTGCAAAATTTAAGTCTCAGTTCCGATCAATACTGATGACTTGAATAGTGCTCTCAATTGAAACAAACATGAATGTACGGCTACAACGAGACCAAATAAAGTTGCATAGAAAATATGTGAACTCTTTGCATCTTGTTGTTATTAGCCATTTATTGAATTGATTCTCTTGTAATGACCATTGCACACTAGCGAAAATGTGTAGTCTTGTTTGACTTAAGTGTCGATGCCTTCTGTGATTAGCTTACTTTGAGCCATGCATGAATAACCCAGAATTTGCCCTGTTAGTTTGATTGATTTAGAAAGATGTCCTCTTGATATGCTCTTAGGCAACTTTAAAGAGTGTGAGCCAAATTTGACATATACCTCTTTTGTGGCTTACCCGTGAGTGTGTGAAACTCTTTTGAACACCCCTTGAGCCTTACCTTTCTTTGGAAGAACCTTGATGAACCCTAGACCTTACTTAACCCACTACATATGATCCTCTTGATTTGTGGTTTAGTGAATAGCTAACTTAGGCCAAAATCCTAATTTGGGGGTGTGGTGAAAAGGAAAAAGAGAAGTCAAGAAGTTCAAGAAAAGTCTCTCTTAACCCATGGTATTGCAAAACAAAATGGAAACCCTTCAATATATAAATATATATATATATATATATATATATATATATATATATATATTGTGGAATAAAAAGTGAAAAAAGGAATTGGGTTTCCAAGCAATACATGGAGAGTGAATTAAAGGATAACTAGCACTAGAAGAAAAAGTGATAAGGAAATGGATGTTTTGAGAACACCACATCTCACGATGATGAAGAAGTCACTGAGCCTAAATGACCATACCTTTGCACTCAGCCCCATTACAAGCCTTGAAAAGACCTTTTTGATCTTGAGTAAGCCAAATCGAAAGTCGATTTGAAAATAAGGGCAAACCTATGGGTGAAAACATGCATTGTGTTCCTCTTTTTGAGTGTGAGTGTTGCATCTGATTCCTGATCTTGAATTGATTAACCTCTATGTGTGAATATGGAATCATTCTTTTTATGAGGGCTTTTAGATACTTTTTGTTGAGTTGGAACTTGCATAAGTAGCAAGTATTGCGAGTATGAGAATCTTTGGTAATGGCGTGTCACAACTTGAATCTTTGAGTACACAATTGAATCTTCGCATAAGTAGTTTGAATCCTTGTTGTGTACATTCATGATTGAGTCTTGTGTAGCATTGTTTGAGACACCCTTTTTGAACAGCTGAACTTGTGTTTGCTTGAGGACAAGCAAAAGTTTAAGTTGGGGATGTTAATGAGTCCACAAATTGGACTCATTTAGGGCTATATTTTAATAGAAATTGTGTCCTCAAATTCCTATTTTATCTCAATATCTGATGAAAACCTTTAAGTTTCAAAAATTTGAAGTTTGAAGGAAAGCATGGACACTACTTAATAAAAAGGAACGAAAAAAGCTGAAAAGAACAAGAAAATGAAGGCCTGAGGATCGCCGAGTTCACTTGGCGAATCGCTGAAGGGTCTCACTTCGCCTTTAGTTCCAGTGTACTGAGCCCTGAAGGAAAGGATCAAGTTAGCAGAAAAAGGGAGCAGTCGACGCATCGCCGAGGAGTTCCACAAAGTAGTACTATGTTGCCCAATAACCCAGAGCATGACAATGCCGAAGGATGGTGCAAGACACCGAATGATCCGCCGCAGCACAGATTTTTGAAAACTATAAATACTCGTTGAGAGTTATAGCTTAGCATCAATTTTTGTAGTATTATTAGACAATATCATAATTTTAGTAATTTTTATATTACTCTTAAGTTTGGAGAGGGTTTTAAAAACTTGAAGAAGAAGTGGGTTTCATCTTTCCCAATTGGGAAGTGGGTCTCTTGGATTCTTCTTTCTTTGCTCAAATCAAGACTTATTTCTCTATACCCATTTGATTTCAACATCATTAAAGGTATAAATTTCTATCTCTTGATGTGTGGCTAAAAACCCCCATTCTTAGGGTGTGATTTAGCAAATATGTGTTGATATTATTAGTGGGTCTTGCTTGCTGATAGGTTAGATGTAGTTTAATGGTGATTTAACCTAGTGGTTGTGGTTTAATTTAATGGGTTTGTAGTTGCAAATACAAAGCCACCCATGTGTTTTCGGCTTACCTCAGAGGGAGGTCACGAAACCAAGACCACTAGACTGATGGCCTAAGGAGTGGGTCGACATAAGGTTCAGCCCGAGAGGGTGAGCCCTAGTCCCATATCCTAACACTCAGCTCGAGAGAATGAGAGGGGGGTAAGGCATAGGCTGGTCTTCATGCGGCAAATGGGTGTCCAAGAGGAACGCATTTGAAATGGGTAAGTTGCACAAGAGGGAACTTACTTTCATCTCAAACTTAGCCTAGTCACTATTATCTTGCAAATGTCCAATCAAAAGCATGTACCCAACTATTTATCTCAACTTGTATTGCGGTCACACCCCAAGAACTCTTCCCCATAGTTGATTTTCTTGTTATTTTTGTTATCTTCGCTATACTTGTGACAAATCCCCAAATTGATATTTGACACTTTTGTGTCCCCCTTTAATTTACAATGTTTTTAATCGTTAATGTCTTTAGCTACGACTAGTTAGAACTAAATTCTATTTTTCTATTAATTCTCAAAACCGCTCCTTTGGGACATGACCCCAACCCTTGGTTGGGTTACTATACTATTGCATGATCCTAGACACTCGTACTTATCCTTGCCCTTGCCTCTCCCACCAGTTGTGGAAAGTTTAGCAACCTTGCTTCTGGATGCAGTGGCATCCTCGTTGATTTTAATCCTTTTTGTTTTACCTTGAGGTGACCTGCTTTCTCTTGCGACTTTAGTTCTAGCCATTTCTGCAAAGAATTTGGGAAGAAGTCAACTAAATCAAATTCATAGGGACACAATCACAGACTATCTTGTCGAGTAGATCGGCGAATCACCCAATTGCTTTGGCGAGCAATGCTTTGTCCAGCAAAAGTTACAGTGCAATGAAGGAAAGGGGGTGCAGACAAGGAGTGATCGAGGATAACTTTTGGCGACTCACTGAATGCTTTTGGCGATCTGAGATTTCTCGCTTAAATCAAAACATGCACTCGATCAATCAGAATTACAGTTTTTCTCTTTGCTCAACTTAAACAGTATGCAGGTGCACCTCATAAAATTTCATTCATGCTAAATCATCAGAACGGGATGCCAGCATTTAAAGCAGACGGATTGGATTAGCAAATCAAAAGAGGCACTTGAATAGTCTAAATTTGTCATAAAGGCACAGTACACAACATGGGATAAAATTTCTTGCAATGAGTGTATAATTATAACAATTAAATGCGGGGTTTTATGGACTAACCTTTTAGGCAGATCAAGTAAAGACTGTGATGCTAGGCAGCAGATTAGTACAGATCAAGCACTACTAAATCAGCTAAAATACTCCAGAGATACGAGAATTTTTTAAAATACTAAGTAGGTGTGATTTTGCGAAAATTGAGAGTGAGAGAATGTGAAAAAGGTTGAAAGTCAAACTTGTGGCCTTATAAAAACCATTTAGTTCTCACCCATTCAGCGACATTAGTTTTTTTCGATTCCCTACTCAGTGATTCGCCAAGTGTCTATCTACCTCGCTGAGTTTTACAGGACCTCAGTCACGGTGAGGATCCAGACGACAGTCTTTGTCGAGGTCGCCGATCTAGTCGGCGATTCGCCAATTGAACTTGTGTAATTCATCCTGTACTTTTCACAGACTTTTCATGCCCAATCCTATAAAATCAAGATACCTTTATTTCAATAATAACATACTACAAGCATTTAAAGGTTTTGGGTTGCCTCCCAAACAACGCCTTAGTTAACGTCATGGCACAACATAAATCAGTAGTCAAACTCAATTTTTAGGGTTAGCCTTGGCATCACTAGGCAACCCCTATTTTGTTGTGGGTGGAGATCGGGCTACGCATACCCCATGAGGTTCTCTAGTAGCTGGACAGCTCTGGAATGAGACCAAATAGTCCGCTTCATTCCTTCAATGTCTTTCTTTATTTCTTTCAGCTTTCTATTAATAGCATTCCCTCAAGACTTTTAACCTCATTGTCCTTGAGACTTCTTCACTCATGAGGAGGAATGTATTTATCCTTCCTCTTACATTAGACTTCGATCTTCATTATCTTTTTGGCCAACTCATCCATTTGATTCATTAGGGCGGCCAACATGAAGTCCTTTTCTACTTTTTGATTCGCTTCAGCCATTTGATTAAGCAGTTGAGCTGCTATCACATATGGTAGTTTTGTGACAACTCTCGAAATGAGTTGGTCGACCAACCTCTTGCTTCCAGGACCAAGACCACTGTAGAAATGGTCAAGGAGGGCTATGTCGGGAATGTCATGATTTGGGCATTGATTGATTAGTTCATTAAACCTTGCCCATGATTTGTGGATCCATTCACCCTCCAATTGTTTGAAGGTGAGGATACGATCCCGAAATATCATTAACTCTAATGGGGGAAACTCCATTGATTCCCGAGTACAGCTCGCTATGCTCACTTCCACTGTTTGGATACAAACAAACTAACAAAACAAAACTAAAGATTAAGTGAGTAAACTACAACTAAGAAGAACAAAGATTTTACTAATCTAAGAATTCTCAAATAACACCACTCCCCTGCAGCGGCACCATTTTGATGTGTGTGTAATCAACGACACAACTTCTGATGCAAGTGTCTACGATCATGCAATAGTATAATAACCCAACCAAGGGTTGGGGTCGAGTCCCAATGGAGTGGTTTCGAGAATTAATAGAAAAATAAAATTAAGCTCTAACTATTCGTAGCTAAAGACATTAACGATTAAAAAACATTGTAAATTAAAGGGGGACACAAAAGTGTCAAATATCGATTTGGGGGTTTTGTCACAAGTATAGCAAAAACAGTAAAAATAACAAAGAAATCTATAAATGAGAGGGAATTCTTGGGATGTGACCGCAATATATATTGGTATAAATCGTTAGGTATATGTTTTTGATCGGAAATTTGCAAGATAATAGTGACTAGGCTAAGCTTTAGATGGAAATAAGTTCCCTCTCAGGCAACTTACCCCGTTTCAAATGGGTTCCTCTTAGACACCCAATTGCCGCATGAAGGTAAGCCTAAGCCTTAGCCCACTCACTTTTGAGCTGAGTGTTAGGATATGGGACTAGGGCTCACCCTCTCGGGCTGAACCTCATGTCGACCCATTCCTTAGGCCATCAGTCTAGCGGTCTTGGTTTCGCGACCTCTCTCTTGAGCAAGCCGAAAACACATAGGTGGTTTTGTATTTTCAATTACAAGCCCATTAAATTAAACCACAACCACTAGGAGAAATCACCATTAAAATACATCTAACCTATCAGCAAGCAAAACCCAATAATAATCTCAACACATATTTGCTAAATCACACCATAAGAATTGGGGTTTTTAGCCACACATCAAGAGATAGAAATTTATACATAAATGAGCTTGCATTCAAATGGGCATGAAGGTTTAAGTCTTTTTACAAGCCAAGAATGAAGAATCCAAGAGACCTAAGTCCAAATCCTCGGAGATGAAACCCTCTTTTTCTTTAAGATTCAAAACCCTCTCAAACTCAGATAAAGTACTAAAATTATATTAATTGTTCTATATTGAAAATCTTATGATACTAAAATATGATACTAAGCTATAACTCTCAACAAGTATTTATAGTTTTCAAAAATCTATGCTGCAGCGGATCATTGGCGACATTAGTCGAAATCGCCGATCAACTCGGTGATTCACCCTTTGGTGTAATTCATCACCGTCTTGCACCATTCTTCGGCATCATCGTGCTCTAGGTCATTGGGCGATATAGTACTACTTCGTGGAACTTCTCGGCGGTGTGCCGACTGTTCCCTTTTTTCCGCCAACTTGATCCTTTTCTTCAGGCTCAGCACACTGGAACAAAAGGCGAAGTGAGACCCTTCGGCGAATCAACAAGTGGCCTCGGCGATCCTCAGGCTTACATTTTCTCGTTCTTTTCAGCCTTTTCGTTCCTTTTTGCAAAGTAGTGTCTATGCTTTCCTTCAAACTTCAAATAGCTAAAACTTAAGTGTTTTAATCAGATATTTAGACTAAATAAGCATTTGAGGACACTATTTCTGTTAAAATAAAGCCCTAAATGAGTCCAATTTATGGACTCAGCAGTGTCCATTACCACCACCCACACCAAAGTACCACCTTAAGGTCACCAAAGTGAACTTACCATTCAACCTTTCCACCTTTACACAATAAAGCATATAAGAGACAAACATTATATAAGTCACATCATCACATTAAAATTAACATCTAAGACTCTAAGTCATAATTGTGCAATGTGCAAGTAGCATCCCGTACTACTACTCACACTAAGTATTCCTTTGAAGTCACCATGGACAAGACACATTCATACTCAACAAGTCATAACAAGGAAGTAACTCATAATACAATCCAAGTATAGCATGCATCTTCACATTAAACATATAAGTCAACATTCTTCATTAATTTCAGTACATTAAGAGCACCTTCATTCATTAGACATTAAATCAACCTTCTTCATTAGCATCATCATAGGAGCCCATTCATTTCATTTAACATTATAAAGGAACACACCACAACCTCTCTCAAAGCCTACTTGTGCAATGCATAGATGGCATCACATACCACCACCCACACTAAGTAGTGCATTCTTAAGAAGTCATAGTTCATTAACATTCTTTGTGGGGGTAAGCCTTAACTGATATAGACCATGAGAGCTTGACATGGAATCCTAGTGTCACCCTCACCGGATAAGGGATTCCTACTTGCCTAAGGCAGGACCATTGTTATTTAGCTTAAGTGGATCCACTAGCTAGACCTATATGGGCACATAGTTATGGGATAGGGAGATTGCTACTAGATACCCACCTCGCCTCAACTCAGGATGAGCATCCATCTCAAGAGATTGCTACTAAGTACCCTACCTCAACTCACGGATGAGCACCCATCTCAAACCATATCCTCTCTGTTCTTAGCATTATTCCCCATGGAGCACATTACATTCATTATATTAGTTCATTATGGGATAAGGGGTTGCTACTAGATACCCCGCCTCAACTCACAGATGAGCCTCCATCCAAAACCTAACATTCATTCATTGGAAGGCTCATAGATTCAAAGATGAGAATAGCCTTTCACCTAAAAACCCCCCTTATTGTGAGAAAGTACTTTCACAACAAGTCATTATCATTCATTAGAGTACAATATGGGAATAGCCTTTCAAATAGTACTTCATCATTAACATTATCATTAGACTTCATTCATTCATTCATCTCTGTGTGTATATGTGAGAATAGCCTTTCACATAATCACCATCATCCACAAGTGTTAATATAGAGATAACATTCAATCCTAACATAATTAGCTTCTAAACATGATCATAATTCATTCATTTAGAACACACACATGCTTCACATCACATTCATATAGACAACATCATGATAATACTTCAATTCCTAACACTATGCCTTCAAGGCCATGATCACAATGTACATAGTAAGTAAACACCTCCACCCTTCAAGTGGATCAACAATTCAAGCACAATTATACTTTAACATGAAATTAGGTCAAGATTGTCCTTTCAAGGCTATGATCACAAATCCTCAATTCACCAACAATTCACCATAATTAGGCATAGATGATGTTACAATTCAATAATCTAAATAAATTTAGGCATAATTCATCAACATTCATTCATGATCAACAAACCCACTTCATAAGACACAATTTAGAAATTGAGAGGAATCATGGGTTCATAGATTAAAATCATCGATTAAACATCACTATAATCATAATTTGACATTATAAAACCTTTAAAATCGTATGATGAAAGAATCCATGAGATTGAGTGAAACCCTAGATTTTTCATACTTCGAAATCACCTTTGAATTGGCTCCTTGAATGGAAAATTAGACAAGGATCAAGACGACCATACCTTGCTATTGACTACCCATGAAAATTGAAGAAGAAACACCTTGAAATCCCCAACTCTAGCTTGAACTTGACCTTGATCTCCAATGGAGTTTCAAGAGAGAAGACTTTACGAGGGGAGGGGTTTTGATTTGGGTAATTTGAATAATGAAATTTCAAATAGGTTTTAACACTTTTAATACTCTTAAATTATGTTAATAAACCCAAACTAACCATCCAAACATTTAACTAGCCAAGGGACGAATTTACCAAACAACCCTTGGCTTCGCCGACTTGGGCAGAAAATGGTGGCCATTCACGAGACCCTCATCCACGGACCGTAGATGGGGTCACGAACCGTACTATCCCCTACGTGGTTTGTGGTTCATGGTTGTGGCCTGCTTCAGGGGTCCTTGACCTATGGAGGCCATCCACGGGGCGTGGATGGACCTACGGGGCGTGGACCCCTTCCGTAGGTCACCAAACTTTGGCCAACATTCTGTTTTGGGGCAGCCTTGGGGGTTAGACTTAGGGTCCTCCTCAAGAACCTCTAGGGTGGTCCTTGGGGAGTCATACCTTGTCGTTTGACCCCTAAACCCATCAAACATGGCTCAAGACAACATTCCACAACATGAAACCTCACACCAACTCAAACACACACACGTTAGGCTCTAGTTTCACTAGTTCATTTTTAGGGTCGTTACAAAAGCAAGGACACTAACAAGCAAAAAGGAACAAAACAAGCTAAAGAAGTGGAGAAAGGTGAGTCACGTGATCGCCAAGACCACTTGGTGATTCGCCGAGTGGCTCTTCAGTCCGCCTAAAGTTCCAGTGTGCCAGCCCTGATGGAAGAAACCAAGTCGCAGATAGGAATGGGCATTCGGCGAATCACTAATTAGTTCCGTGATGACAAGATGGATCTCCCAAAGTTACAAGACTTGAGGATGCTGAGAACCAATGCATAACAGCGATAGAAGAGAGCAAAGGGTGGTTCGCCGAACCACTCAACGAACCTGACTTACCTCACCTCATGGCCTTTCGTGGCTAATTTTTGGCAACTATAAATTGGATTTTGAACTTTTAATTGAGAAGCTTGCTACCATTTAGGATAGTTTTCGTTTAAGTTTGAGAGTTCCCTTGTAGACTTGAAGGATTTTTGAGACTCAATTCGGAGATCTTGCAAGTGGGTTACTAATTTTCTTCAATTTGGAACATTGTAAAGACTTGAATACTCTTACCCAATTGATGGTTAATTGATTTGGCAACCGTTTTTACCTTTTTATGATGTTTGGCTAAAACCCTAATTTTTGGGGTGTAATCATGTGATTATGGGTTGAATTAGCTTATGGGTATTATTAATTACTAGTTTAAATGCTATATTGAAGTGGGATTAATCATTAGTTGAAGTTTAATTTATGAATTTTAGTTGCAAATGCAGTTCTAATTTTGCGTTTTTAGCTTGCGAGAGAGAGAGGTTTTTTAACCAAGGCTTTTGATTAAAGGTTTGTGGGTATTGGGTTGATATGGTTTCAACTCGAGGGACTGAATCCTAAACCCAATCCTACCCACCTAGCTCGAGAGAGTGGATGAATTAAGGTGTGGGATGTTCTTAATTTCTATGCTTGTTGATGTTCGAGAGAAATCACTTGAATCCGAATAGTTGTTCGAGAGAAAGCTATTTCACTCATAGTCTAGCCTACCCACTGATATTTAGCTATGTATTAGTAGTTACAATTACCCATATAGTGAAATTTGCCTATAATCGATCACATCCCGAGAATTCCTCTCCATATTGTTATTTCAGTTTTGTGTGACTGCATTATAGCTGATAATTGCAAACCAAAACCCCCTATTTGACAATCGTTTCACCCCCTTTTTATTTGTTTCATATATTTTTTTCGACAATTTCTATTCCTATATCTATTTAGATCACTTTTGTACTTCTTAATTGAATTTGAACATGTATGATCCATGTGGGTTCGACCCCAACTCATTGTTAGGTGTTATACTGCTTAGCAATTGTTTGCACCTAGAATTGGATAAGGTGTGTTTGAAATGTTAATCAGTAGGAACTACATCTAACAACCCAATATGCATGAAATTTCATCATTTCTCATATTCAAGGAGGAACTACCTTCTCCAAGCTAAAAGCATGCTCTACACAATCTCATTGAGCTCATATGCAATTCATTCTCAAAAAGCATATTGAATGCATGTTCAACAATCATCTCATGAAGTCTATATGCAACTCATACTCAAAGCACAACAACATGAGGAAAATAATTCATATAAGCCATTTCTTTCAAAACTTCAGCTTTTTCATGAACATGCATAAATAAGGAAATCATGGAAACACATAAAACACCTTTGAGTCCCAAAACATAGAACAAACCAAGAGGAACTCATTACCTCAAGCTAGAGTAGGAGTAGAAGGAAAAATATGAGGATATGGGGACATCATATCAGCCTCGGCCTCCCAAGTAACACCCTCAACTAAATGATTACTCCATAACACTTTCACGGAAGCAACTTTCTTATTTCTAAACTTCTTGACTTGCCGGTCTAAAATCTCAACTGGAACCTCTTCATAAGAAAGATTCTCTTTAAATTCCATACCTTGTATGTCGAATCACCAACAAATTTCTTCAACATGGCGACATGGAAAACCGGATGCACCGATGCCAACTCATTTGGAAAATCAAGCTCATAAGCAACCTTACCAACACGCCTCAAAATCTGATATGGGCCTACAAAATGGAGACTAAGCTTCCCTTTCTTACCAAACCTCATTACACCCTACACCCTTCATGGTTGAGATTTTCAAGTAAACCCAATCATGAACATCAAACTCAAGATCCCTTCTTCTAACATTGGCATATGAATTTTGCCGACTTTGAGTTGTTCTCAACCTCTCTCTAATGGGTTGAACTTTCTCAATGGACTCATATACCAATTCGGGACCTACAAGGGCAACTTCACCCACTTCAAACCAACCTATAGGAGATCTACACCTCTTACCACAGAGAGCCTCAAATGGAGCCATATCAATACTCGAGTGATAACTGTTATTATAGGCAAACTCAATCAATGGCAAATGGTCATCCCAATTACCCTTAAAATCAATCACACAAGCTCTCAACATGTCTTCCAAAGTCTGAATAATACGGTCTGCTTGCCTATCGGTCTGGGGATAAAAAGTCATGATAAGCTTAACCTTAGTGCCAAGACCTTTTTGGAATGACTTCCAAAATTGAGAAGTGAATTGGGTACCACAATAGGAAATAATGGACAATGGCACTCCATGTAACTTCACCACTTCTCTTAAGTACAACTTAGCATAGTCCTCTTCTAAATAGGTAACCTTAACGGGAAGGAAATGAGTCGATTTCATCATCATGTTGTCGTCGAGTACGTGGCAACCCTACTATAAAGTTGTCACGACCCAAGCCTATAACCCAGAAGTGACACGGCGTACAAGACTCCAAAAAGTCTCATACAAGCCTCATAGCATTCATAACATTTGATATAAGGAAAATGGTACGGAATTAAAACTTTATTTAAAACCATACAATCAAAATACTCATTTAAAACATTCAAAATTAGTGGAAGTCTATTGTCTCACATAGCCATCTAAACAACATCTTAAAAACTAAAGCAGGGACACAGCCCTTTACAATCGAAAGACTAACAATTGTCTATTATATGAAAGAAAACAAACATCTAAACACTTTTCATCGATCTATGAGTTCATACCACTTTAGCCTTGGAAGAATCTCAATCCAAGCTCCAACTAGAGAGAGTCAAACCGAGTACCAATCCCTAGACTTCATAAAGTTAAAGAAAATATGGATTAGCACAATTAAGTACTAAGTATGATAGTCATGCAAAAACATGCTTAAAACGGACATTTCATTTGAAAGTCATGCTTTAATGCCAATTTGATAAAACTTGTTGAACATAAGTGCAAAAGGCATAATATATAAACATAAATAACAAACAAGTCATTTCATCTCATTAGAGACATAATCAACATATAACCCATTTCATCACATTACATCTTCACCTCAAGTAACTCTCAAGCTATACTTTGTGCAATGTACGGATAGCGTCCCATACCACCATCCACACCAAGTACCACCTCAAGGAAACCAAAAGTGAACTTACCATTCATCCTTTCCATCTTTACACAATACTCATACATAAGAGACATAAACATTACATAATTCATGACAAGGAAGTAACTCATAATACAATTCAAGTAAAGCATGCATCATCATATTAAATATCTAAATCAATATTCTTCATTAGCTTCATTAAGAGCACATTCATTCATTGACCATTAAGACATTAAAGAAACACACCATAACCCCTCTCAAATCCTACTTGCACAATGCATGGATGGCATCCCATATTACCACCCACACTAAGTAGTGCATTCTTGAGAAGCCATAATTCATTAACATTCTTTGTGGGGGTAAGCCTTAACCGACATAGACCATGTGAGCAATTCATGGAATTCTAGTGTCACCCTCACCGGATAAGGGATTCCTACTTGCAAATTTCCTATCAAAAGCATGTACCCAACTATGTATCTCAACTCGTATTGCAGTCACACCCTAAGAACTCTTCCCCATACTTGATTTTCTAGTTAATTTTACTGTTTTTCCTACATTTTTTACTAAACCTCCAAATCGATATTTGACACTTTTGTGTCCCCCCATTTTACTTACAATATTTTTAAGCGTTAATGTCTTTAGCTACAACAAGTTAGAACTTAATTTTATTTTTCTATTAATTCTTGAAGCCACTCCCTTGGGACTCAACCCCAACCCTTGGTTGGGTTATTATACTATTGCACGATAGTAGACACTTGCATTGGAAGTTGTGTCGTTGATTACGCAAACATCAAAATGGTTGTGGGACTGATGAGTCCACAAATTGGACTCATTTAAGGCTATATTTTATTAGAAATTGTGTCCTCAAATGCTTATTTTATCTCAATATCTAATGAAAACCCTTAAGTTTCAGGTATTTGAAGATTGAAGGAAAGCATGGACACTACTTCGTAAAAAAGGAATGAAAAAGCTGAAAAGAACAAGAAAATGAAGGCCAGAGGATTGCCAAGTCCACTTGGTGAATCGCCGAAAGGTGTCACTTCACCTTTTGCTCCAGTGTACTGAGACTAAAAGAAAGGATCAAGTCGGCGGAACAAGGGAGCAGCCAGTGCATCACCGAGCAGTTCAGCAAAGCAGTACTATATCGTCCAATGACTCAGAACACAACGATGCCGAAGGATGGTGCAAGAAGGCGATGAACTACATCAAAGGGCGAATTGCCGAGTTAATCGGCGATTCTAACTAATGTCGCCAAATGATCCATTACAGCACATATTTTTGAAAACTATAAATACTCGTTGAGAGTTATAGATAACAATATCATTAGACAATATTAGATTCTTCATATAATTTTTAGTACTTTTATTTTCGCTTTGAGTTTGGAGAGGGTTTTGGAAACTTGAAGAAGAAAAGGGTTCCATCTCTTCCAATTTGGAAGTGGGTTTCTTGGATTCTTCTTTCTTTGATCAAATCAAACTTATTTCTCTATACCCATTTGATTTCATCATCATTGAAGGTATAAATTTATATCTCTTGATGTGTGGCTAGAAACCCCCATTCTTGGGGTGTGATTTAGCAAATATGTGTTGATATTATTGTTGGGTCTTGCTTACTGATAGGTTAGATGTGTTTTAATAGTGATTTCACCTAGTGGTTGTGGTTTTATTTAATGGGTTTGTAGTTGCAAATACAAAGCCACTCATATGTTCTCTGCTTGCCCGAGAGAGAGGTCGCGAAACCAAGTGCACTAGACTGATGGCCTAAGGAGTGGGTCGACATAAGTTTTAGCCCGAAAGGGTAAGCCCTAGTCCCATATCCTAACACTCAGCTCGAGAGAGTGAGAGGGGGGTAAGGCGTAGGTTGGTCTTCATGCGGCAAATAGTTTTTCGAGAGGAACGCATTTGAAATGGGGTAATTTGCCCGAGAGGGAACTTATTTCCATCGAAAGCTTAACCTAGTCACTATTATCTTGCAAATTTCCTATCGAAAGCATGTACCCAACTATGTATCTCAACTTGTATTGAGGTCACACCCCAAGAACTCTTCCCCATACTTGATTTTCTTGTTAATTTTACTGTTTTTGCTATACTTGTGACAAAACCCCCAAATTGTTATTTGACACTTATGTGTCCCCCTCTTTTGTTTACAATGTTTTTAATCATTAATATCTTTAGCTACGACTAGTTAGAACTTAATTTTATTTTTCTATTAATTCTCAAAAACACTCCCTTGGGACTTGACCCCAACCCTTGGTTGGGTTATTATACTATTGCACGATCCTAGACACTTGCATTGGAAGTTGTGTTGTTGATTACGCAAATATCAAAATGGCGCCGATGCCGGGGAGTAGTGTTGTTTGAGAATTTTTGGAGTAATAGAATATTTGTTCTTATCAGTTGTAGTTTACTAACCTTATTTTTAGTTTAGTTTTTCTTTAAGTTTTTGGTATAGGCAGGTTCCCTGAGCATAGCTGAGCAAAATATCAGAAACTCGGTTGAGATGAAGCAAGAAGTCGAGGGGGACTTTACATTACATGCACTGATAACTCAGTTGCATGAGTTAGCCACCAAAATAACAGAGATGGAAAACCAGTTCAAGATTCAAGAGAGGTACATACCTCCTTACGAGAGGAAGCAGTCTAGATGTAGGGAGTACAACCGTATCGAGAACACACTCCAAATCATTCTCCAAAAGATCACTGAACAAGATCAAATATTGGAAGAAATGAAGCAGAGTATTGAAGTGTTGAATCAAATGGTTAGCTCTCATTTTAGATCGATCCAGCTGATCAGGACACTCCTGAATTATGTGGTGCCTCCTCTTCACTCAAACGAACTATTGGGGTTACCTAATAACACTAGGACCAACCCAACCAATGGGGAATGAGTAAGGACTCACGTCGAGCCACTACGTTAAATTAGGCGCTTCTTGGGAGGCAACCCATGGTTTTAAATGCTTAAAAAATTTCTTTTACAAATAATGGTATGTTAGTGGTGCAGGTTTGAATGAGGAAAGTGATGAAAAATACAGATTGGCAAGGAAATGGTCGATAAGCGGACCGCTAATCAAGTCAGGGATTTTGACTTAGACCGCCGTCTTGATCCTAAGAAATTGATAAGTCTGTAACAATCAGCGGGACAAGGGACCACTTGGCGATACGCCGAGTGGATTAGTGATCTCTACTAACGTCGCCGAACTAGGACGAGCTGAACGGTTTATAATGGCCAAAGGTCCAAAGATTTGAAATTTCTCACTTTCCCTCGCTCACAAATCTCCTAAACTCGCACTAAGGTAGCATTTTCTTTAATTTAGCATTACGCTAGCATTTTAGTTTTGGACTTGTGCTCAGAATTTGAATACTTTGCCACCTAGATTTTCAAATCGAATTTAATGGACATTGAAGGTTGGTTTCCTTTTCCCATATTTACATTTGATAGTTTTGTACTCATTTGAAATAATTGACTCTTAGTGATGTGTGTTGGGCCTCTCTGATAGGATTAGAATGATTGCATGCTTATTTTAATTAAAAAAAAAAAACTTGCATATGTTGACTGATTGTCGAATGCTCATAATCTATGTGCTTTTTAATGAGTTGGGTCGTGATCGCATTTTGTTTGATTGTCTGGGTGAAGTCTAAGTAGCCCATATTTGCGCTAAATGTAAAAAAAATTTGCTCAATGATAGAGAGGGTGACACCGCTCTTAAGAGCAAATATTGTCAAATGGCCAAATGCGGCAAGTCCAGGAGAAATCTGAGTATTCCAGGGTGATGGGTAGTATGGGTTCTATTCGAATTTTGTTAGTGCATGCTTTGATATTACTTTTGGGGTTTGCGGGATTGAATTTGAGAAGATGGATAAAAAATGGGCACTTGGACCATTCGGAGAGCTGGGTTGAGCTAGCCTAATCGTTCTACGGTTCACCCAATGTCTCATCTCGCCCTTAGTATCATGTCTAGTTGGATGAGACTGTAACTTTTGACGAGAAGCCAGGGGTCACTGAACGCACTCGACGACTCACCGAAAGTACTCTTGATTGCCCTCTGCATACTACCCTTGAGACCCTTATGCACTGTAACTTTCGGCGGACAAACCCTTACTCGCTGAAAGAGGTTCGGTGACTCGCCAATCCACTTAGCGAGGCTTTCTACAGAAAATTGCGTGTGATTTTATTTTTCTTCCTTAACTCTTCCCAAGTCTTTTGCAGATATGGTACGCACCAATTTAACTAAGAAACCATAGTAAAAGGCTAAAGGCATTAGAATCAATGAAGGAGGATCAAACCCTTCAAAGCAAAAAAGATATGACCTCCAATCAGGAGATAAAGGTAAACGAAAGAAGAGCATAACTAGGAAGGGTATGAATGTTGAACCATCTTTTTCTAAGCCAGAGGATGAGCAACCGTTGATAAATCGAAGAGATGAACTCAGGGCTAGAGCTCAGCCCACATCAACTAGAACCCCTTCAACTGCCACTCTCCTGACTACTGAATCAGTGCCAACTCTAGCACCACCTCCAATGACCCCTACACTCCCCATTGCTCCACCTCTACCCAGATTACTGAAAAAATTAAATGGCGATGGCTTACGAACCATTCTAGAAGAAAAGTTACTATCCATGGAGGGTTTGGAAGGCAAGCACGGTGAGGTGCTTGAAACACTTAGATATCATGAGTTGGAGCAATTCACTAGGCCATGAGGCCCTTACATTCCTTCCTGGGTCCGAGAATTCTACTTTGCCTATGGAGAGTTGGTCCTAAAGAATAAGAAGAAGGCTAGTGAGTTCCGATCGGTGAAGTCCGTTATGGTTAGAGGCAAGGAGGTGGAGTGTCACAGCGAGCATATTAATGTGGTATTGGGTCGACCACTGCACTCGGTACTGCCCTACTAGGGTTTACCTATTGTTCCATCCCTGGATGAATTAAAGGGTTGGTTAGCTCCGATGATCTCTAACACCACCCCGAGGTGGATGGAAGCAGGAAATCCTATTGAGAAAAGGGATATGAATATTGCCTCCCGGTACTGGTTTGGTTTCATCAGCAGCGCTATCATACCATCCCAGAATGAGTCCATTCTGCATCATGCTAAGGCAGCTTGCCTTGGTTCTATCATGGCTAGGAGGCGGATCAACATGGGACTGCTAGTTTCACAGGAGATGGCTATGAGAGCAAAATAGACACAGACGACTCTGCCTTTTCCAGTTCTAATCACTGAGTTATTTCGGCATACCGGAGTACCCTGCGATCCTGCTAGCGATATAGAGGTCACTCCATCTTCCTCCATCTATATCAGGTGTATAGAGGCAAAGTTCACACGAGAGGAGGCTGATGGGAGGAGAGCAGCTCCAACAGATATTTTTCCTATGGTCAATGTTGACTAATTACCAGAAGAAGAACGTTTGTCTACTCTGGCCTCAGAGTCTTCAGGTATACCCTCCCCTTCTTCTCAGACCCCAGGTGCCTCCTCTTCCTCTTTTCCCACCAGGGTCACTCATCCCATGATCCTGAAAATGGGGAGGCTAGCCTATTGAGAGGATGTGAGGGCGACATGATTGGAGAAATCCATCCCAGGGATGATTGACAGTGCCATCTTGACTTCGTTGACCCCTCTTAGGACCACAATTGATGATATGACTGCCAGAGTCATTACTTACGAGAACAGATAGGGGGAGACACCCGAGCTTTCAGCATTAAAAGTTGAAATAGTAAAGTTGAAGAAGGATGTAGCATATTTGAAGGCTACCAACTTCACTATTTAAGTATCGGTTCTGATCAATACTGATGACTTGAATAGTTCTCTCAATTGAACAAACATGAATGTGCAGCTACAACGACACCAAATGAAGTTGCATAGACAATATCTGAACTCTTTGCATCTAGTTGTGCTTAGCCATTTATCGAATTGATTCTCTTGTAATGACCGTTGCACACTAGCCAAAGTGTGTAGTCTTATTTGACTTAAGTGTCGATGCCTTGTGTGATTAGCTTACCTTGAACCATGCATGAATAAACCCATAATTTTCCTCGTTAGTCTGATTGATTTAGAAAGTTGTGCTCTTGAAATGATCTTAGGCAACTTTAAAGAGTGTGAGCAAAATTTGACATATACCTCTTTTGTGGCCTACCCATGAGCGTTTGAAACTCTTTTGACCACCCCTTGAGCCTTACCTTTCTTTGGAAGAACCTTGATGAACCCTAGACCTTACTTGATCCACTACCTATAATCCTCTCAGTTTCGATAAATACTGATGACTTAAATAGGGATCTCAATTGGACAAACATGAATGTGCAGCTATAATGAGACCAAATGAAGTTGCATAGACAGTATGTGAACTCTTTGCATCTTGTTGTGATTATCCATTTATTGAATTGATACTTTTGTAATGACCATTGCACACTAGCGAAAGTGTGTAGTCTTTTTTGACTTACGTGTCAATGCCTTGTATGATTATCTTACCTTGAACCATGCATGAATAAGGCCCGAATTTGTCTCGTTAGTCTGATTAATTTAGAAAGGTGAGCTCTTGAAATGATCTTAGGCAACTTTAAAGAGTGTGAGCCAAATTTGACATATGCCTCTTTTGTGGCCTACCCGTGAGTGTGTGAAACTCTTTCGAACACCCCTTGAGCCATACCTTTCTTTGGAATAACCTTGATGAACCCTAGACCTTACTTGACCCACTACCTATAATCCTCTTGTTCTCAAAACATCCTTTTCCTTTCCCTTATCACTTTTTTTCTTGTAGTGCTTCTAAGTCATCCTTTTATTCACTCTCCATATATTGCTTGGAAACCCAATTCCTTTTGCACTTTTTATTCTACAACTTCTTTTATTTATTTGGAGGGTTTCCATTTTGTCTTGCAATACCATGGGTTAAGGGAGACTTTTCTTGCACTTCTTGACTTCTCCTTTTCCTTTTCACCACCCCCTAACTTAGGCTTTTGGCCTAAGTTGGTTATTCACTAAACCACAAATCAAGGGGATTATAGGTAGTGGGTCAAGTAAGGTCTAGGGTTCATCAAGGTTCTTCCAAAGAAAGGTAAGGCTCAAGGGGTGTTCAAAAGAATTTCACACGCTCACGGTAGACCACAAAAGAGGTAAATGTCAAATTTGGCTCACACTCTTTAAAGTTGCGAAAGATCATTTCAAGAGCACAATTTTCTAAATCAATCAGACTAATGAGGCAAATTCTAGGTTTATTCATGCATGGTTCAAGGTAAGCTAATCACACAAGGCATCGACACTTAAGTCAAACATGACTACACACTTTCACTAGTGTGCAACGGTCATTACAAGAGACTCAATTTTATAAATGGCTAATCACAACAAGATACAAAGAGTTCACATATTGTTTATGCAACTTCATTTGGTCTCGTTGTAGCCGCACATTCATGTTTGTTCAATTAAGAGCACTATTGAAGTCATCAGTATTGATTGGAACAGAGACTTAAATTTTGTCAAAGAACAGCCACGTTCAACACACGAGAGGTGGCAAAAATGTGCAAAAAATTCAAAATATTTTGGAAGGGTCAAAATCATTTTTGTAATTTAAAACAAAAGAGAGCTATAAGCTCAAACATCCACAAAAACCAGTGTAACAACAATTTTAAATAGAACAACCCAAATATACTACTAGGGCTCACCCTTTCAGGCTAAACCTCATGTCGACCCACTCCTTAGGCCATCAGTCTAATGGTTTTTCTTTCGCGACCTCCTTCTCAGGCAAGCCAAAAACACATGGATGGCTTTGTATTTGCAACTACAAACCCATTAAATTAAACCACAACCACTAGGTTAAATCCCAATTAAACTACATCTAACCTATCAGCAAGCAAGACCCAACAATAATATCAACACATATTTTCTAAATCACTCCCCAAGAATGGGGGTTTTTAGCCATATATCAAGAGATAGAAATTTATACCTTCAATGATGTTGAAATCAAATGGGTATAGAGAAATAATTCTTGATTTGAGCAAAGAAGAAGAATCCAAGAGACCCACTTCCAAATTGGAAGAGATGAAACCCTTTTCTTCTTCAAGTTTCCAAAACCCTCTCCAAACTCAGAGCAAAAATAAAAGTACTAAAAAATATACTAAGAATTTGATATTGTCTAATGATACTGTTCTCTATAACTCTCAATGAGTATTTAAAGTTTTCAAAAATTTGTGCTATGACGGCTCATTTGGCAATATTAGTTGGAATCATCGATCAACTCGGTGATTCGCCCTTTGGTGTAGTTCATCACCTTCTTGCACCATCCTTCAGCATCGTCGTGCTCTGGGTCATTGGGTGATATAGTACTACTTTGTGGAACTTCTCGGCGATGTGCCAACTGCTCCCTTGTTCCACCGACTTGATTCTTTCCTTCAGGCTTAGCACACTAGAGCAAAAGGCGAAGTGAGACCCTTCGGTGATTCGCCAAGTGGACATGGCGATCCTCAGGCCTTCATTTTCTCGTTCTTTTCAGCCTTTTTGTTCCTTTTTTACAAAGTAGTGTCCATGCTTTCCTTCAATCATCAAATACCTTAAACTTAAGGGTTTTCATCAAATAATGAGATAAAATAAGCATTTGAGGACACAATTTCTATTAAAATATAGCCTTAATTGAGTCCAATTTGTGGACTCATCAACACCCCCCAACTTAAACTTTAGCTTGTCCTCAAGTAAACTCGAGTTCAGCTGATCACAAAGGGTGTCTCAAACAGTGCTACACAAGACTCAAACTTGAATGTACACAACAAGACTCAAATTACTCATGCAAAGATCAATTGTGAACTCAAAGATTCAAGTTGTGACACACCATTACCAAAGATTCTCATACTTGCAATACTTGCTACTTGTGCAAGTTCAAGCTCAACAAAAAGTATCTAAATGCCCCCATATAAAGAATGATTCCATATTCACACATAAAGGTTAATCAATTCAATATCAGGAATCAAATGCAATGCTCATATTCAAAAAGAGGAACACAATGCATGTTTTCACCTTAGGTTTGCCCTTATTTTCCAATCGACTTTCTATTTGGCTTATTCAAGATCAAAAAGGTCTTTTCAAAGCCTGTAATGGGGCTGAGTGCAAAGGTATGATCATTTAGGCTCAGTGACTTCTTCATCCTCGTGAGGTGTGGTGTTCTCAAAACATCTTTTTCCTTTCCCTTATCACTTGTTTTTTTATTCTAGTGCTTCCAAGTCATCCTTTTATTCACTCTCCACGTATTGCTTGGAAACCCAATTCCTTTTGCACTTTTTATTCCACAACTGTTTTTTTGGAGGGTTTCCATTTTGTCTTGCAATACCATGGGTTAAGGGAGACTTTTCTCGCACTTCTTGACTTCTCCTTTTCGTTTTCACCACACCCCCAACTTAGGCTTTTGGCCTAAGTTGGTTATTCACTAAACCAAAAATCAAGAGGATTATAGGTAGTGGGTCGAGTAAGGTCTAGGGTTCATCAAGGTTCTACCAAAGAAAAGTAAGGGCTCAAGGGGTGTTCAAAGAGTTTCACATGCTCACGGGTAAGCAACAAAAAATTTGGCTCACACTCTTTAAAGTTGCCAAAGATCATTTCAAGAGTACACCTTTCTAAATCAATCAGACTAACGAGGCAAATTCTGGGTTTATTCATGCATGGTTCAAGGTAAGCTAATCACACAAGGCATCGACACTTAAGTCAAACAAGACTACACACTTTCGCTAGTGTGCAACGGTCAATACAAGAGAATCAATTCGATAAATGGCTAATCACAACGGGATGCAAAGAGTTCAAATATTGTCTATGCAACTTCATTTTGTCTCATCGTAGCCGCGCATTCATGTTAGTTCAATTGATAGCACTATTCAAGTCATCAGTATTGATCAGAACTAAGACTTAAATTTTGCCAAAGAACAGCCCCTTTCAACACATGAGAGGTGGCAAAAATGTGCGAAAAATTCAAAATTTTTTGTAAGGGTCAAAATTGCTTTTTGTAATTTAAAACAAAAGAGAGCCATGAGAACAAACATCCACAAAAAGCAGTGTAACAACAATTTTAAACAGAACAACCCAAATATATATACAAAACACGAACACAAATAGCACACAAAAGGTGAGCTTCACCCTACCATAGATAAAAGGACATTTATCCTCAAATGCAATTAACAATACTCAAAAGTAAAAATAAGTAAGACAAATAAGGAGATAAAGAAGTGATCCTAGCTAGGCGATTGCTCCAACTGTCAGGGCGGCATAGTTCTCCTGCGACTTTGGGTGTAGACCTTCCACAATTTTAGCATTAAAAAAAAGGTGAGGTGGGGATGTTAAGAAAGTCGTTGAGTGATTCAGCGAACTCTTCACAACATTGCCAAGCAATCCAACACGCCTATTTTCGATCCACTTTCTCGAAGGCTTCACCGCCACCCTGTTTCACTTTACTCAAGCGTTGTATAGTTCATAAGCACCCAGCGATATCAATTTGAATCACCGAATCAATTGACGTGTTACCGACTAATCACATGTTTCGCCTAGTGTTACAGATCTTTCCAGCAAACCTAGGTGTTCAAATGCCGGTCATCGTCGAGATCGCCAACAGAGTTGGCGATGCGCCAATGATTTCTCAAACTCGTTGAGTTTTACAGACTCCACTTTTGGGTATGTTTGGAGTCAAACGGTTGTTAAGGTCGAGTTCGCCGACCTCTTCGGCGACTCGCCAATTTGATCTGTTGCATGTCACTCCGCACGTTTCGAGAACTTCTCGCACTTGCACCTATACTAATAAGCACACCATTATTTTACTAATATGTGAGTATATAAAATATTAAGGGGTTTTGGGTTGCCTCCCAAACAACACCTTAGTTAACGTCGTGGCACAACACAAGTCCACAGCTATTCTTCATCAAGGAGTCTTGCTATAACTTCATAGGGTTGGTGTAGCATACCGCCATTACAAAACTGATCGGTTATACCTCTGTTCTTGGGTCCAAGACCGCTATAGAAGTATTTCAGTAGCCCCTTTTCTGCCATCCCATGAGATGGGCATGGTTGCAGCACCGCTTTAAACTTCAGCCACATTTCCTGAATTTTCTCATCTCCTACTTATTTAAATGTCAAGAGGTTATCCCTGAGGTTCAGTAGTTTCAGAAGGTCGTGATCCGTGTGATATCCATAATGATTTTCCATCCTTAGTTCCTCCTCTGATATTCAAACTGGCAAAACAAAACTACAACTTAGATACTTTTTGTTGAACTTGAACTTACACAAGTAGCAAGTATTGTGAGCATGAGAATCTTTGGTAATGCAGTGTCACAACTTGAATCTTTAGTGCACAATTGATCTTTGCATGAGTAATTTGAGTCTTGTTTTGTACATTCATGATTGAGTCTTATATAGCACTATTTGAGACACCCTTTGTGATCAGCTGAACTAGAGTTTGCTTGAGGACAAGCTAAAGTTTAAGTTGGGGATGTTGATGAGTCCACAAATTGGACTCATTTAAGGCCATATTTTAATATAAATTGTGTCCTCAAATGCTTATTTTATCTCAATATTTGATGAAAACCCTTAAGTTTCGGGTATTTTAAGATTGAAGGAAAGCATGGACACTACTTCACAAAAAAAGAACGAAAAGGATGAAAAGAACGAGAAAATGAAGCTCTGAGGATCACCAAGTCCACTTGGCAAATCACCGAAGGGCCTCACTTCGCCTTTTGTACCAGTGTGATGAGCCTGAAGGAAAAGATCAAGACAGCGGAACAAGGGAGCAGTTGGCGCATCACCGAGAAGTTCCACAAAGCAGTACTATATGGCCCAATGACCCAGATCATGATAATGCCGAAGGATGGTGCAAGAAGGGGATGAACTACACTAACAGGCGAATCGCCGATTTGATAAGCAATTCCGACTAATGTCGCTGAATGATCTGTCACAGCACAGATTTTTGAAAACTATAAATACTCATTCAGAGTTATAAAGAATATATCATTAGTCAATATCAGATTCTTAATATTATTTTTATTAATTTTATTTATGCTCTGGGTTTGGAGAGGGTTTTGGAAACTTGAAGAAGAAAACGATTTCATCTCTTCTAATTTGGAAGAGGGTCTCTTGGATTCTTCTTTATTTGCTCAAATCAAGACTTATTTCTATATACCCATTTGATTTCAACATCATTGAGGGTATAAATTTCTATCTCTTGATGTGTGGCTAAAAATCCTTATTCTTAGGGTGTGATTTAGCAAATATGCGTTGATATTATTGTTGAGTCTTGCTTGCTGATAAGTTCGATGTATTTTAATGGTGATTTCACCTAGTGGTTGTGGTTTAATTTAATGGGTTTGTAGTTGCAAATACAATGCCACCCATGGGTAGGCCTTCATGCGGCAAATGGGTGTCCGAGAGGAACGCATTTGAAACGGGGTAAGTTCCCCGAGAGGGAACTTACTTCCATCTAAAGCTTAGCCTAGTCACTATTATCTTAAAAATTTCCTATCGAAAGCATGTACCCAACTATGTATCTCAACTTGTATTGTGGTCACAGCCCAAGAACTCTTCCCTATAGTTGATTTTCTTGTTTATCTTACTATTTTTGCTATATTTGTGACTAAACCCCCAAATCAATATTTGACACTTTTGTGTCCCCTCTTTCAATTACAATGTTTTTAATCGTTAATATCTTTCGCTACGACTACTTAGAACTTAATTTTGTTTTTCTATTAATTCTCGAAACCACTCCCTTGGAACTCAACCGCAACCCTTGGTTGGGTTATTATACTATTGCACAATTATAGACACTTGCATTGGAAGTTGTGTCATTGATTACGCAAACTTCAAAATTTTGTTTTGCTAGTTTGAAATCAGAGCAGGAACTAAGGATGGAAAATCATTATGGGTATCACACGGATCATCACCTTCTGAAACTATTGAACCTCAGGGATAACCTCTTGACATTTAAACAGGTAGGAGATGAGACAATTCAAGAAATATGGCTGAAGTTTCAAACGGTGCTGCTACCATGTCCATCTTATGGGATGACGGACAAGGAGCTACTGGAATGCTTCTATAGAGGTCTTGGACCCAAGAACAAAAGTATAGCCGATCAGCTTTTTAATGGCAGTATGCTACACCAGCCCTATGAAGTTGTAGCAAGACTTATTGATGGCATGGTAGAAGCCAAAAAGAAGCATGAGTGGGACGCACTAATCACCCAGTTAGATGTTCTGTCCACCCGGGTCATGGAATTTGAAGTACAAGACATTGGAAAAGAAAAGTACTCATCCCTTTGAGAGTGTAAACATTGGAAGAAGTAGGAGCGGTGTGTAGGATAATGAAGCCATGTCACTCATTCAACAAAAGATTGAGGCACATGAAAAGATGTTGAATGAGATAATGGAGAACATCGAAATGCTAAACGAAGTGTCAGCCTCTCAATCTGTGACTATTTAATTGCAAAATGCTCAAATCAGTCATCTTATATTAGGTCAATACCCACCATTCGTCGAGGACTCGCCTAATTACAACATGGGCGACTCCGAAGATGAAGAATAGTTGCAAACTTGCGTCTTGCCACGACGGTAACTAAGGCGCTATTTGGGAGGCAACCCAAAACCCCTTAATATTTTATATACTCGTGTATTAGTAAAATAATGGTGTGCTGATTGATATAGGTGGAAGTGCGACAGGTGCTCAAAAAGTGCGGAGTGACAAGCAGCAGATCAAATTGGCGAGTCGCCGAAGAGGTCGACGAACTCAACCTTAACCGCTGTTTGACTCCAAACATCCCCAAAAGTGGAGTCTGTAAAACTAAGTGAGTTTGAGAAATCATTGGTGCATCGCCAACACTGTTGGCGATCTAGATGGTGACCGCCGTTTGAACACCTAGGTTTGCTAGAAAGATCTATAACACTCGGCGAAACATGTAATTAGTCGATGACACGCCAATTGATTTGGTGATTCAGATTGATATCGTTGGGTGCGTAAGAACTAGACAGCACTTGAGTAAAGTGAAACAGGGTGGTGGTGGAGCATTCGAGAAAGTGGCTTGAAAATAGGCATGTTGGATTGCTTGGCAATGCTGTGTAGAGTTAGCTGAATCACTCAACGACTCACTTAACGTCCCTACCTCACCATTTTTTTAATGCTAAAATTATGGAAGGTCATCACCTAAAGTCGCAGGAGAATCATGCCGCCTTGACAAATGGAGCAACCGCCTTTGTCAGGATCACTTCTCTATCTCCTTATTTGTCTTACTTATTTTTACTTTGAGTATTGTTAATTGCATTTGAGGACAAAAGTGTTTTTATCTGTGGTAGGGTGAGACTCACCTTTTGTGTGCTATTTGTGTTCGTGTTTTGTATATATATTTGGGTTGTTTTGTTTAAAAGTGTTGCTACACTGCTTTTTGTGGATGTTTGAGCTCATGGCTCTCTCTTTTGTTTTAAATTACAAACAATGATTTTGACCCTTCAGAAAAATTTTGAATTTTTCGAACATTTTTGCCACCTCTAGTGTGTTGAAAGTGGCTATTCTTTGGCAAAATTTAATTCTCAGTTCTGATCAATACTGATGACTTGAATAGTGCTATCAATTGAACGAACATGAATGCGCGGCTACGACGAGACCAAATGATGTTGCATAGACAATATGTGAACTCTTTGCATCCCGTTGTGATTAGCCATTTATCGAATTGATTCTCTTGTAATGACTGTTGCACACTACTGAGAGTGTGTAGTCTTATTTGACTTAAGTGTCGATGCCTTGTTTGATTAGCTTACTTTTAACCATGCATGAATAAACCCAGAATTTGCCTCGTTAGTCTGATTGATTTAGAAATGTGTGCTCTTGAAAAGATCTTAGGGAACTTTGAAGAGTGTGAGCCAAATTTGACATATACCTCTTTTGTGGCCTACCCGTGAGCATGTGAAACTCTTTTGAACACCCCTTGAGCCTTACCTTTCTTTGGAAGAACCTTGATGAACCCTAGACCTTACTTGACCCACTACCTATAACCCTCTTGATTTGTGGTTTAGTGAATAACCAACTTAGGCCAAAAGCCTATGTAGGGGGTGTGGTGATAACGAAAAGGAGAAGTCAAGAAGTGCGAGAAAAGTCTCCCTTAACCCATGGTATTGCAAGACAAAATGGAAACCCTCCAAAAAAAAAGTTGTGGAATAAAAAGTGCAAAAGGAATTGGGTTTCCAAGCAATACATGGAGAGTGAATAAAAGGATGACTTGGAAGCACTAGAATAAAAAAAGAAGTGATAGGGCAAAGGAAAAGGACATTTTGAGAACACCACACCTCACGAGAATGAAGAAGTCACTGAGCCTAAATGATCATACCTTTGCACTCAGCCCCATTACTAGCCTTGAAAGACCTTTTTGATCTTGAGTAAGCCAAATCAAAAGTTGCTTGGAAAATAAGGGCAAACCTAAGGGTGAAAACATGCATTGTGTTCCTCTTTTTGAGTGTTAGCGTTGCATTTGATTCCTGATATTGAATTGATTAACCTCTATGTGTGAATATGGAATCATTCTTTATATAAGGGCATTTAGATAATTTTTGTTGAGCTTGAACTTGCACAATTAGCAAGTATTGCAAGTATGAAAATCTTTGGTAATGGTGTCACAACTTGAATCTTTGCGTGCACAATTGATCTTTGCATGAGTAATTTGAGTCTTGTTGTGTACATTTAGGATTGTGTCTTGTGTAGCACTGTTTGAGACACCCTTTGTGATCAGCAGAACTCGAGTTTACTTGAGGACAACCTAAAGTTTAAGTTGGGGGTGTTGAGTCCACAAATTGGACTCATTTAAGGCTATATTTTAATATAAATTGTGTCCTCAAATGCTTATTTTATCTCAATATCTAATGAAAACCCTTAAGTTTAAGGTATTTGAAGATTGAAGGAAAGCATGGAGACTACTTCGCAAAAAGGAACGACAAGGCTAAAAAGAATGAGAAAATGAAGGCATGAGGATCACCGAGTTCACTTGGTGAATCATCAAAGGGTCTCACTTAGCCTTTTGTACCAGTGATTTGAGCCTAAAGGAAAGGATCAAGTCAGCGGAACAAGGGAGCAGTCGGTGCCTCATCGAAAAGTTTTGTAAAGCAGTACTATATGGCCCAATGACCCAGAACCTGATGATGCCGAAGGATGGTGCAAGAAGGCGATGAACTACCCTAAAGGGCGAATCGCCGAGTTGATCAGCGATTCCAACTAATGTCGCCGAATGATCCGTTGCAGAACAGATTTTTGAAAACTATAAATACTCATTGAGAGTTATAGAGAAAATATCATTAGACAATATCAGATTCTTAATATAATTTTTAGTAATTTTATTTTTGCTCTGAGTTTGGAGAGGGTTTTGGAAATTTGAAGAAAGAAAGGGTTTTATCTCTTCCAATTTGGAAGTGGGTCCCTTGGATTCTTCTTTCTTTGCTCAAATCAAGACTTATTTCTCTATACCCATTTGATTTCAACATCATTTAAGGTATAAATTTTTATCTCTTGATGTGTGGCTAAAAACCCCCATTCTTGGGGTGTGATTTAGCAAATATGTGTTGATATTATTGTTGGGTCTTGCTTGCTGATAGGTTAGATATACTTTAATGGTGATTTGACCTGGTGGTTGTGGTTTAATTTAATGGGTTTGTAGTTGCAAATACAATGCCACCCATGTGTTTTCGACTTGCCCGAGAGGGAGGTCGCGAAACCAAGACCACTAGACTGAAGACCTAAGGAGTGGGTCGACATGAGGTTCAGCCCAAGAGGATGAGCCCTAGTCCCATATCCTAACACTCAGCTCGAGAGAGTGAGTGGGGTAAGGCGTAGGCTAGCCTTCATGCGGAAAATAGGTGTCCGAGAGGAACGCATTTGAAACGGGGTAAATTGACCGAGAGGGAACTTATTTCCATCTAAAGCTTAGCCTAGTCACTATTATCTTGCAAATTTCATATCGAAAGTATGTACCCAACTATGTATCTCAACTTGTATTCCAGTCACACCCCAAGAATTCTTCCCCATACTTGATTTTCTTGTTAATTTTACTGTTTTCGCTACATTTGTGTCTAAACCCCCAAATCGATATATGACACTTTTGTGTCCCCCCTTTTTACTTACAATGTTTTTAAGCTTTAATGTCTTTAGCTACGACTAGTTAGAGCTTAATTTTATTTTTCTATTAATTCTCGAAACCACACCCTTGGGACTCGACTCCAACCCTTGGGTGGGTTATTATACTATTACACGATCGTAGACACTTGCATTGGTAGTTGTGTCGTTGATTACACAAACATCACTCATTCAACATATAATTCATCAAAACATGCATGACACAAGGAGATAATGGAAACACATAATCACACATGACTCCAAAACATGAAACAAGCTACAAGGAAATCTTGGTCTTAAGCTTGAATAAGAATAAAAGAAAAGTGATAAGGATATTGGAACTCTTAACACCTTACTATTCACATACCATCTCCCTATAAGGAACTATCACATATCGAGGCCTTCGTCCGGATGAGCTCCTTTGTCCTTGTTAGCTTGAAGCACATAGAAATGAATTTTCTTTGGAGCATTAGGATTTGGATCATCATGAGAAGCTTGGTTGGTCTCTCTCTCTTTTTCCATGAGTGTTGGGCAATCTCGCATCTTATGACCCTTCTTTCCACACCCAAAGCACCCATACGTGCCAGCAAGGCACTTACCCAAATGTTGCTTCCCACCCTTGGCACATATAGATCATTCAAAAGAAGAATCACTCCCTTTTCCTACTTGGGAATTAGGGTTAGACACCTTATCATTGTTGACCATTGGGGAATGTTGGTTGTAGAACCTCTTTTTGGACCTTGGTTGACCTTGTTTATTAGGCCTAGCTCTTTTTGCCTCCTTATTCATTTTCTTAAGTTTCATCTCCTCGATTTGTTGAGCATAAACCATGAGCCTTGAAATATCCATGTCATGATGGAGCATTGCCATATGACATTCTTCTTTAACCAAACCGAAAACTCCCATTACAAACTTATTCATTTTAGCCCTCGAATTTGCCACTAAGATTGGAGCATATTTGGATAGTTGGGTGAACTTAATAGAATACTCCTTCACACTCATACCCCCTTGACGAAGGTTTATGAATTCTACCAATTCTTGTTCCCTCAACTCTAAGGGGAAAAACCTATCAAGGAAAGCTTCTTTGAACACCTCCCAATTTATGGGACCCGCTCCCCTTGGCCTCTCACCCTTCCACTGTTCATACCAAATTTGAGCTACATATTTTAATTGGTAGGTGGCTAGCTCCGCCTTCTCCTTCGAAGACACCCCCATAGCACTAAGTATTTTGCAAACCTCATCAAAAAACCTTTGGGGATCTTTTCCACCTTGGAACCTTAAAACTCGGGGGGTTTCATTCTATAAAAATCCCTCAATCTCGAAGACATAGTACTCTCATTAGCATTCACTCGAGGTACAACCTCCCTACTAGCTTGGCCTGTCATGGCTTTGGCTAAGGTTAGAAAAGCCAACCTAATTTCTTCATTAGTCATGGCCAGGGGATCCACCGGAACATGATTGCCTAGAGGAACTTAGTTACCTTGAAGACCTTGGGGAGGAACTCCCTTATTCACATTCCCTTCTTCCATCCTCTTTGGGTTTGCCCTTGTATTCATCTCCTATAAACATAAGAGAAGGGTTAGGAAACGGACACTTATAGATATACTCTAAGGCATGACTTCAACAATAATGAAAGTAGTGTAATTTCCTAACGTCATATAGCCTCTCGCTCATAGATGAGTCATGACTCACACCGATGAACAAGACTTTACTAGACGTGGCTTGCGAGACATCAATCCTAAAAACCATTCCAAAATCTTATGCTCTGATACCATGTTTGTCATGACCCGAGCCTATACCCTGGAAGCGACATGGCGTACAAGACTCTGAAAAGTCTCATACAAGCCTCATAGCATTTATAACATTTGATATAAGCAAAATGGTACGGAATTAATACTTTATTTAAAACCATACAATCAGAATTCATTTCACACATTTGAAAATAGCGGAAGTCTATTGTCTCACATGGCCATCTAAAAAACATCTTGAAAACTAAAGTAAGGACACGGCCCTTTACAATCGAAAGACTAACAATTGTCTATTATATGAAAGAAAAGAAACATCTAAACACTTGTCCTCGATCTATGAGGACATAAGCTCCAACTAGAGAGAGTCAAACAGAGTACCAATCCCTACATTTCATAAATGTAAAGAAAATATGGATTAGCACAATTAAGTACTAAGTATGATAACCATGCAAAAACTTGCTTAAAACGGACATTTCATTTGAAATTCATGCTTTAATGCCAATTTGATAAAAACTTCTTGAACATAAGTGCAAAAGGCATAATATACAAACATAACCAACATACAAGTCATTTCATCACATTAGAGGCATTATCAAAATATAACCCATTTCATCACATTACACCTTCACCTCAAGTAACCCTTAAGTTATACTTTGTGCAGTGTACGAATAGTGTCCCATACCACCATCCACACCTAGTACCACCTCAAGGACACCAAAAGTGAACTTACCATTCGTCCTTTCCATCTTTACACAATACTCATACATAAGAGACATAAACATTACATAAGTCATGACAAGGACGTAACTCATGATACAATCCAAGTAAAGCATGCATCATCACATTAAATATCTAAATCAACATTCTTCATTAGCTTCATTAAGAGCACATTCATTCATTGGCCATTAAGACATTAGAGAAACACACCATAACCCCTCTCAAAGCCTACTTGTGCAATGCATGGATGGCATCCCATACTACCACCCACACTAAGAAGTGCATTATTGAGAAGCCATAGTTCATTAACATTCTTTGTGGGGGTAAGCCTTAACCGACATAGACCATGTGAGCAATTCATGGAATCCCGGTGTCACCTTCACCGGATAAGGGATTCCTACTTGCCTAAGGTAGGACCATTACTTTTAGCTTAGGTGGATCCACTAGCTAATATCCTACTTGATGTTAACCCCTATATTTAGACTCTAGGTTAACCTATCATTTTCCGAGTCGTTACATAAGTCCATATTCACATCCTTCCACTTCCAAGTAGGAATACAAATGTCTTGAGATAAACCTCGCGATTTCTGATGCTCAACCTTAACTTGATCGTAATTTGGACGCTTAGCTACAAATCCCGCAATATCCTTCTTCTTCCCATTCAACAAATAGATTTTCCGCAAATCACAATACATCTTGGTGGATCCCGGGTGAATAGAATAACTAGAACTATGGGCTTCTATCAAAATTTGTTCCCTCAAGTTATCAACATTAAGAACACATAACCGACCTTGGTATCTAAGTACCCCATCTCCCCCTTAGGAGAAAGCCTCAATGAACTTTTTAAGCACCGCCGCTTTCAATTCTACCAAAATTGGATCAAGACTTTGCTTAGCCTTCACATCCATCACAAAGGACGATTCGTACCCATTATCAACCATGACACCACCCTTGGTGGAGTCCACTAGTTGAACACCTAATCGAGCCAACCTATGAACATCTCGAACCAACTCTTTCTTTTCATCCTCAACATGAGTAACATTACCCATCGATAGTCAACTAAGAGCATTTGCCATCACATTTGCTTTATCGGGGTGATAAAGAACACTCATGTTGTAATCCTTCAATAACTCTAGCCTTCTTCGGTGGAGATTCAAGTCCTTTTGGTTGAACACATATTGCAAACTCTTATGATCGGTGAAAACATCAACATGAACCCCATACAAATAATGCCTCTAAATCTTTAAGGCAAAAACGACCACCGCTAATTCAAGGTCATGGGTAGGATAATTATTCTCATGTATTTTAAGTTGCCTTGAAGCATAGGCAATAACCTTACCATTTTGCATAAGAACACATCCCAACCCAATTCTAGAGGCATCACAATATACCACAAAGCCATTTGTTCCTTTCGGTAAGGTCAACATTAGAGCGGAAGTAAGTCTATCTTTCAATTCTTGGAAACTCTTCTCACAATCTTCCGACCTTATGAATTTAGCCTTCTTTTGAGTCAAAGCCATCAAAGAAGAAGCAATAGAGGAAAAGCCCTCAGCAAACCTTCTATAGTAACCGGCCAAACCTAAGAAGCTTCTAAAATCCGAAGGAGTTAAAGGTCAAGGACAACTCTTGATTGCATCCATCTTCTTAGTATCTACCTTGATTCCCTTGCTCGACACAATATGATCAAGAAAAGATACGGGCCAAAATTCACATTTGCTAAATTTTGCAATAAGTTGTTGGTCCTTAGGAATTTGCAACACAATCCTCAAATGGTCCATATGCTCATTCTCACTTCTCGAATAGATCAAAATATCATTAATAAACACAATTACAAACATATCAAGGTATTGTCTAAACACCCTATTCATCAAGTCTGTGAATGCCGCCGGAGCATTAGTCAACCCAAACGACATTATCAAAAACTCATAATGACCATATCGAGTTCGAAAAGCCATCTTCGGAATGTCATCTTCTTTCACCCAAAATTGGTGATAACTCGATCGAAGATCAATCTTAGAGAAATAACTTTCCCTTTTAAGTTGGTCAAACAAGTCATCTATTCTTGGAAGAGGAGACTTATTCTTAATAGTCACCTTGTTCAACTGACGATAATAAATGCACATATGAAGAGACCCATTTTTCTTTCTAACAAACAAAATTGGAGCACCCCATGGAGAGATACCCGGTCGGATGAAACCCTTGTCCAACAAATCTTTCAGTCGCTATTTCAACTCTGCCGGAGCCATTCTATAAGGAGGAATAGAAATAGGTTGCGTATCTAGGAGAAGGTCAATACCGAAGTCTATTTCCTGCTCGGGAGGAATACCGGGTAAGTCATCTGGGAAAACTTCTGAAAACTCATTTACAATGGGGACCGACTCAAGAGTAAGGGTTTTGGAATCTACATCCCTCACCCTAACTAGATGGTAAATGCAACCCTTAGATATCATCTTTCTAACTTTATGACAAGAAACAAACTGACCCTTAGGCATAGAATTTCCCCCTTTCCACACAAGGATAGGCTTATTTGGAAACTAAAACTTGACAACACGAGTTCTACAATCATAGAAGCATAACAAGAGTGCAACCAATCCAAACCAAGGTTAACATCAATGTCTAACATGTCAATCTCTACCAAGTCAACAAGAGTAACTCTATGGGATAAGGAAACAGGACACTTTCTATAGACCCTCTTAGCCATAATAAAATCACCAACAAGAGTAGAGATAGAAAAAGGTTCTAACAACTCATCCAGATGAACATCAACCTCACAGCCACATATGGCGTCATAAAAGATAAAGTAACACCGGGATCATGTAAAGCATACACATCTAGTTAAAAAACTTTTAACATATCGGTAACTCCATCTGGAGAAACCTCTTGGTCACCTCTAGACTGAAGTGCATAGAAGTGGTTTTTCTTGGGAGCATTAGAACCCAAACCACTAGGAACAGCTTGCTTGCCCTCTCTTCCCTTAGCCGTAAGCATTGGGAAATCCCTCATCTTGTGACCACTCTTACCAAACTGAAACAACCATCCGTGCTGGCTAGACACTTACCCTCATGCTTCTTCCCACACTTAGCACAAGTAGACCTAGGCAATGAAGGTCCACCACCATTACCTCCTTGAGGATTAGGGTTAGACATCCTATCTTTGTTGAACTTAGGAGGAGCATTGGAGGACCCTTGACCGGAAAACCCTTCTCAAAACTTAGGACGACCGTGTCTATCGGATTTAGCATGTGAGAAATTACCATAACTAGTCCTTGCCCTTTTTACCTCCCTAGACTTTTCCTTGAACTTTTCCTCTTCAATTTGTTGGGCATGCACCATGATACGAGAGATGTCCATGTCACTAATGAACATGGTGGTACGACACTCTTTAACCACCATTTCGGACACACCCAGCATGAACTTACTCATCATTGCCCTAGAATCCGCAACCATAGTTGGAGCATATTTGGACAATTGATTAAACTTTAGGGCATATTCCCTCACACTCATGCTTTCTTGACGAAGGTTAATGACTCAAGAACCTTTGCTTCCCTTATCTCAAGGGGAAAGAACCTATCAAGAAACGCAGATTTAAACACCTCCCACTCTACGGGACCCGCTCCTATCTGTCTTGCTTCTTTCCATTAGTTGCACCACAGTTGAGAAACACCTTTCATTTGATAAGCGGCCAATTCCACCTTCTCTACCGGAGTCACTGCCATAATGGGAAGTACCTTACAGACCTCATTGATAAACTCTTAAGGGTCTTCCTCAACTTTGGAATCATAAAATTTCGGAGGGTTCATCCTTGTAAAGTCCCTCACTCTTGATGCCGGCGTACCCACATTTGGGTTCACGAGGACTACCACCTCTCTATTGGCCGTCATGGGATCGAGCCAACACTTGAAAAGCTTATCTAAACTCCGCATTTGTAACTTATTCGACCAAAGGATCGACTGGAGCTTGAGGAGGAGCTTCTTGATCCGCATTTTCCCTCACATTCCTTCTAGTCTAAGCTCTTCGGGTAGCCATATCCTGAAGAACACAGGATAAGGATTAGGGGAGAGACTTTATAGAGTTAAACTCTATTACACGACTTAAAAGTAATGAAAGAAGTGGAATTTCCTAATCATCGTGTAGACTCTCATTCATAAATGTGGCGCGTTTCACACTCATGAACAAGACTTTACAAGACGTGGCTTATGAGATATCCTAAGACCACTCTAAACCTTGTGCTCTAATTACCAAATTTGTCATGACCCAGGGGTACCCCCTAGATGTAACATGACATATGGAACCCTGAAGGACTCCATACAAGTCACTTAGCCTCATATCATAAAAATTAGACATAAAGAGTAAAACAATAGTCTATGTCCAAAACATTTTTTATAAAACAAAAGCAGAAGTCTAACTCATGTCTCATCATAGCCATCTAATACAATAGAATGAAATTGGTCCTAGACCATATATCATTTCCAAAAAGAAAATACAAGAAAGAAACTAAAATAATAAAATCCATCCTCGAATCATGAGGACTCACCAAGCTAGGGAATACTCAAATCTAAGCTTTAGCCATGATATTGGGAACCCTGTCTGTCGGACCCTACATTTGGGAAAAATGTAGGCAAGAGTATGTGTTAGTACAAAACAATGTACCAAGCATGATAGCTATGTATAAAAAAATTCAAAACATGTTAAAAGGGACATTTCATTTCATGACATGTAATTGACCAAGTTAAACCATAATATAAGAAGGTTGGAAAACATAAGTCAAAACAAGGCCAATGCAAGCTAACATCATTCTTTAAAACCTTTGAACACGTATGAGATACTCATTGAGTAACCTTAGTTCAATTTTAGTCTTGTTGTGGGAACATTAGCCTTAACCGACATAGAGACCATGTGAGCTATAACATGATACTTGCCTAAGGTAGAACCATGAACTTCTAGCTTAAGTGGATCCACTAGCTAATCATCCTATGGGGGCACATAGTGTATGGGATAAAGAGATTGTTACTAGAAACCCGGCCTCTACTAATGGGGGAGCTTCCATCTCATGAGATTGCTTCTAGAAACCCGGCCTCTACTAACGGGAGAGCTTCCATCTCACATCAATATCCACTCAGTGCTAAGCAACAAAATAGTCATTTCTTACTAAATTTCATCAACCATGGAAAGGTGTCCTTGGACAACCAATCTAAGCTAGTTTCATTAGGATAGCTCTTACTCTTTGATTCAATTAGGTGAGAATAGCCTTTCAACCTAAGAATCCATATTATGTGAGAAAACCATTCACATCATGCTAGTAACTGTTTATGAGAATAGCCTCTCACAACACAACATCAATCATCATCATTTGGAACTTTACTCTCAAAGCACCCTTAAACATTTTCATAAATTTCTTAAGATCATGCTAAACTCATACTTTGACCTTTCAAGGTTCAAAGCTTACTTTAAATGACCAAATCTATAATTCAAGGATTAGATAGGGATTATATCATAAATTCATGTGATTCTATCACTTCATGCATTAATTCATAAAACTTTTCTTTCATAATCAACAATCGACATCATATGATCACAATTTGGAAAACATGGGGGTTTCATGGGTTCATAGGGGAAAACATCATAAAAGCATCCAAATCATCAGTTCATGCATATTAAAACATAATTCAATCATTAAGATCAATAATCAAAAGAACTCATGGTAATTGAAGAAAATCCTAGCTAATTGGGGAATTCTACCTTTTGAAATAAAGGAATTTGAGGACTCTATGAATGAAAGAGATTCATAGATGAAAACTACCATACCTTAAGTCCAATTGTTAGCCTTCAATGGAGGAATTGGAACCTTAGCTTGAAACTCTAGGTTGAATCTTCTTCTTCTTCTTTTTCAAGTTCTAGAGAGAGAATATTTTGAGATGAGGTTTTGGTTTACTTTTGGGAATTTGGAAGAATGAATTAAATGGGGTGAATTTGGGGGTAAAAATGGTTACATAGGGGTTCTAAATATAGGCAAAACAACATAGTATATGAACTAATTAATTAGGAAAAAACCCAACTCACCCTCAAAATAACTGTCAGGTGACCATCCACGGACCCCAGTCGACGGACCATGGTCTGACCTACGGTCCATCCTGGTGAACCGTGGTTGGTCATCAGAAACTAGATTTTTGGGCCTCAAACCATGAACCCAGACCACTGATCGTGGTCTAACCTACGGTCCATAGTCCCATCTACGTGGGTGACCCTTGTGGCTAATGACTACAATTTCCCAGAATTGGTTTCATTTACCCTTTTTGGATTCAGGGTGTTACAAAACCTCTACCTCCCTATTGGCTTCGACTGTCATGGCTTGACCTAATACATAAAAGCATCCCTAAACTCCGCATTCAACACTTGCTCGGCCAAAGGATTGATTGCTTGAGGAGCCTGCAGAGAAGCTTCTTATTTCGCGTTCTCCCTCGCATTCCTTCCAGTATAAGCTCTTCCTGAAGCCATATCCTGGAGAACATAGGATAAGGATTAGGAGAGATACCTTATAAATTTGAACTCTATTGCACAACTTAAGAGTAATGAAAGAAGTGGAGTTTCCTAATCATCTTGTAGGTTCTCATTCATAAATATGGTGCGCTGCACATTTATGAACAAGCCTCTAGTAGACGTGTCTTATGAGACCTCTTAGGACCATTCTAAACCTTTTGCTCTGATACAAAGTTTCTCACAACCTAAGGGCACCCCCTAGATGTAACATGTCGTATAAAACCCCGAAGGACTCCATACAAGCCACTTAGCTCTCATAACATAATAAACAAAACAATAGTCCAAGTCCAAATCATTTTATAAACGAAAAGCAGAAGTCTAATACACTGGTCTCATCATAGCCATCTAATACAATGGAATGAAATTGGTCCTAGCCCATACATCATGTCCAGAAAAGAAAATACATAAAAGAAGGTGAAACAATAAAACTCCGTCCTTGAAGCATAATGACTCACCAAAGCTCAGAAATATCTCAAAGCATCCTCTAGCCACGAAACCCTGAAACCTGACTGTCGGACCCTACATTAGGGGAAATGTAGGCAAGAGTATGCGTTAGTACAAAACAATGTACCACTAGTTAATGTCTATCTGAGACAACATCCTATGGTGGGGCATAGTTATGGGATAAGGAGATTGCTACTAGAAACTCGGCCTCTACTAACGGGAGAGCTTCCATCTCATGAGACTGCTTCTAGAAACCCCATCTCTATTAACGGGAGAACTTCCATCTCATCATCAATATCCACTCAGTGCTACGCATAAATCCCATGGAATAGTCATTTCTTACTTGAATTCATTAATCATGGAAAGATGCCCTTGGACAACCAAACCAAGCTAATTCCTTAGGATAGCTCTTACTCTTTGATTCAATTAGGTGAGAAAGCCTTTCAACCTAAGAATCCTTTCTATGTGAGAAAACTGATCACATCATGCTAGTCTGTGTTTAGTGAGAATATACTTTCACAACACAACATCATCATTGGTACTTTACTCTCAGAGCACCCTTAAAACATTTGCATAGATTTCATAAAACAATGCATAAGTCCAAAATTTAACTCTTGAGGTTCAAAATTCACTTTATCAATGCTTAGAAAACATGGGTTATATATGAATTTCATCATAAATTCATGTAAAGCTTACAATACATGCTTAATTTCATAAAACTCTTCCTTGAAGATCAAAATCCCACATCATATGACTCATAACTTGAAAACATGGGGGATTATATGGGTTCATGGGGAAATCATCATAAAATCATTCATTTCATCAATTCATATATAAGAGATTATAATTCAATCATTTAAATCAATAATGAAAACAACCCATGATAATGGAGAAAACTCTAACTCAATTGGGGAATTCTACCTTTAGAAATAGAGGAATTTGGGAACTCCATGAATGGAAGGAATTCATGGATGAAAACTATCATACCTTGAATCCAAAATCTAGCCTTCAATGGAGGAATTGAGGCCTTGACTTGAAACCCTAGGTGAATCCTTTTTCTTCTTGTTCAAGTTTCTAGAGAGAGAATTATTTGAGAGCTCTTCTTTTTGGTGAGTTTGGAGAGAATGATTTCTATTGGGAAATTTGGGGGTAAAAAGGCTTATATAGGGGTCCTAAACATAGGTAAAATGACATAGTATAGGAACTAATTAATTAGAAAAAGATCCAACTGCCTCTAAAAATAACTGACAGGTGACCATTCACAGACCCCAGTCGACGGACCATGGTCTGACCAACGGTCCGTCCTGAAGGACCGTCATTCATGGTTAGAAAGGTCATCTTTGGGGCCTCAAACCACAGACCATTGTCTGACCTACGGTCTTTTTGGTCAGGTCGTGGACCTTGACCCTCAAACCTTACTTAGGGAGGCCAACCACAGACTACACCTATGCTCTGGGTCCATTCCACGGGTCGTGGGTGGCTGGCATGGTTTGGCACTTGCAATATCTGGAAAGTTACAGTTTGGTCTTTCTGAATACTGGGTTTTATATTATCTTGCCTATGGAAATTAGAATCATCACCAGTGTTTACATTCATTGTTAGACCTACCAATAGGACACAACAAAACCAAGTGTAAGTTTGCTCAACTATAAGCAAATCAGTACACAAATTATTTTACAAATTGAATTCTTAGTGACTACTCCCAGGCAACGACGTCATTTTTTATAAAGCTCCAACTACTCTCTAAAATAAATTCAAAGAGTAAGTGATCATTGTCAATAAAAATACCCAACAAAGAGTTAGAGTTGAATCTCACACGGAGTAGTGTTAGGATAACAATTCAAAAAGTGAATTAAAATGTGACTAATTTACTGTAGTGAATGTAACAAGTGGGTGGATTATTCCACCAAATTTAATCAAGACATATTGAAATCAGTTATGAGCAATTAAATAAAATAAATAGTGTTTAAAAAATTTAAATTAAATCTAGTTGTGTGGGGGTTTATATTGATGCCAATTAGGGGTATAGTTGCATTGCTCAAAAAAGCCAAGCAATCATGGATAAGCTGGGTCATCTTCAATAACTCTAATCTTCTTCGATCTCATAGCATTATTTCATAAACTCTCCTTTCGGTTTCAATTGTGATTTACAAATCAATGCATTACTTTTCTATTACAACTAGATTCGACTAGATTGCATACATTGAGCTAATTACCCACTCTTATTGATCTCTTTCAAGCACCATTTAGAGATTTAAAGTAAGATTAAGTTGGCCACCTTAACCCCTAAATTAATCTCGTGTTAACAGCTCAAATCCATGGTGAACAACAATAAAATAGAGCAATACAACATACCCACTAATTTAAATCAATACCCAACTCCATAATCATAGTCCTAAAAATTGATGTTTTAGCCACCCATCCTAAAAAGTACCAAAATTAAACCTATCATGATAGCAGCCATTGATGCAATGAAATTAAGCAATTATAGTCAACAATCACTTTGGATTCAACTTTTAATTGTCAATTACAAGGGCAAAATTTGAAACCCCACACCTAAGAGCAATACTCAATAACTTCTCTCTCTAAGAGTTCCAAAAGTAAGAACTCAAAAAAAAATAAGATAGATCTAATTTCTCTCTCTTTCCAACTATTTATACTTTCCAAAAAGATTCTTTCGCATCCCATTCGGTGACATTACTGGGGTTCACCAAACTTACTTGGTGAATCATCATTTGTATCATTCAGCTCACCCTTTACTAGCTTCAGGCTCCAGGTATTTGAATTCAAATAGGAGGACTCGATGGAAAATGCCCTTCACGATTGGTGAATAATTAGATATCACTTTGTGTGCCTAATATAGCCTTCAATTTTACTCTTTCGTCTTTGACTTTTGGTGATGTAGTTGGGTTCACCATTAGTAATTTGGTGAATCACTGATGTAATTCATCTTCACCAATTTACTTTGACACTTGGACCTCAAATATTGTCCATTTCGGTGAGATTTAATCATTTAGGCGATTTGCCCTTTGGGTTAGGTGATCACCAAGTTGGAGATTTCTACTCTTTTTAATACTTTTTACCTTTCTTTCAAGTATTCATCATCGCCTTGTATTTTAGTCTTCATAGCTGATATTCATGAAAATGTTATCAGCATTGGACATAATTAGGCATAGAGGACACCAATTGTTGAAATTAAAAGGCCTCAAATGAGTGAAAATTTACCACTCATCACTAAGGTACCCAGTTTACTTCCCAATTTTGGAGGTCTTTTAAAAAAGGCATTGGTACCCTTTAAGCTTAGTAGAACCTTCCATCCTTAAATGCGATGGTCAAACCAAGTGTACTAATTAGACTTTGGAGGATATGTTGAGAGCTTGTGTGATTGACTTCAAGGGTAATTGGGATGATCATTTGCCTTTGATTGAGTTTGCTTATAATAATAGTTAACACTCATATATTCAAATGACTCAATTTGAGGCTCTTTATGGTAAGAGGTGTAGGACTCCTATTGTTGGTTCGAAGTTGGTAAGGTTGGTTTGATAGGGCTCGAGTTGGTGCATGAGGCTATGCAATAGGTTCATCTTATTAGTGAGAGGTTGAAAATAGCTCAAATTTGACAAAATTATTATGTGTATGATAGAAAAATAGAGTTTGAATTCGAGGTTGATGATTTTATTTACTTGAAAATATCACCTATGAAGGGTATGATGAGTTTCATAAAGAAAGGAAAGCTTAGTCTCTGTTATGTAGGCCTATATAGCCTATGATTTGGATTTGCCTTCTGAATTAGCATCAATGCACCCGATGTTTCATGTTTCATTATTGAAGAAGTATATTGGTGATCCTACTTCGATTGTGCCATTGGATAGTGTTGGTGTTAACGAAAGTCGTTCTTATGAAGAGATTTTGGTTGATATTTTGGATCGTTAAGTCCGGAAGTTGAGAAATAAAGAAGTTTCTTTCATGAAAGTCATTTAGAGGAATTAATTAGTTGAGGGTGCTACTTGGGAGGTCGAAGAAGTTATGATATTCAAGTAGCCCCATCTCTTTCCCTCCATTCTAGTTCTATCTTGAGGTATTAGTTCCTCATGTTAATTCTTTCGGATTCATGCATCTTATCTATTCTCATGTTTCCATATGCATGCATGTTCATGAAATTAGTTTTAAAGTTCATGGTTTAGCATGGGGTCGATTACTCCTTGGTTTTATGCATTTTGATGCTATTTACATTCATGTTGCCTTGTTAGATATTTTTCTCTATTCTATTCATGCTAACTTGAGTCCCATTAGAGTACAAATGTTCCTAAGGGGGAGATATTGTAACACCTTGGAAATTGGTAAGTTGAGTTGTGATGAGTAGTAGACTTACACTCATTTGAGGCCTATTTATTTCAACAATTTGTATCCTTAATGCGTAATTTTTTCCAATTCTAATGATATTTTTATGATTTGTAGCTATAAGGCTAAGGGACAAGGAAAGGATGAATGTTTGAAAGAATTGACAAAAACATGAAAAGAAAATTAATTCCATATTGTTGATCACCCAACAAGAAGGGCAGATCACCCAATTAACATGACCTCACCCAAATCTATAGTGCTCAACATTTAAATTAATTGAGACATGTCAGCGAACTTAAAGAGGAACAATGACTCGTTGAATTAAAAGGGCAAACATGTTGACAATTGCCGAAGGTGACAGTACTTGGAGAAAAATTGAAGACTTGAAAGGCGAACAAAGGTGGTACTCGACGATCCACCAAATGTGAAAGGTAGACTCGAATGAGCTTTCCGACTAAGGTTTAAAAACATGAAGCCTAAAGTAAGAGAAAGATGATCTAAAGAGCAATTGGCAATCTACCTAATGTGCTTGGCGAGCTCGACTAACATCACTGAATGGGTCACGCAACGAGTTTTGACCCAAATTTTGGGAGATTATAAATAACCCAAAAGAGAGAGAAAGAAGGGTCCAAAAATTATTATAAATTTATGAACCTTTTAGAGAGAGAAACATTTTTACTTTGTGAAGAACATTTTTCTAATTTTGGGGTTTTTTCAACTTTGCTCTTGAAATTGACATTGAAGTTGAAATCAAAGTGTATTGCTTGTAATTGCTTATTTTAATGGTACCCATGGCTGCTTTCATGCGAAGTATACTTTCTTTACACTTTATTATGGGTAGCTAAAACCCTAAGATCTAGGGGTGCAATTATGGGCTTGGGTGTTCATTTAATATAGTGGGTATTGTGTTATGTTTTGTTTTACTATTGTTCATACATGGATTTGGGCTAATTATCATGGGGTTAACATATGGATTAAGGTTGCAAACTTAATTAGTACTTCCAATCTCTGATTGATGCTCGAAATAGATTAATTGGAGTGGGTAATTAGTCTGACACTTGCAATTTAGGTTTCATGTCTGTAACTTGCTTGAAAATAGAGGTTGTGGGTTGGATCTATCTACTCTATTGTTGCACCGAAAGAGATAATAGTGTAAGATATTGGGTTGTTCAATATAACATATATATGAGGCAGAAAGGAGATTCTATGAATTGATGTTATGAAACCGAAAGAAGATTAGTGTCATTAAAGATGATCATCCTATCCATTAATGTTCATCACCATAGAAAAATACAATTACCCCTATGTGACATTGATTTTCAATCCCCACACCTCTAGATTACTTGTTAATTATTTTAATTTCTGAAATTTTAGTTTAGATGTGACTATAATCAAACCCTTTTCGTAAATTTGGTGAAATCATCCACCTAATCGTTCTTACTGCTACAAATGAATAAATTTACTTTCCAAATTTCTTGATAGAATTATCTGCATTATATCATTCTCTGTGGGATTCAACCCCAACTCTTAGTTCAGTATTTATATTGACGATCAACGCATATTGTTGCATCCCATTTTACTAAAAACAGGTTTTGGTGCACGACATAACAACTTTTTTGGCTTTTGTTCGAATGAAGAGTCACCACCTAATGAATTAAGGCATGTTAGGGCACCTATCTAAACCTAACTAAATCTAACTTAAGGTCAACGAACCAGAGATCAGGTAAGGATTCAAATTTCCTCAAGAGGAAGGGGTTAAGCACTCCTCGAGGTCTACAACTGTGCGTCTCAATTGTATCTCATGTAATTTATGTGGGTAACAAGTAACAATAAAGGTCTCTAATATTTAATTAGTTAATTAATAAGACATGCAAACTAGGTGATAAAGTAAATAAATATTAAATAATTAATAGATATAAATTAAGAGATAAGCGAGGAGACAGCAAATAAACAAGTAAATAGGCGAAAAATCATTTTTTATTTATTAAACTACCCAAAGAATTAATTATAAACAAGTACAGGGGAAAAGGAAGGGGAAACTACAAAACCTAAATGAATACCCTTCTACAGATTAGCACTCATCTTATTATTCGGAAGACAAAATCAAAGTTTATCATTTTTATGCTCGAGTCAACTTCCATCATTTCCATTAAAGAGCCTAACTACCCCTACCCCACCTTACACATGCAAAACGTCTTAAAAGGTGCCTAACGTCCCCACTTAACGTCCAAGAGGCATTGAACTACTATTAAGGTGATTTTAGACTAAAAGAAAATTTGTGTTGCCTACTTAGGCCCTCTAGAGACGAAGCAAAATAAATTGAACGAGCATTTAGCACATAAATCTCAAGTTGGCCACTAGGTTTTAATTTATTAGCATGCTAGCAAACACACATAATTAGTGAAAGGTCTCATGCTAAGTGCGTACATATACACATGCATATGAATAGGCATTATAACAGTAATTATTTATTAAGAGGGGTAGAAAAAATATTACAGATGCAGAAAGTAGTCATTAACTGATTTTATGGGTGGTAGAAAAGTGATCATGGAAATATATTTTTTAGAGCAGTAGCGGATCAAATTAGTGTTAATTAGCATACTGAAAAATGAATCATTAATTCATTTTAAGTAGCAGAACAATTTATTATAATGCAAATATTAATTATTTTGAGCAGAATTTAATCAGGGCAGCAGGTATTAAAACAGTTTTAGCATGCTGGAACAGTTTATTAGTTAATTTTAAATGATAGAAGTTGATTGCATTACAAAAATTATTTAACACTTGGGAGAAAATATGTATGACAGATTTATTTCAGTTTTAAAACATGCTAGAAATTATTTAAATCCTATAGGCTAGATTTCCATGAATAGTATGCAAAAATTATTAAGATGTTATTAATTTACGAATTGCAATTGTTCAAAGTCTAATTAATTAACATGCTAAAAATGCAGATCAGGTCCTAAACAGAAGTTCTAAACCAAAAACATATTAAGACTTGATTGAAAACCTATAGGCATGAACTCTAAGTGGTCTGAATTCATTCACATACAGCAACCATTTAAGTCTGATTAAATGAATTAATTAATTAACATGTTGAAAATGGTTTAAGATCACTTTCTAAACATACTGCTAATTAATGTTTCTAAATATGCTGGCAATTAATTAAGGTTAATTTGTCAACTGTTAACAAACTAGATTCATTAGAAACACTTAGATAAATTCTTATGGGTCCAATTTATTAGCATGCTGAGGTGAAAATAGTCCAAATTTAATTAATTAGACCGATTTTCTAAATGAAGTAAATATTCAGATTATAAGACAAATTATTTATCTCGTAATGGTTGTTTTAACATAAGACAAAGTTACGAACAAACAAAGATTGATTTTAGGCAAATTGAAATAGGCTAAGAAAGTCATCGGTTCGAATCCGAGGAAGGGCTTTTTTTTCCGGTATGCCGCTCCTCCAGCAAGGAGCGAGAGAACAAATTCTGACCTATGCATGCTTCAACTGATTTATACAGGCAGATTTTTTTTTAACAAACACACGTAATAAAAATGAAATAAATAAAGAAAAACAAGTAGCACATATCCCTTCCCCCTAGACGGTCCCCAAATACTTCATTCATATCGAGAGTTAGAGTTAGGAGCTTACAAAAATATTACAATACCAAAAATGAAAACAATACAAATATAACAATAAAAGTAAAGTCTCATCCGGGAACCCATCCTAGGCGACTCTTCATGTCTTGAACTTTGAGTTCAAAACCCTGCTAAAGCAAAAGAAGATATAGACAAAGATAATAAAATACGCAAAAGGAAGTTGTATAATTAAATATTCATATATGGGCAGCAACAACATATATAGAGACGGGTAATTGATTAATGAAGCACACATACAACATTCAAACAAATAGCAACAAACATAGATAACATCACACATAGAAAGAGAGAAAGAAGACTAACCTGGACTCTTCCTTTTATCATTATAAACTTGCATACAATGTATGAATGCTGGAATAATATATATGCCAAGTGAAGAACACTAACCAATTAAGAAGATGTATTTTAGCAAAATATCCAAATCGGAACAGCAACATAGCAAAGAAAGAGCACTCCTAAGTCCTTTTGACTTCTTATTTTTGTAGAGAGTATTTTTTATAGTCAAAGCATGAAAGTGAGTTTCAGATTGTTAAAGTGTGTCCAAATAATGAAAGGGAAGCCTCTTTATATAGTGAATAAGAGAGCATGACCAGAAAGAAATATAGATAATTAAGCAAGCATGGAAATTTTATTTCCTTAACAAGCAGGGAGCAAAATCAATCGAAATATTAAACAAACTAGTAAAGATTTTACCAAAAATAAACAAGTAAGAATCAGTTAAAATTCTAATTACGAAAAATCAATTAAGGATAGTCACTATACTAATAATATATACAAATTGACAGAAAGAAATAAATATCTAAGAAAAAGAATAATATTCAGTCCAATTCAAAACTAGCAAGCATCATATATGAAATCTGTGACCAAAATTAAATTAATTAACAGCTTGAATATTGACTAAGCAAATCATTAGTAAACATTAAAGTTATTAAATCAGCAAAGGAAAGAAACAACCATTATGAACAATCAAATGTCACGATAAGTCTTACCAAATTGTACGAGAAGCTAGCAATTTTAATCAAATTCAAGTACTGACAATGGGTAGGGGTGTCAAAAATGAACCCAAACATAGGTAACCCGCCCAACCTGCTCAAAATTTTAAAGGTTGGGCTCAAGATAATTTGAATTGAGTTCAATCTCAACCCATTCAAACCTAACCTATTTTAAGAGAATCCTGAATTGAGCCCAATTAAATCTCCAATTTCAACCCGCTTTAAAACTCTTTACTAATATATGTTCCTATATTAAAGGTATGAATTATTATCTATTTAACATCTTTTAGGATTTATCAATTTATTGGTTACTTTTAAAAAAAAACCTTGAGCTAAAATTCACATTGTGATTATAAAAGTTAAATATCACTGTGTTAACATTATTGAGATTAATCAGGTCAAGACCCAACCCGTTTTTTAGCCCATTTGAAACCAACCCATTTGAGCCCAAACTAAACTTGGGAGGGTCAAGACCCAACCCGATTTCTATTTTAACCCATTTAAATATCTCCAATTTCAACCCAATCTGCCCATTTGACAGCCCTAATTATGGGCAATGGGATCTTAAAACCTTCAAACACTACAGGCATAATTCAAAACCAATGAGTTTATATAGAAAGGCAACAGATTAGCACAATCACAATGGCGAAAACCTAGTAAGAAAATATTAGATCCATATCACGGGGAAAAGATCACAAAATAAAATCAGACAAGTATTAAAAAGTAAGCAAATCGAAGAGGGAAGAAAATAAGGCATGAACAATCACAAACAAGAACGAAGAATGGCACCATATTTTTTTTAGTTGACCGAAGATGCTTGGTTGTTGTTGTGATTCCGCCGGCGGCTGCTGCTAGAAAGAAAAAATGGAGAACGGAGGGAGATGGAGAAGTGTCAGTTGCTAGTTGTTCTCACCAGTGCTCGCTGCTTCGCCTTCCTCACCGACTGTTCGGAGAGAAGAGAAGAGCGGATCGGAGATGTGAGATCTCGCTGGCTCGATGTTGTCGTTCACCAAAGAAAGAGAAGAGGGACGCTGGCGTTGGGCTTCTGCCCGCTGGCTATTTTCGCTGGAAACTATAGGGGGAGAAGAGGGGAGAGGCAGCCAGCCGATGCTGGCCTTGTCGGTGTCCTTCGTCGTTCGCTGGTACTGATGGGGTTCACCGGGGTTGCTGATGGTTGCAGCTGTTGCTTTTCGCCGGAGCGAAAAAGAGAAGAGAGAGGGGGCGGCGGATCTTGGAGAAGAGAGGAGGAAAGAGTGAATGAGAATTTTTCTTTGGGTTAGGGGTCTTTTATTAAAATAGGAAAGATTTAGGGAATTTAATCTCATCCGTTGATTTAATTTAAGATGAGAGGCTAACATTAAGAGGATGATATCGACGGTCGGGATTAAAAGATGGGGTATGGGTTAAAATCTGAAATTGAAGTGACTTGGCTATAATTGCAATTAAATTGAAATAAGAGGCTAAAATCGAAATGAATTTGAATAGAAATATAGCTAGGAATTAAATGAACTGCAATAGAATGGGCTATGCTTTAAATAATTTAGAGGAAGAAAGTGAATTGCTATTTAATTAATAACATATTCTTTTTTAAAATAATTTTCTTATAAAGTATACACATTTAAACATTAAAGGTATTTACATAAGTACGTAAAAAATAAATATTTCGAGTTTAACTATCGATGAATATAATAATTTAATAATAATAAAAATAATTTTTATAAATCAAGCATACTAAAATAAATAATTTTAAGACAAAATCGATTAAAATTTTAAACCCAAAATATGTTTTAAGAATATGTATTTAATCGAATAGCAATTCCAAAAGGGTTATAGGTCGGTCAAAATTGGGTGTCAATAGCTACCCCTTGGTTGCTTGAGAATGAAGGATGAATTATGGGGCAACCAACGTTAACTTAGTAGCCGATTTTGTCCGACTAACGAGAGATGTCAGTGAGATCAATTGAAACGCTATAGAGTTAGAAAAGGGTACCACTGAGACTTTGGTTTTAAGTCGCCTACATATCTCTGGTATTATGAGAATTAGGTCAAGTGTAGTTTTAGATTTAGGAACGAACGAAGCTCCTAAAATTTTAAAAAAGGTATGATATTCGAATGGAAATGATAGCGGCTTGAATGGATAAGATAAGAGTTGCAAGAAGAGCATGACAGAGCGATTTCCAATTTAAGCAAAGGACCAGATGAAAAGCGATAATACGAGTAGCAAAGAAATGAGAGGGCCTTTGTTGCGTTAGATGTAAGCATGATAATCGTAACTAAGAGGGCGATTGGTCTCGCCTATAACACAGTCTCTGCAAATCTGTAGCTTGTAATACGACTAAATAAATTTATTAGAGCATATATATCAAATGAACGGTAAATGTAAACATGAGGCAATTTCTGATATCGACCATGATATATGCCTTAAGACTATGAAGATGATGTCTTAGGCTATGATGTCTATGGCCATGATACGCAAAATAAAATCCTTAGGTCATGAAAATGTTGTATGTGGGCCATGAAAAATAATGCCTTTAGACTATGACACCTTCGGATCATGATAAGCAGAAAGTAAATCCTTAGGCCATGAAATGATGTCCGAGGGCCATGAAAGATGGTGTATTTGGATGATGACGCCTTCGGAATATAAATAATGAGTAAAGAGAGTGTATCTATTTTGATGTAATTCGATCATCTTGTGACTTGATTCCATAGCTACTTTGTATAGATTTATTCGGGCACATGCAATTCTCGGGCAGAATGCAATCTCGGGCACATGCAATTCTAGGTCACAATACAATCTCAAGCACAATGTAATTTCCGAGCACAATGCAATCTCAAGCTCATGCAATTCTCGGGCACATGCAATTCTCAAGGTCATGCAATTCTGGGGCACAATGCAATTCTGGCACATATAATTCTCGGGCACAATACAATCTCAGGCACACACAATCTCACGCACAATTAAATTCTCAGGCACGATGCAATTTTCGGGCATAATGTAATCTCGGGCACAATGTAATTTAATAGGGATTGTCGTGCTCAGTGTAAAATAGCTTGGTCCTTCATCCTATTAGAAGGATAGTGTGTCGTTTGACTGGCGATTTGGGCTTAGTAGTTTGGTCTTTTGCCTTGTTGGAAGGACAGTGTGCCATTTGTTGGTGATTTTCGAGCTCAGAATAATATAGCTTGATCCTTCTCTCTATTGGAAGGACGGAATGCCATTGATTAGTGATTTGTCGAGCTTAATATAGTAGTATATCGATCCTTCAAGCGATATTGAAGTTGCTTCTTATATATATACCGGTCTTTTCTATATTCAAAGAAAAATAGTTAGTTTAAAGGGAGGCTTATCTGCATCCCTGATTTGGCATAGTATGTTCCTTTGATGTCTGCTCGAATGTATTTTGTAATGTTGTCAAAAAAATTGAGATTCCCTCAAAATTTTCTACCCCAGTGTTGAATTTCTAATTATCTAATGCTCTTTTGTAGATCATAAGTTGTTCTCTTGAATTTTTGAGATCTTCTTAAAATATCTGCCCCAATCTCATTATTTGTAAATGAATGGGATTGTTAAGGTCCTATCTTGCGAGAAAATATAATCTTTTGATGGAATTTTTTAGATCCTCTCAAAAATTCTTCCCTAGTATTGGCTTGCAAGAAGAATGCTCTTTTGATGGGATTTTTGAATCCCTCTTAAAAATTATGCCCAGTATTGTAGCTTACAGAAAATTGCCCTTTTGATGAAATTTTTGAGACCCTCTCAAAAATGGTACCCCAGTTGTTGCTTGCTAGAAAAATGCTCTTTTGATGGAATTTTTGAGACCCTCGCAAAAATTTGCCCTAGTCGTGGCTTGCTAGAAAATGCTCTTTGATGGAATTTTTGAGACCCTCACAAAATTCTGCCTCAGTTGTGGCTTGCTAGAAAATACTCTTTGATGGAATTTTTGAGGCCCTCTCAAAAAATTCTGCCCCAGTTACACAATAAACAATAAAATGGAAAAATGAAAATTTTTATTAGGATAAGACCAAACTCCATAGGAGAGCCTACGTATCCCCTCTTAAACGGAAATCAAGTCTGACGTAGTTCCAAATACAAAGAGCAAAATTCAAGACATTAAAAAGGAACACTCTTGAGAAACAACAAAAATAATAGATTCTGACCAACTTTATTGTTTATATGCTAACATGGGTACTTTCCTTGTCAAAACTTGACGGAACCTGAGATGTAGAAAACTTAAATTTAAATAGCACAAGCCTTTATTGGAAACTGCTTCAAGTGATTTTCAACTTGTTCCCTGTTGGGATTCCTTTGGCACAAAGTCTTCCAAGCGTACGATCCTGGTATCAATCAATTGTTGAATCTTGTCTTTCAGATCATGACATTCTTCTATGGTATGTCCTTTCATCCCTGAATGATAAGCACCGACCTTAGAAGGTTCAATCCACCTTGCCCGTGTATTAATCTTTATTTCGTTGATAGGAGCAACGTGACCAACAATCCTCAACTTTTCATAGAGTTGATCTATAGGCCCAGTCAAAGGACTATAAATTTTAATGGGCTTCTTCTCAACATTGAATAGATTTTTGTGAATACGTTGTTGAGTGAGGGTCTTGACATTAGGGATGGGATAGGTAGGTTGTTGATATGATAGAGGGGGTATTTGGCATGGAGGCATTTCATATAGAGGAATTTGATATGGAGGAATTTTATATGGTATGAGCGGCGTGTGATACCAAGGAACTTGGTGCATAGGTGTTAGATATCGAAGAGCTTGTACGGTAGGACTCTGTAGGCGGGGAGTAAGATATGGAGGTCTAGAAGCATATGCGTAATGTTGGGGAGGCTATGGGTAATTTGGAAAGTGAGTATTCCCTGGAGGCATATAAATGAAGCTTGGTTTAGTAGGTGGAGGATTATTTTGGAAAGCGGCTTGATTTGTGACAGGCTGCTTATCCAAGTTTGTCTCCAAAGAGGGATTGATGGAGAGTAACAGCCTAGCCCGCTCGCGCATATCAAATATCTTTTCTTCTAACTTCCTTATTTTCTATTCTAGACTTGAGACCAACTCGTCTGAAGGATGCTCCTTTTCAATAGTCTTACCCATAACCTTATCATTAGTCATTTTCCTCTTTCCTTTGTGATTCTCACTTATAAGAGAAGGAAGAGCACCCTTTTATCATATGTGGTAAGCCATGGTCTACAAATCAGCCATTGGGGAAGGGTAAAAAATAAAATCAAAAGAAAAACCAAGTTAGAATATTGCATAACTTGAGATAACAATCATATTGTTCTTAAAATAAACACCTAAATGCGAGGTGCCTCGTTGAGCTAGAGGTAGGCCTAAGACGACACATAAGTGATGCACAATAATTAGTTCAAGCCTTATTTGCCAATTTGGAGTTTAGATTAGAGGAAATAAACAAACTTTCATTTAATATAAAATTCAACCATTACATCATAATTGAAAATGAAAATTGAAAATAAACTGAACGGAAAAGGGGTAACATGGGAAAGTTATCCTAGAAATTCAAAATCTTGAAGATATCAATCCCAAGAGCTTGGCGTCATTTGCCCTCTTGTATATGGAGTGACTTTATATCCAAGGTTCCCCAGGTTGCATGCCCATATGTTTTCTCTTTCGTCAGCGATACCATAGCATCCTTCCTTACTAAATTCTCTTCCTTCAGCATCTTTCAGGATCCACATGTGGTGTTCAGGTCTACAGAAGAAACTTCGTCCACTCATATCTATAGTTATCACTCTCTCCCATCTTCGAAGTATGCTATGGACTTCTGGATCATTTTGTCCAAATTCATACTTATAGTGATCCATATTGGTTCGCAGTGGTATCACTTAAACTTTCCTAAACTGATGTAGTACTCGAAGAGGAGCATATGGCTGGACGCCTTTTAAGCCAATAAGCTTAATGAAATAGCGTTCATCACCTCTCACTATGGCACGAGGGGTGGATAACCAATAGAGTTTCCATTGAATGTGATGGTTGTTAAGTTCCAATCTACGAATCCCACGGGGAGGTGAATCCTTTCATTCTTTTTGGATGGTTATCAATTTTTTTGCCTATACCATTGAAAAGATCTATCATGCCAGGTCATCTATAAAAGTGTTAGATAGCCCACTAATAAGTCTGAGATTTCGACTCATTTAGGGCTTTGTTTTCATGGTTTAAGTGTCCTCAAATGCCTAATTTATGCTCTAAACGGATGTTAAAGTGTTGATTTACAGCAACAAAGGCTAGGAGCAAGGTAAGGAAATTACTGGGCAAAAATGAGCGAAAAAATCTAAAGAATTTAAAGTAAGGCAATCCTGGTGATCGCCAAGACCACTCAGCGAACTCCCGAGTGGCTAGTTAGCCCGCCTAAAGTTCTAGCGTGCCTGCCTTGGGGAAGAACCTACTTGGTGATCGAAATGGGCAGTAGGTGGACCGATGAATGACTCAGTGACATCAACCTTGACCACCTAAAGTCACAGAACCCTGAGAATTAATAGCAATTGCAAACCGGTGATGGATTGAAGCGAAGGCGGATCGTAGATCGGGTTGACAGCGCCTGACTTACTTAGCCTAATGGCCCTGAAGGCCAATATTTGGAAAACTATAAATTGAAATTTAAAGAGAAGAGAGAAAGTCAGGATTCCAGAAGTTTTCAGAATTTTTATTTTCTCTGAGTTTTTGAGTTTCCATTGTAGACTTTGAAGCTTTTGAGACTTGGTTTGGAGGAATTGCAAGTGGGTTTTTGAACTAATTCAATTTGGAGCATTGTAGAGGCTTGGAAACTTTTACCCAGCTTATGGCTAATATAGTTGGTAATTGTTTCCCTTTTATGATGTGTAGCTAAAACCCCAATTTTTGATGTGTTATCATGTGATTATTGACTTAATTAGCTTATGGGTATTGTTATTTACTGACTTAAATGCTTAATTGAAGTAGGTTTAATCGATAGATGTGTATTAATCTATGAATTGTAGTTGCAAATACAATTCTAACTTAGAGTTTTGGGCTTGCTTGAGAAAGAGGTTTTAGAACTAAGGTTTACGATTAATGATTATAGTTATTGGGTTGATGTGGGTTTAGCTCGAGAGAGTGAATCCTAAACTCGATTCTACCAATCGAGCTTGAGAGAGTGGAAAAATTAAAGTTTTGGGTTGTTCTTATTGTTAAGCTTGTCGAGGTTCGAGAGAACTCACTTGAATCGTAATAGTTGTTCGAGAAAAAGCTTTTGCAATCTATAGTCTAGCCTATCTGCTGAGATTTAGAAATTGTTAGTAAATTTCAATTACCCATATAGCAAAATTAGCCTATAATCGGTCACATCACGAGAACTCCTCTCTACATTGTTGATTCCCCTGTTTTCGTATTTGTTTTAGTTGGTAATTTACAAACCAATTCCCCCATCTAACATTTGTTGTCAACCTTTTGATTTAGCTAAATGTTTGCAATAATTTCTATTCCTATAACTGATTAGACCACATTTGTAACTTCATAACTAATTCAAACTTGTACCGCTCCTTGTAGGTTTGACCCCAACTCTTTGTTGAGTTTTATACTAGATTATGATCGCCTACACCTAGTATTGGATGAGGTGTAGTTGAGCACTTATAAATAATGGCACTGCTGCTGGGGAGTGGTGTTTCAAATTCTATTATTGAAGTTTAAATTGTGAACCTTTTGTGTTGTAATTGAATTAACTTACATTGTTTTGTGTTTGTGTTAGCTGTGTTTGAATAGAAGAAGAAATGAGCGTGAATGGGAGCAATGGTAGCCAAGTTGGCCACCAAGATGATATAGGAAATCTGAAAGATGTTAATGACCCGATTCAATTGGGCACTTTTGGTGCTATACGTCTACCTCCTGTCGTGGGGAATGTAGTGTTCCATGTGACGAGCACAATGTTGCAACTCTTGCAAATTAAGGGGTTATTTGGTTGTTTGGCACATGAAGACCCTCACGACCACATTAAAAACTTTATGGACATTTGCGGCCCTTTCTCGTTCAAGAATATATCCCAAGAGTCGGTTAGACTCAGGTTGTTCCCATTCTTTCTGATGGGAAAGGCTACCAAATGGCTAGTCGATCTCCCAAGGGACTCAATCACGACTTGGGATGAATTGACTGAAGCATTCTACACAAGGTTCTTTCCTCCTTCGAGGATGATGTCTTTGAGAGATAATATCCAAGGTTTCAAATGCTTAGATGGTGAGCCAATCCATAAGGCTTGGCTCCAGTTTTAGAAATTACTAACGCAATGCCCGACTCATGGACTCCCAAACAACATCTTGCTCCAGTATTTCTATAGGAGAATAGATTCGGTGAACAAAAGAGTGGCTGATCAACTTGTCCAAGGTGGTATTATGTAGCAGCCATTTGAGATTGCTTCTATTTTGCTTGATAATATGATCAATATTAACAGAGCATAGTATTGTGTCTTCTCTCACTTTTAGAATGACAAAAGAGCAGATCGATAAGGATCAAGAGAGAGACCAAAACATGGCCAAAATGATGACCCAGCTGGATATCTTGTCAAAAAATGTTATGGGTAGTGGATTTAAGAGTGTAAATGTTGTTGGTATTGGTGGAGCGAACCCTAATGAAGCACACTTTAAGGTGCTATATAATGCGGAAGTGAAATTCCTTGCAAATTAAGAAGGAGGTTTCCGTCCGAGCTATCCAAGATCGGGTGGAAATTTGGGTTGGAATAGAGATGAGGGATGGAGAGATAGTGACAGAGAATGGTGTGATCGTAATGCTAATTGGAAGGAAAGGGATGGTGACAAGGAAAGATACAGCCCACCCCATGAAAGTCAAAAGCCTAAGGAGCAAAAGGCTCACCCAGAGAACTTCTGTATGGAAGACATGCTTGCACGCATTCTCAACAAAGTAGAAGGGTTATACAGAGTTTTGAAAGATCACGTCTCCACACTTAATTAGACGGTCACTTTACACTCAGTGTTCATCAAATCATTGGAAACACAAATGGGTCAAATTTCATCTCATTCGAACCCAAGGACAAAAGGAGGTCTACCAAGTGATACCTTGGCTAACCCAAAAACAAATCTTGAAAGCGTATCCACATCGTACCATGACATTAAATAAGGTGCTTCTTGGGAGGAAACCCAATGTTTAATGCTTTTATTTCTGTTTTTTTATTAACAGGTGTTAAGTGTGTAGGTTGAAAAGTTGAAATTTTGGGAAAATGGCAACTAGGCGAGCAAAAAGTCCAATCGGCGAACCTGATTTGGACTGTTGTTGGAACCAGCTAGCTTGCTAGAGGTTTTGTAAAACTCGGTGGGCTGAAGTACCAATTGAAGTACCAACTGGCGCGCGAACTGAAGAGTTTTAAAAGGCCAAACAGTTTTAAATTCAAAAATCCCTTCACTTTCATACTCTCAAAACCGATATTAGATTTTTCACATTCTCGTACTTTCATTTTCATTTTACTTGGGATCTTTGCTAGGGGAGGATTTTAGGGAATTCATTGCTTCCTAGATTTTCAATTTTCGGCATAAAAGGTTGGTTTTCCGAACCCCGAACTTAATAGTTGGTTGAAATCAAATGCAATTGTTGCTTTATGGTTGATATTGGTGTGTATATGTGTTTTGTTAATCGTGTGATAGTTGATTTGCCCATTCGTAAGTGTATTCGTAATCAATTGGTCATAAATGGTTAATTCCCTTGTCTTTAACTGATTGAATTGTTGGGTTGTGTTTAAATAGTTATGGATCTAGGGGGTGAAGTCTGAGTAACCCCAAATTGTGCTAATTTTTTTGTCTGATAATAGAGCGGTTGACATCATTCTTAAGGGCAAAAGACGTTAATTGCCAATTTTTGCCAAAACGGGGGAAGTCTAAGTAGCCCGAGGGCATGGGTCATATGGTTCTTGTGTTAATTGCATGTTTTTGGTGTTTAATTTTTATTTTATGGGCTGCGGGCTTGATTTTGAAGTATGGGGCAAAAACCTGGCATATTAGGCTACTCGGCGAGCTGGATCGAGCTCGCCGAGTGGCTCGGTGGTTGGCCTAATTTCTCCTAGATCGCCCTTTAATTCTCTAAATGTTGAGTTTATGTTCTATAACTTTTGGTGATACACATGTGTTCTCCAAATTCACTCGGCGACTCGCCAAAAGTGCTTCTTGATCGCCCTTTTGCTCCCCATTTTCTTGAAGTTATTCTGTAACATTTGGCGAGCTACTTTTAGTTATCTGAAAGGTGTCGATGACCCACCGAATGGCCCTGGACTTTGCTGACCATCTTTGATTTTTGAGTATTTTTGTTTTGGAACTTTCAGCGAGCCCGACCTGGCTCGCCAAAGTGGTTCGGCGACTCACCGACCGATTTGGCGAGTCTTCCTGCACCTTTTCCCTAAAATTTCTCTTAACTTTATCTTACCTTTTTCACATTTTTTTTTTGCAAGAATAGCTAGACTAAAATTTATTGGTAGAGACATACCACCCTGAAACCAGGTACGAGGAATTACTATAACGAGCAAGCGGTTGCTTCCCGAGCAAAAGCTACAAAACATCCTACAAAAGGAGGTAAAGGCAAGGGCAAGGCGCCCGCTGAGTTGACACCTATGGAGGAGAGCTTCGATAGTGAGGGGGTGTATGCCACACACCTCACTATCTCCAGTAGTGAGAGTCAGTCTGAGGAGGATTCTCCGGCTTCCATCTTTGAGCTGGAAGATGACAAGCTTTTATAGGCACGAAGAGCGGAGCTACGCTACAAATTTTTGAATGATCCATCTAGGATCCTATTGCCTCGATGCCTATTCCTCCTCCCACAGCTCCAGCTCCCCTTCAAGCATAAACAGTGGTCCCGGCACCACCAGTTCAGGGTCCTCCTCCCCGGTCTCTCAACAGACTAAAGGTCGAGGGATTGAGGACAATATTGGAAGAAAAGAGGTTGTCTACCAACGGCATAGTAGACAAATTTTCAGAAGTGTGGAACACTCTGAAGTTCCACAAGTTTGAGTTTCTTACAAAACCCCAGGGCCCTTACATTCCTACTTGGGTCCAGGAGTTTTATGTGGCATACGGAGAACTAGTCCCTAAAGGGAAAAAAAAAGGCATCATGTTCAAGCCGGTGGATTAGGTGACGGTCCGAGGTCTGAAGGTGAAGTGTAGCAGCTCTGATATTAATGTTGTACTTGGATGCTCCCTGGATTTCATGCATAGTTACTTAGACTTGATCCAAAAGAAGACTTTGGAGAATTTAAAGGGTAGGCTGGTACCCCTCCTCTCTGATGCTAACCTCAGATGGATTGAGGTAGGTACCCTATCGAGAAGAAGGATCTTAACGTAGCTGCTCGGTATTGGTTCGGATTAATAAACAGTACCATCATGCCCTTTGAGAATGAATCCATCATCCGCCATCCAAAAGTTGCCTGTCTGGGGTTGATTATAGATAGACAGAGGTTGAACCTAGGGCTGCTGATCGAGCAAGAGATAACCCTGAGGGCCAAACAGAGCCAGACCTCACTCCCATTTTTGGTGTTGATCACCAAACTATGCAAAACAGTCCTGTGTTCCTAGAGTGGAGAAGATGGATGTAGAGGTGACCCCCACCCCTTCTACTGACATTCGGCGTATTGTGGTCTAGTGCATGCGAGATGAGGCGAACAAAAAGAGGGCAGCACCGGTGGATACATCCCCAGATGTCAACTATGATATGTTGCTGACAAAGGCAATCATGCCTCCTTAGGCCAGTGGGCCCTCGGGTACATCTTATGTTTCTGAGTCCCCTAGTACTTCTATTGCACCCCCTCCTACTAGTTCTAGTGATGTTGCTGCTGCCTCCAGACCCCCTATCACCCAGGCCATGCTTTACAAGATGGGCCATTTGGACAAATATGTTGATGTGTATGCCTCCTGAGTAGAGGCCGTCCTGTCTGGATTGATAGAACGGGCTATTGCTGCTGTCTTAGTCCCTATTAGGGATGAGATGAGAGAGCATTGAGACTTAATTAAGGGCCAAAAATTGGCATTAGATGCCCTTAAGGTGCGAGTTGAGGAGTGTGAGAGGAGCTGGGGGCTACAGCTGATGTGATAGCCTTGAATGCCGAAATTGTTGGGCTGCATAGAGATGTGGACGAGCTGAAGTCCAGTGATTTATCCATGCTCTTTAGTACTGTGGAGATTCTTGAGATGTCGAGTGCTAATATTCTGGCCAGTTCTGAGATTCCTCTAGATACTACGGTCAAAAATGAGATTAGAGTCGTTGATGCTGACGTTGAGTCCAAAGCGGAGACAAATGAGGAGTAGTGAGGTGTTCGAAAGGAGACTGTGTATGAGGATTTGGCAGACTTGGAGGGTGCCATGTTCGAGACAGCTAGGCAGGCATCACTCCAGGACATTTTTATGGTCGGCTCCAGCAGAGCCAAGGATGTTGATATACCAGGCACTGATGCCCAGACATAGGGAGTTATTAATACGCATACTTCACCCCAAGCCTAGACTGGCAGGATGATCTTTTTGCCTTCTTTGTTACTTTTAGACTATTTCTGTTTTTTATTTGCATTTGAGGACAACTACTTATTTTTGTTGGCAGGGTGAGGTATTTCCATACCTACCTTAATTTGGCTGTTTTTGTGAACATTTTTTGTTTTGGTTTCGTTTTGTGAATATTGGAGCCTATTGGTGTTTATATATATATATATATATATATATATATATATATATATATATATCTTGGTTGTTGAGACATTGTGGTCCATTGTTTTTAAGTGTAAATGGTTTTCACCGATTTTAAAATTTTTGCCACCTCTTTTATGTATGACTGTGGCTGTTCTCTTGCACATTTGAGTGTTGGTTGTGGTCAATACCGATGACTTGAATATTGCACTTAATCAAATGACATGAATGTGTGGCTAAGATGAGGCAAATTGAGTTACATAGGCAATATCTGAACTTTTAGCATCTCGTTGTGACTAGCCGATTGTCAATTAAGTCTCTTGTGATGAACATTGCACGCTAGCTAGAAAATGTGGAGTCATGTTTGATAATTGTAGCGAATTCCTTGTGTGGTGAGGTTGTCTTGAATATTATGCTTAATGACACCTAGAATTTGCCCTGTTGATCCGACTGATTGATTGAAGCAAGCGATTGAAATGATCTTAGGCAAAAATTTAGAAGAGTGAACCAAATTTATAATATACCTCTTTGAGGCCACGTTGTGAGAAGTGTGAACCTTGCTTGGCACCTTTGGAGCCTATCCTTTTCTTTGGAAGAAACTCGAACAACTTTCACCTCTTTATCCCATTACCCATAACCTTCATGAAGTTTTGGTTCTTTTGAATAGCCAACTTAGGACAAAAGCCTAAGTTGGGGGTGTAGTGAAAAAGGAGGAGAGTCAACAAATGTAAATAAAAAAAATTCCCCCTTGATGGATTGTTTTGAAAAAGATGGAACCCCTCCATTTAAAAAAGGAAGAGAAAAAAGAAAAAGTGTGAAAATGAAAAATAATGAAAAAGAAGTGTTGTGAAATAAAGTGTGTGAAAGAAGCAAAAGAAATGGGGTATCCTTTGAGACACGCTTAGTTGAATAATGGGGTGGATTGTGAACATATTTGAAAGTGAAAGAGAAGGAGAAACAATGATTTTTAGGCCATACTTCATGAAGGTAAAAACCACTAAACCAAAATGTCATACATTTACACTCAACCCCATTACTTGCCTTAAAAAGATCTTCGTGATATTGATTAAGCTTAAAAGAGGTAGATTGGAAAATAAGGGCGAGCCTATGGGAAGAGTCATGCATGTGTTCATCTTTGTGAGCATGAGAGTTGTATTTGATTCCGAAATCTTAATTAGTTGAGAAATTTTGTGTGAATATGGAATCATCCTTGTTGTGAGGACATCTGAATACTTTTGTTGAGCTTGAACTTGCATTTGAAACAAGCATTGTGAATTTGAGTATACTTGATAATGGTGAGTCACAATTTGAAATTTAGAGTGCACAATTGAGCATTTTTTATGTGTAGTTTGAACCTTTTGAGTAGAGTCTTAAGCAGCACTGTTTGTAGACATCCTTGTTAAACTGATTGAGCTTGAGTTTTAATTGAGGACAAGCAAATGTTTAAGTTGGGGGTGTTGATGAGTCCGAGATTTTGACTCATTTAGGGCTTTGTTTTCATGGATTAAGTGTCCTCAAATGCCTAATTTATGCTCTAAATTGATGTTGAAGTGTTGATTTGCAACAACAAAGGCTAAGGAGTAAGGCAAGGACATGACCAGGAAAAAAAGGAATGAAAAAAAAATGTTGAAGAAGTTGAAGGAAGACAATCGTGGTGATCTTCAAGACCACTCGGCGAACCGCCGAGTGGCTAGTTAGCTCGCCTAAAGTTTTGAGTGCCAGATACGGGAAGAACCTACTTGGATCGAAATGGGCGATGGCGGACGCGAATGACTCGGCAACATCAACTTTGACAGCCTAAAGTCACAGAACCCTGAGGATTAATAGCCATTGAAAAGTGGCGATGGATTGAAGCAAAGGGCGGATCGCCGACCGGGTTGGCAACGCCCGACTTACTTCGCCTAATGGCCCTGAAGGCCAAAATTTGGAAAACTATAAATTGAAATTTAAAGAGAAGAGAGAAAGTCCCAATTCCAGAAGTTTTTAGAGTTTTAGTTTTCTCTGAGTTTTTGAGTTTCCATTGTAGACTTAGAAGCATTCGAGACTTGGTTTGGAGGAATTGCAAGTGGGTTTTTGAATTTATTCAATTTGGAGCATTGTAGAGGCTTGGAAACTTTTACCCGGCTCATGGCTAATATAGTTGGTGATTGTTTCCCTCTTTTTATGATGTGTAGTTAAAACCCCAATTTTTGGGGTGTGATCATGTGATTATTGGCTTAATTAGCTTATGGGTATTGTTAATTTTTTATTTAAATGCTTAATTGAAGTGGGTTTAATCGATAGGTGTGTATTAATCTATGAATTGTAGTTGCAAATGCAATTCTAACTTAGAGTTCTGGGCTTGCTTGAGAAAGAGGTTTTAGAACCAAGGTTTTTGATTAATGACTGTAGTTATTGGGTTGATGTGAGTTCATCTCGAGAGAGTGAATCCTAAACTTGATTCTACCTATCTAGCTTGAGAGAGTGGATAAATTAAGGTTTTGGGTTGTTCTTATTGTTAAGCTTGTCGAGATTTGAGAGAACTCGCTTGAATCGTAATAGTTGTTCAAGAGAAAGTTATTGCAATCTATAGTCTAGCCTACGTGCTGAGATTTAGAAATCTTTAGTAAATTTCAATTACCTATATATCGAAATTAGCCTATAATCGATCACATCCCAAGAATTTCTCTCTTCATTGTTGATTCCCCTGTTTTCGCATTTGTTTTAGTTGCTAATTGACAAACCAATTCCTCCGTCTGAGACTTGTTGTCAACCTTTTGATTTAGCTAAATGTTTGCAATAATTTCTATTACTATAACTGATTAGACCACATTTGTAACTTCGTAACTGAATTCAAACTTGTACCACTCCTTGTGGATTTGACCCCAACTCTTTGTTGGGTTATATACTAGATTACGATTGCCTACACCTAGTATTGGATGAGGTGTAGTTGAGTGTTTATCACCCACAACTGTAGCAAGAGGTTGCATCCTTCGAAAACATTCCACCATCGACACAAGTGGACAAACTCCTCAGGATCTTTGCTAATATCATAGGCACTATAGTTTTTTTAGGTTCGTCCCTTCCTTGAGCTAATGCGCAAACCAGGTACCCCAAACGAATATCAATCTTCCTTCTTTCTTTGGTAAAAACTAGAGATCCCAATAGTGCTATGGCAAAGGCGTTCACATGATATTCTTCCCATCCTTCTGCGGAGCACTCAAATTCCTCATAAAAATAAAAATAACTACCTTCTTGGCCAAAGCTTGAATACAAAAAGTCAAAGGGAATCCATCCAAGATCCAAACAGGTTAATGTTGGATTGTACTTCATCCCAAGACTTTATAGAAACTCCCTTGATGATGGCTTATAGGGTACAACTATTTCACACACTCATGATACGGCAAATCAATGAAGCCACTAATATTTTCGATTGTAGGTATGAATTTGAAGTTGTTAAACTTTAAAACCATCCTCGAGGGGTCCCAAAATTCCATCAAGGTCCTAATCAAGTGACGGTCATGACAAAGATGAGGTAGGGAAGACCACCCAACAAATGACGAATCTGTCTTTCCTGATTTTTCTTGATATCGTTCCACCAATCCCTTAATTTGTAGTTTACTTCTACAACCATTTACGGGTTAACGGAATACGAAGAGGACATGATTCTGCAAACAAAAAAACAAACAAATTCTAAACTCTATTTTAGCATAAATTAGGCTTGATTCAAGTATTATGACCACATTGACACATACTATGCAATTTGTCTAAAGGGTGTTGGGGCCCTTTAGACGTCAGGGTGGCTACTAAGAGTGTGAATTGACACCAAGGGTCAAACCACCTTACGTTTATGCAGCATGTATGACCTAATGAGGATTCTAAGAGTTGGGCAAGCACGGACTTGAAGAGGTTCTATGTGAGACGACATATGGTTCCACGGTAGTAAAACTATCTGCATCTGTCATATCTTAGTCATCTCTCTAATATAGGGTGTTTGAAGAGAATTGTATTATTTGTGAGATGTGCAAAGTCACACACCATCACGAGAAAAAACAAAAAAAAAAAGAGGGTCCCATTGGGGAAAGTATGAACAGCATGCCATTTATTAAAATAGTAAACACTTAGCATGTAGATGGAAAGCGTTAACACATAGATAGTTTATGGAAAGCAGTAAATAAATAGATAAATACATGCATAAATAAAAAGGAAATAAACATATAAACATAAAAGAGGATCAAATGAATAAGGAAAAGGGTTATGGGATTAAGCATGCAAGTAAACAAATAAAGAGGAAAGGAGGGGATTAAGCATGTAAATAAACAATTAAGGAAAAGGGAAAGAGATTTAAAAATGGAAATAAACAATAAATAAGGAAAGGAAAATAACAATTTAGCATGGTAATGACCAAAAAAGCAATAAAGTAAACCCTATATTAGCATGAAACACGTAATGGTAAGAACCTAGTTATCCCCAACAGAGTCGCCATTCTGTCGCGCCCCATTTTTCTCAAAACGGATTTTGGTGAACGACCTAACAACTCTTTTGGATTTTGTTCGAATGAAGAGTCACCACCTAACGAATTAAGGCGTGTTAGGGTACCTATCTAACCTAACTAAATTTAACTTAAGTTCAACGAACCAGAGAACGGGTAAGGGTTCAAATTACCTCAAGAGGAAGGGGTTAAGCACCCCTCGAGGTCCACAACTATGGGTCCCGACCGTATCTCATGCAATTTATATGGGGGTTACAAGTATCAATCAAGGTCACTATTATTTAATTAGTTAATTAATTAGGCATGATAACTAGGTGATAAAGTAAATAAACATTAAACAATTAATAGATATAAATTAAGAGATAAGCAAGGATACAGAAAATAAACAAGTAAATAGGTGAAAATCATTTTTTATTTATTAAACTACCCCAAACAAATAATTATAAACAATTAAAGGGGAAAAGGAAGGGGAAACTACAAAACTTAAATGAATACGCTTCTACGGATTAGCGTTCGGCTTATTATTCGGAAGACAAAATCAAAATTTTGTCGTTTTTATTTTTTCTCATTTCATTTTTAAAAATTCTTGTTTTTAATTTACTTCATTTTGTAATGATACCATCACATTATCTATATATCTTCATGGTATCATTTTTATTATTTGTTTATTTTTATCCCTTTTTCTCCTTTTTAATATTTTTTTAATTTTTTTTATTTTGATATTTTTATTTTTAAAAAAAAAACACTAAGATAAAAATATTAGCTAACTACTTCTAGATTAATAAAAATAAAAAATAATATTAAATTTACTAATTTATTTACAAAACTATTCATTCTTTTATGATATCATGTCAGTATATGATATGTTATTTTGATGTCATTGAGAAATGAGTTGGTTGTACATGAATGACGGTAGAAAATCTTAAAGATACTATAGTAGTATATGAATATGTTGTTATGGTATCATTAATGAATGACTTGTTTTGTAAATAAATGGATGAAGGAAACCTTAGTGCTACCATAATAGTGTACTCATATATTGTGATGGTATCATACATGATCTAAAGAGTGTTATAGATTATATGAAATAGCCCTTATTGATACCATATCAATATATGATATGTTGTGATGGTATCACTGAGAAATCATGAGTTCCTTCCTAGAAGGACCGTTCATTAGTCAATGATATTGTGTTATTATATATATAATAATAATATGTTGATATCATTGACATGCGAGTTGGTTGTACGTGAATGAATGTAGGAAACCTTAATGATATCATAACAATATATGATATTGTCATATTATCATTAATGCATGAGTAGTTTAATGAATGAAGGAAGGAAACCTTAGTGGTACCATCACAGTATATTCATATACTGTCATGGTACCATACATGATATGAGGATTGTTACTGATTATATGAAAAAAAATTTAATGATACTCTGCCAGTATATGATATATTGTGATGGTGTCATTGAAAAATTATGATTTCTCCCTTGAGGGATTGATCATCAATCAATGATACCATGCTATTATATATATAAAGTGATGGTATCATTGAAGGACTAAAGGATTGAAACAAACCTCAATAATACCATGACAATATGTAGATAATGTGATGGTATCATTACGGAACGAAGCCAACTGTAATGATACCATAAAAGTATATAAATATATGTGATTGTATCATGGAGGTTTCACTAAAGGATTGAAGTAGGCACCAATGATATCAAAACAATATATAGATATAAAGTGATGACATCATGGATGTCTCACTAACGGACTGAAAGATCAAAGTATGTATCAATTATACCACGACAATAAGTAGAAATGTTGTGATGATATCATGGAGGTCTAACTAAATGATTGAAATAACGGTCAATGATATCATAACTATATATATATATATATATATATATATATATATATATATATATATATTAAATTGCGATGAAAAAATAAAAAATATTATGATTTGAGAAAAGTAATAGAAAAGGAAGAAAAATAATAAAGAATAAAAAGATAATCGAAAAAAGAAAAGAAACATGAAATAAAGAAATTGAAAGATAAAATAAAAAATGCAAAAATAAAAGGAACCAATAGAGGAGAAAAGGTGGGAAAAGGAGAAAAATAAAGGGAAAAATAGGGAAAATGAGTGAATAAAAAAATAAATGAGAAAAAAAGGAAAATTAAAAAGAAGAAAAGGAGTATATAAAAGATTTTTTTTTTTATTAATTTTGATTTTAATAAATAAGTTAGTGATTTTAGTATTTTTATTAAATTACTTTTTGTTGTAGTCTAATTCTTTAATATTCCGACATTTTTATTAGTCTAAAAAAGTTAGCTACTATATATATATATATATATTTTTTTTTTTTTGTTGTAGTCTAATTCTTTAATATTCCGACATTTTTATTAGTCTAAAAAAGTTAGCTACTATATATATATATATATATATATATATATTTGAATTTTATTGTATTTTTAAAAAGAAAATAAAAAAGGAAAAAAGTTGAACCTTTCTCTAAATAAAACAAAAAAGACAAAATACGAAAGAGTGTTAACGTCATGCTGGCGTCAAGCCGAGGAGAGAAAAAACATCATTTGGATAATTATTGAAGAAACATCAAAGTAAGTAGGTAACCACTTGTAAGTACAATACAATTTGCTCTTACTCAACAAAACTTTTCTCTCCATACATTTCTCTAACAACGGCTAAATCTGGGCAGCTAACGGTTTTGTCTTCGCCGGAATCCACAACTCTTCACTCGTACTAAGGCTTCATGAACCCCATAGTTAACTCATTTGGTCCTCCACTCACAATTACGCCAGACCCTCCAAACCAAATTAACCCCCCCCCCCCCTTAAGAACAGAAACATACTTCCTATGTTGGAGCTGGAGCACTAAATCGCTCCTACTCTAAGAGAAAAATCAAACTCCCACTTTGACAACCTGAGATTGTAGATGGCAAGATTACAATGGCAAGACAGTGGTTGTCTTCAAAAAAGAGGAGCATGACCTTCTTGCAACCTCCTGCAAGTGGACATTTGTGGGTAAATTTTCGAAAACCCGACCCCCTATTGATAAAATTAGATCTGAGTTTGCTAAAACTATCCCTCTCAAATGAGTTGTGCGAATTGGTGTTAAAGACTTAAGCATGTCTTCATAGATGTGGAAAATGAGGAAGACTTCAACACAGTTTATTCAAAGAGTTTCGTCAACATAACCGAAGATAATGGCATGAAGATCCAAAAATGGACCACGAAATTCAAACCGGAGGAAGAGACATCCCTAGCCCCTGTTTGGATAAATCTCCCAGACCTCCCATGACACTTCTATGAATGGGCTGCATTGCGTAGAATAGTTAGTCCCATCGGCACTCCTATTGTCATGGACAACGCAACCCTTACCAAAACAAGACCCACCACGACAAAACTGAGAGTGGAAATAGACCTTAGCACATCTCTTATTCATGAAGTATCTGTTGAGATCAGAAATCCTACTGGGGAATTGGAGATTCTTTTCAAAGAATTGAGTATGACACATTCCCTTTTCTGCTCTCACTTCAGAATTCAAGATCACTGCAATGAGAACTATATAATTCTAAATCCTGATTTGCCTAATTCTAAAGGGGTTGATGACTACTCTATGGAGATAGAAAGACCAAATAGGAATCGTCTAAACGCTCAACCAAATATAATGCCTTTTAACAAGAACAACCACAACAACTCTCAGGGAAGTGTAAACAATCAGCAAAAAGATCAATAAAGAAGTACTTTAGAAAGCAACAAAAATCACCAAAAAGATCAATAAAGAAGTACTTTAGAAAGCAACAAAAATCACGCTAAGGAAGCCAGTACTTCTAAAACCAAGGAGGATGGATGGAACCAAGTGGAAAGGAGAAAAGGACCTACTGGGAATAGTTCCTAAAGTGCAAACCAAAGGAGTAAAGACCCAGTAACAACAATCTATCGGGAAATCAAGTCAACGGGTTCTATCAACTACAAATGAGGATAAAGAGGATATGAATATTCAGCATGAAGGAAAAACAAGCTGCTCTCAAATTACTCATGATGCTTAGGCTACACCTATTGCAGATAACTAGAGATGGAAAAGAGCCCAGGATGATAAAAAGAAAAAACGGCCCAACAAATTCCAAGGGAAACTTAATGTGAAGAATAACAGGATCTAATCTTGCTACAATTCAAAGAATGCTGAAAAACAAATTCAAGAAGAAGTAGAAGCTCTGGTAGAAGGCAACAAAGACGAGACTTCAAGCATTTTGAACAAAAGAATGAAATTCAAGGATAAAATTATAATACCTCCTAATGTTAGTCTAGCGGGAGAAATACAACAAATTTATGATGGTGGAGAGATACACTTTTCTAAAGGAAATTACAACTCTGAATTTCCTGAACTCAACATTGAAAACTTACAAAAAGCCCCGCAGAGAGGCTAAAGATGATTGGGATCTAGGAAATAGATCCAGGCATTATTGAACAAAATGGTTTCTATGAAATTCAAGGGGATAGTTCCAGCTGCAAGGCCCTTGAACCTCCTGATAAAAGTATTACAAAAAACAGGGATGACTACTAGTTTGAACAATTCAATCACTTGAACACCATTAGAAGTGGAGAATCTGATATGTTCATGGAATGTTTAGAAGAAGATCTCACCTCCTCTAAATCGGACGGTGAGGCTACGATGGACCATGATAAGAGATATTCATCAATTGAATGTACCTCTATGGATTCTCACACAACAACCAAGCACAACCTATCTCCAAAGAACCCTTCCAATCCAGGAGGAAGCTCTAACTTTACCATCAAAGCTTCCACTACCAATATTCAAGAGCAAATAACCCCTACCACTAATGTTTCCCATGTTTTGCTTCATATCATGGAATATTAGGGGAATCAAATCCAACGGTTCCTTGGAAAGATTACTCCTCTTTAAACAACAATTTCATATTCAAAATGTAGGTTTCACAGGTTCTAAATATACTTGGTGCGACAATAGAGACGATCCCGATACCATTTCCAAAAGATTGGATAGACTTGTCCATAACTCTCTATGTTATGATATTTATAATGCTACTAATGTTACTCACCTATCCAGAACATACTCGGGCCATGCTCCTCTTTTGGTTAAGATGAATAATGACACTCCTCCCACTATCAAATACTTCAAATTCTTGAATATTTTGGTAGATCACCTTGACTTCTTGGATATAGTTCAAAACTCTTGAAATGAAGAAGTTAATGGAAACCCCCTATATATCCTTCACCAAAAAATCAAGAAGGCTTGAAAAGCTATGAGTTTGTGGTCTAGACAGGCTTTTGGGGATCTCTACGAAGAACATAAGAGACGTGAAAGCCAAATTAGAGCTCTTGAAGACAACAATGTGACCAACAACACCGGAGATAACAAGAGAGATTTCTCTAGGCTCTAGGTAGAATTCACTAGATTTCTCAAACTTCAAGAGTCTATCCTCAAACCAAATGTTAGGGTCAAATGGCTTGAAGATGGAGATTCCAACACAACGTATTTTCACAACATCATCAAAGATGGGAGAAAAAGGATGAACATTAGGAAAATTATGGATGAACACAACAATTGGCTCGAAGGAAATGACAAAATTGTTGAAGGGGCAATTAGATTTTATCAATATCCTTTTACTCAGGACAATACTAACCCTAATAATAGCTCCCTTAATATTCTTCATAGGTACATCATAGAAGGAGACAATGACATGCTTTGTGATACGCCCAAATTACACCTCCCAAAAGAAGTATAAGCGGTCGTTGCCAATAAAGAACCCAACTTGTAGGTTGGGGTCGATCCCACGAGGAATATCATTTAAACTTAAACTTAACTCTCGATTATCTCTTTTTAGTCAAACTATTTCTGAGAAAAGCAACTAAAGGGGGGGGGGGGGTTGTAAATAAAATAACACTTTTTTGGTTTGAATTAATAAGTAACAAGTAGGCACGATTCACAGTTGAAATATCAATATAAGATGAAAACTAGGGTATATGTGTTCCCCACAAGCTCTTAACGCAGTATTCCTAATTATAGTAATTATATCCTAGTGTTTGACATGCAAGGCTGATAAGTTAGGTATCCCTAAGTTATTGGTAATCCAAGTAGGAACTTTCACTCGCAACTTGGTAAGTCTACGAGTGTCTGTTTTACTAACCCTTACCTTTACCCAGATTAGTCATCGTGTCAATTAAGTTGGGTATTCACCCTCACGTCAATTGATTAAAGTCAAACTTTTAGATAGCAGTGAATCCTCAACTAAATCTCTATTGTTTAATCTTTTTCTCATTCATTACCCCCTTGCTAAGGCAAGTAGGAACGAGACGAGTTCTAACATTGCGCACCGCTAGAAAGACTTTTTAACAAAAAGATTAACAATACATGCATATATACTATTCAAGAAATACTTAGTTATTAGTCATACATTGTTAATTGCTCATGGTTCCCATTAACCTAGTTATGGATTTAGCTACTCATGCTTGAGAATTCACAATTCATATTAGGGTTAAAAGAAATCATGAACTTACAATTAGAATAGATGAAAACCGATATCTTGAATTGAAATTCAAAGTGCAAATTGCATAAACCAACTTCCAGAATTAAAATGCCAAATTGTTTGCACAATAATCCCAAAAGACCAAAACAAAATTCTCCAATATTGTCTAACACCCAAAAACGGAAATAAAAAATAATATTTATAGTATTTAAATTCTAAACCAACTAGGAAACGAAAATAAGGAAAAACAGTTCAAGACGCGATTTTGACACATGAAGTACCTACAGACCATGGGACACCTCCGTGGTTCAGGTACTGGAACTCAATCTTTCTGATCAAAATGACGGATGTGCAGGATGGTCCGTCATTCACTCTACGGGGCATCATTTGCCTCTGGAGTTCCACACTTGGTCAGATTTCCCTGAACTTAACCTACGTTGTATCACCTACAAGCCAGCATTGGACCTACGGTCCATCGGTGGCTTCGTCAATTGCTTTTGCTGCCATTTCAGTCCATTTTTTTGTCAATCGCTTTCGAACAAATTTACTGCAAAAGATTACAGAAAAACATTATATCTAATAACAAAATATCCAAGACACGCACACACTCTAAGTGAATTGCATCAAAAATATCGTAATCTCACAGTATATCAACACCCTCAACTTCCTCAAGCGACACACTAAAACACTAAACGACATTTATGTAGAAGTAAACATACAAACTCAAGCAATCACATGGCTTTCTCAATCAATTCCATCACCCACTACAAATCTTTTCATTTAGACTCAACAAGCTAACTCATGTGGCTCAAAACATGACATAGACAGACCAATAGACATCGCCACATACACTTTTCAACAATCACCACGGTTTCCAACTTTTCAACAATGTAACTAGTGCCCTCACTTCAAAGAAATCCTTTTTCGCACAACAAATCAATTTTCTAAGTTTAAGGGTTTAGTCAACAGTCACACTCAAAAGTGAATTCAAATACAGTTAGTGCTCAGTGCCATAGGCTTACCCTTATTTTCACTGCACAAATTTTCCAAACTAGTCACTAGGAATTACTATAGGACTTTATTAGCTTGTAACGTAGGCTCAGGGTCAGGTAGGGTACATTTGGATACTTTAAGTGACTTTTTGGCCCTCCTTGACATTACATTGGCTATTTACCTCTTTTCTCAACCAAGTCTGACATATTTTTATTTTCTGCTATTTTCCTTGACTTTCTTCAGCACAGATGTGGCTTGACTTTTTTTTCTCATTCTTCTTTTTCCACTTTTTTTTCTTTCTTTGTTTTTCAACATCACTATCATTCTTTTTGTTTCTCTTTGAATTTAGTCACACCTTTTTCTATCCTTTTTCTTCTTCTATACACAACTCTTTTCATACTCTTTTCTTTAGTTTCCTTTTTCATAGCCAACCTCAACTTATGTAGTTTGCATGAGTTGAGGTGCACAATATTCGAGGTCGAATTAGGGCTAAGATTGAGGTAAATTTTTTAATTAGCTACCCTCATCTTAGGCTTTTGCCCTAAGTCAAGGTGCACATGTCCAAGGAGGGACCAGGGCCAAAATAGTCTTTTAGGGAAGGTGAGTTAGGTGTATTGAAATAAGTGGTATTCATTAGGATCAAACATTTGGATCAAAGGGAGCATTTATTTCTTTTGGTTGGATCTATTTAGGGTTAAGTGGACTTATTTGAACAAGGGCCTGTGATCATTTCCCAATTCCTAGTCTAAATTATCTTAAAAGGACAAATGGAGCAAGTTTTAGATTGACACATACTGCATGAACATATAATTTCCTCACACACACTTAGCACATATTTTCATTATCAAATTATTGAAGCACCAGTTCAAGTTTTAGCTAAATTCATGCTACCGGTTCCTTAACATGTCACATGAAGATCCAACACATTCAAATCGTTAAACCTATAGATCTAGCACATTTCAAATTTTTTGACAAGTATCAATTTCATGCTCTTATGCCATCATGCTTTCATTCTTTATATCTACTTCTACACATACAATCCTACATATGCAAGTTCAAAATAAAAGTAAAACGATCCCTTGGGGAAAAAAGAAGCACAAGTAAGAAAACCCCAAGGGAGGGTTATGAGTTGGATTACTTAGCCTTCACCCTATCACTCATAACCTATTTACCCCACCCCCACGAAAAATGGTGCAATTGTCCTCAATGTACAAAAAAATAAAAATAAAGCATAGGGTGAAGCAAACTTGTGTTGCACATGCGTCGAAGACCCATCAAGACGCGCGTGGTTTTGGTTTCCCGAAACATGCTGGATCAGCAATAGGAACGCCATAAGTAGCGCTCTCATCAATAGTGGGAACACCATCAGTAGTGCTCCTCGAACCAGAAGGGACAACATCAACCTCATGAGCCCGCTGCTACCGCAACTCCTTATCTATAATAGACTGCCTCTGGGCAACCTCCAATTTCTGTCGCTCTTTCTTCTTTGGCTGTCGAGCCTCCTCAGTATCAAAAGTATGAATAGAGGAGCGGTGGCGATTCCCAGCCGCACGAGAAGGGTCAGGTGGTGGCATAGTGTCGCCAAAGAGTGCAGTCATCACCATATCATCAGCCTCATCCATGGGTGCAAACTTGGGCACAGTCTCAACAGGGGCTAAGAGAGCATCAATATCAGACCGGAGTCTACCCAACACCGTCTGAAAAGTGGTCACATCAATGGTGGGTGCATGCCTCTCCAAGACTCTCAACTTGAATGTGTCTAACCGCCTGTGGACAGTTTGAATCTTCGCATCCATCATCTGCTCCATACGAGCCTCAGACTTCTCAATAGAAATTTGCATCCAGGGTCTCATGTGCTGCAACAGGGTAGCTATCTGGGTCTCCAACTTCTGGACTTAAGCTAGAGAAACTAGGGTATCCCTCAACACACCACCTGTTCGGATCTGTGACACTAAGAAGCGGCTCAACTCTAGCATCCTAAGCATTCCCCATACTAGTGGCAGCGAAGGAAGAAGTGGAAGTACCGTTGGAACTGGAGCTAGAATGTGACTTAGAGCCAGACTGTGACTCTCCTACAAGTGAAGCCCCCTCTTCAGACTGGGGATGGTGACCTCGACCTCGTCACTGGATGATACAACCTTCTTTGCCCTATTCCTTGTAGTTCGGGGGGTAGTGGGGGATTATCTTGTAGTCTCCGGGACATATTTGTCCCCGTTGGAATTATCGAACAAACGTTGAGATGGGGTGACCGACTTAGAATTTCCCTTCATGGCGTACTCGAGTGCTTGTTTAGGTACCATGGTACTTGTGGAAGACTTATTAGTACTAAAAGAAGTCAAAACGACCCAGTAAAAAAATTTAGAACAAGATTAGGACTTAGACAAAAAAATAAAAAATTTCCAAGTTGTAGCTGTGTCTGTGACCCACGGTGGGTACCTACAGTTCATCGATGGAGTGATGGGTCGTGGGTCCCCTCCGCATGTCAGAGAGACCATATTTGGTTCTCTGACGTTGGAACTACGGATGTGCAGAATGGTTTGTCGATGGAACAACGAACTGTAGTCCACACCATGGTTTGCAACTCAGCAAACATTTGTGTGCATGCAATTGACGGACCACGACCTACGGTCTATCGGCTGAGGTCGTCGACCAGTGTCATGCCAGGCAATGTGATCCCAATATTCCAAAAAAACATTGACTTCAACAATCAGTCAATAAATCTAAGTCTAAACATGTATTTCAACATATTATGTGGTAGTTCATCATCCATAGGGTTTCATTTATGCAAAATTGCACTTTCAACATAGAAACAACAAAACCCTAAGTCAAAACTCCCAATTAGACCTATCAAACCCACTGATTCATATTAAATCTACAACACACTCACACATCATCATTCCAAGGGTAGTATCTAAACTAGATTTCAACAATTGTACATGCAATTTACTACCCAAGGTCAAGTTCAACTCTATGATTTCAAGTTTAAACAATGTAAACAAATTCAAAGTTCTAGTGAAATCGATTACCTGACAAGTAAACAAGGTTGGTGAGTGCTAGTATAATGATTTCTCCTTCTAACTCGAATGACCTTGACACCGAACCCGGACCGTGGATGCTTGGTGAAAATGGAAGGATTTAGGAAAAAAGAAAGAAATGGAGATTTGAGGGAGATTTTGTGGAAAATTAGGGGAAAATGGAAAAAAAATGGAAGGGGAGGATTTTATGGGTGTGATGTGGGAGATTAAGGGATGAAATTTAGGAATTCTAGTAGTTTGAAATGGTTGGGGGAAGAGGAAAATGGGGAATGTATTTAAAATGAAAGGTTTTTATTTTAATGGGCATTCGGGTTGGGTCAACTATAACCCTTACTTGGACACATGAAACCCTGTTGATGGTCCGTCGATAGGCATTATGGTTCACTCTAACACTTCAAAAAATTTAGAACACATATCTGGGATATACGGATGCCAACCACAATACATTGGTAGACCTACAGTTCGTCGATGGGAACCGTAGACCACTGCATCAAAATATTTTCTGCAGATTTTCCCTTTTCTTCCTTGCACACGTAGCAAACATTAAGATTTTTTTTTACATTTTCTGGATACTTTTAGTCACGGACTGTATTCTATCTTTATCTTGCCAACACTAAAACTAAAATTAATGAACATCTATCTAGAAAAATACAAATTCAAGAAAAACTCCCTATATCGAAAAGAAAACTCATATAGTTGGCTAGATTATACATCTTGGGTTGCTTCCCAAGCAGTGCTTGATTTAACATCACGGCATGATGCAGACATCTTGATTACTCAGACTTTATCAAGACCCCATTCCTCTATCACCTCATTGACACTTTTAGATTGCCCCAAATAGATCTTTATCCTTTAACCGTTCACTTTGAACTTCGTTCCATCCTTGTTCTCGAGTTGAACCGCTCTATATGGGAATACTTGGGTTATTGTGAATGGTTCGGTCCACTTAGACTTGAGTTTTCCAGGAAATAAGAGCAACCTTGAGTTAAATAGTAGCACCTGATCACTAGAAGCAAATTCACGCTTTTCGATCTTCTGATCATGGTACTTCTTCATCTTCTCTTTGTATAAGGCTGAACTTTCATATGCTTTTAGGTGAAACTCATCAAGCTCATTCATCTCATTCATTATTTGACTCGATGTGGCGCCACAATCCAAATTCAACTTCTTTAGTGACTACATCTCTTTATGCTCTAGCTCTACAGGTAAATGACAAGACTACCCATATACAAGTTGGTAGGGGGACATACCTATGGGAGTTTTGATTGCAGTGTGATAAGCCCATAGAGCATCATCAAGCCTTCTTGACCAGTCAATTTTGTTGGTGTTTACGGTCTTTGCAAGAATTTGCTTTATCTCGTGATTTGACACTTCAACTTGCCCACTTGACCGCGCATGATACGGGGTTGCTACACAGTGGCAAACACCATACTTCTCAAGCAGTGCCTTAAACAATTTATTACAAAAGTGATAACCTTCATCCCTTATGATTGCCCTTGGTGTACCAAATCTGGAGAAGATATTCTTTTTCAGGAATGTAGTGACACTTTTTCCTTCATTGTTCGAAAGAGTGATTGCTTCCACCCATTTAGATACATAGTATACCACCATAAGAATGTACTTCATCCCAATCGAACTCACAAATGGACCTATTAAGTCAAGACCCCAAACATCAAAAAGCTTAACCACTAGTATTGGGTTCATTGGTATTTCTTGCTTTTTCGAAATTCCTTCCTCACGCTGGCAACGATCACAAGACTTGGCAAAATCATGAGCATCTTGGTGGATGGTAGGCCAGTAATACCCACACACATAATCTTATGAGCAGTTCGGATACCACTATGGTGCCCACCAATAGGCGATGAATGACACACCTCTAGTATACTCATTATTTCAACCTCGGGCACACACCAATGAATAATCTCATCAGAACAAACACGAAACAAGTAAGGCTCATCCCAAAAGAATTTCTTCACATCAGACGTGAACTTTTTCCTTTGGTAAAATGACAAATCCGGCGGAACCAAATCACTTGCCAAGTAGTTAGCAAAATCTGTGAACCAAGAGATAAGATCATAAGAAGCAGCCGATACATGTTCATCAGGGAACGCATCATTAATCTCAATTCTATCCTCTAGTTTGATCATAGCTTCCTCCTCTAGTCTGGAAAAATGATCAACGACCTGATTTTCTGTTCCATTTCTATCCTTTATCTCAAAATTGAACTCTTGCAGTAAGAGCACCCATCTAATCAACCTTGATTTTGCATCATTTTTAGTCATCAGATACCTCAATGCAAAATGGTCAGTATGCACTATGACCTTAGTACCAAGCAAGTAGGATCTAAATTTTTTGAATGCGAAAACCACAGCAAGGAGTTCTTGTTCAGTCACAGTATAGTTATTTTGAGCCACATTCAAAGTTTTGCTGGCATAGTAAATTGGATAAAGTGTTTTCTCTCGCCTCTGTCCTAATACCACACCAAGTGCCACCCCACTTGCATCACACATCACTTCAAACGGTTGCCCCCAATCCGGTGAAATAATGATAGGTGCCGAAGTTAGCTTTTCTTTCAACTCTCCAAATTCTCTTAGACAGGCATCCTCATAATCAAACTTACACTCCTTTTCAAGTATCTTGCACAATGGGTCTGCAATTTTAGAGAAATCTTTTATGAACCTCTGGTAGAAACCTATATACCCAAGAAAACTTTGAACACCTTTTACAGAGATGAGTGGTGGAAGCTTTTTTTATTACCTCATCTTTAGCTCTATCAACCTCAATACCTTTCTGTGAAATCCAATGACCCAGAACTATACCCTCTTTCACCATGAAGTGGCACTTTTTCCAATTGAGCATAGATTGCACTCTTCGCACCATTTTAGTACCTCAGCCAAATGTGTCAAACAGTCATCAAACGAGTCACCTACCATAGATAAATCATCCATCAATACCTTTATCGTGTCCTCCACTGTATCTAAAAATATCGACATCATACAACACTGGAGGGTCGCTGGAGCATTACATAACCCAAATAGCATCCTTTTGAAGGTAAAAGTCTCATAAGGACAAGTGAAGGTGGTCTACTCTTGGTCTTCCGGAGCTATAGAGATTTGATTATAGCCCGAATAGCCATCTAGAAAACAATACCAACCCTTACTAGTGAGATGATCTAACATATGATCCATGCACGACATTGGGAAATGGTCTTTCTTAGTCCATGCATTTAGCTTGCGGTAATCCATACACACTTTCCAACCAGTCACCGACATAATTCGAACAATCTCATTTTTAGCATTTGGAACCACAATTACTCCTCCTTTCTTTGGCACACACTAAACTGGGCAAACCTAACTACTATCAGCAAGAGGATATATAACTGCAGCATCTAACCACTTGATGATCTCCTTTTTGACAACCTCTTGCATAGGGGGATTTAGTCTCCTTTGATGATCAATATTTGGCTTACTATCCGGTATGAGTTGAATTTTGTGAGAAGAAATGCCCAGACGAATCCCAATAATGTACGCAATAGTCCATCTTATAGCCCTCTTAAATCACTTCAACACCAATATCAAAGCCTCTATTTGCCTTTCACTCAAGTCAGCAGCAAAAATAACGGGCAAGGTGCTATTTTGTCCCAAGAATACATACCGCAAGTGAGATGGAAGAATCGTAAGTTCCAGTTTTTGAGGCTCATCAACAGACAGTTTTGCAGGTAAGGTGTCTCGATTCTTCATGTCTAATTCCAACCGTTTTGGTTTGAAACGGAACTCGAACCTATCAACTGCAGTAACCAGCTCATCATAATCATCACTACCATCACTGTCAAAATTCATCATCACAGCTGCTAGTGCATCAACACCTAACCTCTCTTCAATAGACACTTCAGATTCTTGCTCCACAATATGATTTACCACCGATACCGACTTAATATCACTTTCATACTTCATAGACTTATAGATGTTAAAAATTACCTCCTCATTATTTAATCAAAATTTCATCTGCCCTCTCTCCATATTGACCAAGGCACGCCAGTAGGAAGAAATGGTCTCCCTAAGATGATGAGAACCTTAAAATCAACCTCACAATCAAGTATCACAAAGTTCACTGGAAAGATGAATGACTTTACTTTCACAAGGACATCTTGGAGCACTCCAATGAGCCTCTTCACATTTCTATCAGCCATATGTAAATGCATCACAGTCAACTTTGGAGCTCCTAAACCCAACTTCTTATAAATGGACAATGGCATCAAATTAATGATGGCACCCAAATCACACAAAGCTATCGCAAAGTGTAAAATCCCAATGGTACAAAGGATAGTAAAAGCTCCAGGATCCTCTTTCTTTTGCACAATTGACCTAGTAGCAATAGCACTACAATGTTGCAGCCTCTCTTCATTCTCAAAACTAACAGCCCTTTTTTTGGTCACCAAGTCTTTCATGAATTTTGCATACCTAGGAATCTGTTCCAAAGCTTCTATCAACAGGACATTTATGGACAGTTGCTTCAACATAGCTATGAACCTGCGATATTTTCCCCCTTTAGTCTTTTTCTCCAATCTTTGTGGAAATGGAGGTGGAGTTCTAGGCATGGGAACAACTTTTTAGATCACCTCAGCTTCCTTCTATTTATCAACTTTTGGAGTTTCACTAACCTCATTCTCATCCTCATCTTTTTTATCACTCTCTCAACCTCAGACGGCATAAGGGATCAATAGTGTGCTTTCCTCCGCGAGTCGTCACTGCCATACAATGCCCATCATTTTTCGAATTATGGATGGTGTTACTAGGAAGTGTGTTAGGCTGGAGTGGGTGCACAGTAGCAGGCAACTGACTAAATTATTGCTCAAGTTGCTTGATTGACACGACATGAACATCAACTTTCTAACCAATTCCAGATAAATCATTTCTCATCTCCTTCACATTCTCATCTATCGCATCAAATCTCTTCATCATCTTTTGCATCATATCTTCAATATGAGTCATACTAATACCAGCCTCTCTATTACCAGGTGGAAAATAGGGCACAACCCTCTCATTCTTATTACCATAGTTGTTTCCGTTGAAATTGTTATCACGATTGAAGTTCCTAACCCGAACATAGTTTCCCTCATGGTTGTAGTTACCATAGTTCCGACCTTGGTTTCCTTGACCTTGGCACCAATTATCTGAGTTGGAACCTAGGGCGTTGGTTTGGAAACCCCCGATCATTAATCAAATTCGCATTCTCCTTATAGTAATACTCCTCAATTGGCGGTGGTGGAGTTCTGGTTAGATAATTTACCGCATTCACCTTTTCTGCACTTCCACTCACATATTTTAATACCAAGCCAATTTCTGTCCTCATTTGAGCCATCTCTTCATGAATGTCATCATTTGATTGACTCGGTGCAGTTTGGACAGCAAACATGCTCCTACCGGTATTTTTCTTTCTAGTGCTCTATGCCTTATTGTTTTGGGAAATGCTCTCAAGTTTTCAGTAATCTCCTCAAAAGTGCACTCACCATATGATCCTCTAGCAATAGTATCTAACACAACCTTTCCATTGTCATCATGTCCTCTGTAGAAGTACTCTTTTAGTGACTCATCATCTATGCGGTGATTCGGGGCACTCCTCATGAATCCAGTGAACCTATGCCATGAACTGCTTACTGACTCTCCAGGTATGCCGTGAAATTATTCAGTTTATCTTTATAGTTCAGCTTCGTGGACACCAGAAAATATCTCGCCATGAACACCTTATGCAATTGGTCCCATGTATATATCAAATTGTATGGAAGCTCAGAAAACCACACAACGACATCACCAGTCAACGAAAGTGGAAATACTCTCAAACCTATAATGTTCATATCCAAGTCCGGTCATCCCACACTACTTTTATAGACACTTGTCAATTTATCCATGTGAGCGTATGGATCTTCCAAATATAACCCAATGAACAACCCTTTGTTGTATGCATTTGCATAAGACTAATAGTCACTACAATGTATGTCCTGCAGGTAGTGGAGGGAGAACAATAGGCCTAGTTGAACCAACCTTGTCGTAGTTAACCCTGTAGTTATCACAGACCTTCGGTGCTGGCAGATTCTGCACCCTTTCTGCATTTTCGATTAGATGACCAGAGCGGGCATATTAACAACTCCAGGATAGTGGGCATATTAACAACTCCAGGAGGTTGAAAACTAGCGCTATCTCTTTGACCCTCTCCGATTGGATTATTGTGTAGCCCAAGATTAAGTTTTAGCTTAAGTCATGCTATCATACTGGTTCCTTATCATGTCACATGAAGATCCAACACATTCAACTTATTAAACCTATAGATCTAGCACATTTCAAAAATTTGGATAGGTATCAATTTCATGCTCTTATGCCATCATGCTTTCATTCTTTCTATCAACTTCTACATATACAATCCTACACATGTCGGTTCAACATAAAAGTAAAACAGTCCCTTGGGGTAAAAGAACACATGCAAGAAAACCCTACGGGAAGGTTATGAGTTAGGTTACTCAGCCTTCATGCCAAAATTTAATACACCCAAATTACACCTCCCGAAATAAGTATAAGCGGTCGTTGTCAAATAAAGAACCCAACTTGTAGGTTGGGGTCGATCCCACGAGGAATACGACTATCTTTTTAGTCAAACTATTTTTGATAAAAGCAGCTAAAGGGGGGGTTTTGTAAATAAAATAACAGTTTGTTGGTTTGAATTAATAAGTAACAAGTAGGCAAGATTCAAAGTTGAAATATCAATGTAAGATAAAAAGTAGGGTATATGTGTTCCCCATAAGCTTAGTCATTCTCCTCAAATTTCTTCTCAATTCAGGATCGTAGTGGGTCAAGGGTTCGCCTCGACTCCGTGTACTTGACATATACAAGAGGTAAGACCTGTAGAAAACAAAAGTAAAACAAAAAACGTAAAATCAGGAAATACTTGACTAAAGTTCAATAATGTAGTTAATTTAATCTAAAAGTCGTATTCCCCGGCAACAGTGCCAAAAATTGATATGCCCAAATTACACCTCCCAAAAGAAGTATAGGCAATCGTTGCCAAATAAAGAACCCAACTTGTAGGTTAGGGTCGATCCCACGAGGAATATGGTTTAGACTTAAACTTAACTCACGATTATCTCTTTTTAGTCAAATTATTTCTGAGAAAAACAACTAAGGAGGGGGGGGGGGTTGTAAATAAAATAACAATTTGTTGGTTTGAATTACTAAGTAACAAGTAGGCAAGATTCACAGTTGATAGGAGATAAACCTAGTTCTTCTAAAACTAGCCCTTAGATTGAGACTCCTATCTTCAAAATCCCTGAGTTCTCCAGAGAAAACTTCCCTAAGTTATCCAAAGAGTTTAGCCATTCCAATGAATTGTTTGATGAGATTAATGAGCAATTGTCTAGGCTCAACATTACCCAAGGTAATAAGCTTAGAACTTTGTTAGAAAGACACCCTAATAAAAGAAATTATTATCCTAGACCTTCTTTCCCAGATGTTCAGTTTGAGGAAAATGTTCTCCATCCTTCATCAACTGCAGATGGATCTAGTTTGACTGAATGGAACATAGATGGAATGGCAAAAGGCCAAATTTACGCCAAACTCCAGGAAATGGGAATGAATATCACTGCATACAAAATGAAGAATGCAGGTGATAAGGAAGCAGCCAACATGATTATTGCTGGGTTCACCGGAACTCTAAAAAATTGGTAGGATAATTACCTCACTGACCAGAATAGGAATGATATTCTTAATGCAGTAACCACCAGAGTGGTGGTTAAAACTGAAGATGGATTAAATACCTCTTCCGAGGTAGTCTACGAAGATGCTACTGCTACTCTACTTTATAGCATAGCAAAGTATTTCGTGGGGGAACCACATCTTTTCCAAGATAGAAGTCTTGAGATTTTGAATAATCTATATTGTAAAAAATTGACAGACTTCAGATGGTATAAGGATATGTTTTTAAATAAGGTCATGATAAGATCTGATTGGAACAATGACTATTGGAAAGAACGTTTTATCAATGGATTACCTACTCATTTCGCTGAAAAGGTTAGATCCAAAATTAGAGATAGATGTGAGGGAAAAATTTTGTATCCTCAACTAGCATACGGAGACCTCATCAGCATCATTAATGTTGTTGCTATGGAACTTTGCACTGATCTTAAGCTAAAGGAACAGCTTAAGAAGGATAAAAAATCTACGTATGCAGAACTTGGCAGATTCTGTCAAGATTTTGGTTTTCCCTTGTTAAAACCCCCTTCTGCTAGGAAAGCAGGAAAAAGAGAAAGATCTACTGGAAACTATAAGAAAAAGTCTTCTAGGAAAATAAGAGATTTCAGAGAAAAATCTAAAAAGGGGAAAAAGCAATCTAAAGAATCTTCTTCAGAAGACAGTTGCTGGACCTGTGGTAAGAAAGGTCATAGGTCTAACCAATGCCCAAGAAATAAGAAAAAGAAAAAGAAAGTTAATCTTCTTAAAGTCGATGAGGAAATCAAACAAAAACTCTTTTCTATCATCGAAGAGGAAGAATCAGAGACAGGATACTCTTCCTATGATGAAGAAAGCGATGAAGAATTTCTCAATGTCGCCCATAATTTGGAATATGAAGAAGATGAGTCAGAATGTAATTGCAATGGTGCATTTTGCTTCAGTGATAGTAAGACTATCATTGTTATCTCTGAAAAGACGGCTGAAACCCTCTTTTCCACTATTGAATATTCAGGATGAGGAAGCTAGGAGAAAATATCTCCTTGAATTACAAAAATTAGTTACCAGGCAAAAGGAAGAAAAGCATAAAGTTATTCCCTTCAGCATGAAACAAATCATGAACAAATTCGACTCCAAAAAGGAAGAACCTTCTGTCGAAGAACTTAGAAGAGAAGTCAATTCTCTTAAATGGTATCAGAGAAATGGTAACTAAGATTGCCAATTTGCAAAAAACTTTTGAAAAAGAAGTTTGCTCCGATTTTCCAAATGCTTTTTGGGCCAGAAAAGCCCATACTGTTGATCTCCGCTCTACAGACGGATTCAATGAAAAGGCCATTTCTACAAAAGCTAGGCCTATTCAGATGAATCATGATTTAATGGAAATTTGTAAAAAGGAGATCAATACTCTTTTAGAAAATAACATTATTAGACCTTCTAAGTCACCTTGGAGTTGTTCAGCCTTGTATGTTAACAATGCTGCTGAGAAAGAGAGAGGCTCTCCCAGGCTAGTCATTAATTATAAACTTTTAAACTCTGTTTCAGCCCTTTCAAAGAAAAGGGAAAAGGACCAGATGACAAAAAGCCATCAGCTACACCATTTGTAATTAGGCCATCTTTGAATAGCCCTAACAAGTTTTCAGCTCTGGCGAGCTTACCTCCTATAAATCCAGCTTACTCTATAACTCCCTTTCCACCACTACCTCCAAGCTTGTCTTCATCAAACCTATTGATTCTAAAGAAACCTTTTTCCAAAGAATCACAACCATGTTCTTTTTCCCCATCAGAAAAACCCAGATTTTCCTCTCCACAAACCAAAGATTCTTACACCATGAAAGTTCCACAAAGCTTTTTAGAAGCAGTATCCCCTTCTCATAATAAACCCAAAGAACGTGAAGTCTTTGATGTTGTAACTTTGCAGGTCAACCCGATCCTTGCCCTTGACAAAGAATATGAAAACTATGAGGTTAAGCATTTGCTTAAACCTTGTTACACTAACAAAAATTATGTGGATACTGAAAATCCACTAAAAATAAGAAAATATTATGAGTTCATTCTTGTTGATACAGGTTCCATTGAAGTGGAGCATAAATTAAGTCATGATTCTAATCCTGATAGCATTGCATATTCAAAATTTACCATTAAAAAGGTTCTCTCACCTTTTGAATGGCAAGTGGATCATTTGCATACCCCTATTAATCTTTTTATGGAACATAGACCTCAAACATTCAATTGGTTCGATTATAAGAATGTTTGGTTTAACTTTCTATATTTAAGGCAGACCACTCATACTTGGTTTGTCAAATATAGTCCTGAATTTGCTAAAGCTATCATCCCCAGGTGGTTCTATGAATGGTGGAATTGTTTTGGAGGAAATATAATGGTTTTACCAAAAACATTCTTAGATAAATTTAATCAGTTTCAAACTGAGCGATAACAAAATCATTTTTGAGGCAAATACCATTATTGCAAATGTGAGCATCAAATAACTTGTAGTCAATCATTATATGTTCACCTGTAGCACTGTATAATTTGGTAGTCCCTTTTGTAAGGTATTTAGTAGGAATTAATACTTCAATAATGCAATTTCTATCGACACCACTGTCTAACAAAGCAATTTTCTTAAGAGTCAAATTATCATTATCTACTAATTTGATTAATATGTGAGAACTCTGAAGCTACAACTTTAGAGGCTCCTTCTTCATTTCTCACTCCTTTAAGAAGTTGTTCTGTAATAGCCTCAATCTCTATCTTATGGAGTCTAGACTTGATTCCTTTAATTTCTTCTTTAAGAGAATTGACTTCTCTTCTAAGTTCTTCGACAAAAGGTTCTTCCTTTTGGAGTCGAATTTGTTCATGATTTATTTCATACTGAAGGGAATAACTTTAGGCTTTTCTTCCTTTTGCCTGGTAACTAATTTTTGTAATTCAAGGAGATATTTTCTCCTGGCTTCCTCATCCTGAATATGCTCAATAGTGGAAAAGAGGGTTTCAGCCGTCTTTTCAGAGATAACACTGGTAGTCTTACTATCACAGAAGCAAAATGCACCATTGCAATTACATTCTGACTCATCTTCTTCAGATTTCAAATTATGGGCGACATTGAGAAATTCTTAATCGTTTTCTTCATCAGAGGAAGAGTATCCTGTCTCTGATTCTTCCTCTTCGATGATAGAAAAGTGTTTCTGTTTGAATTCCTCATCGACTTCAAGAAGATTAACTTTCTTTTTCTTTTTCTTATTTCTTGGGCATTGGTTAGACCTATGACCTTTCTTACCACAGGTCCAGCAACTGTCTTCTGAAGAAGATTCTTTAGATTGCTTTTTCCCCTTTTTAGATTTTTCTCTGCAATCTCTTATTTTCCTAGAAGACTTTTTCTTATAGTTTCCAGTAGATCTTTCTCTTTTTCCTACTTCCTAGAAGAAGGGGGCTTTAACAAGGGAAAACCAAAATCTTGACAGAAACTGCCAAGTTCTGCATACGGATGGCATGAATCCTGGCCTCGTGATTTCCCCTGCAAAAATTCTCTGGTTAGAAAATCTAGGAGAGAATTTTCTTCTCCCTTGGTATACTCAACTTTAAAATCAAAACTAGATAATAATGCTTGCCATCTTGCAAATATTTGTTTAGAAACAAGGTTTTTAACATCTTTTAGAAGAATTTCTTTAGCAGACTTACAATCTACTCTGAGTAAAAATTCTATATTAATCAAATCATCTTGGAACTTAGTAATACAAAGAACTATAGCAAGGATTTCTTTCTTGACCGTACTATAATTCTTTTTAGCAGAATTCCAGAGTCCAGAAGTAAAATGAACTAATTGTTCTTGGCATTTTGGAGTTTTCTTTTGCTTAAGAATTCCTCCATAACCAATTTCAAAGGCATCTGTCTCAACAATAATAAAAGAATCTGGATTAGGAATACCTAAACATGGCAAATTCTTAGCCATAGCTTTTATGAGGATAACAGCCTTGGTCTGTTCATTTTTCCAAGGAACAGGGGTTTTCTTAAGTCTTTCATAAAGTGGCTTACAAACCTGCCTAACTTTAGGTATGAAATCTACAACATAATTGAGACTTCCCAAAAACCTTTGTAATTGGGTTTTATCTTTTTGGCTCTAACTACAAGACCATTTTGTTTTATTATTTTAAGAAATATATTTAAATGTTTAAAATGAGAATCTATGTCCTCAGAGAAAATCAAAACATCATCAATATAAACAATTGATATATGACTGACATGATTGAAAATAGAGTTCATAATATTTTGAAACTCAGAATGCGCATTTTTAAGCCCAAAAGGCATAACATTCCATTCATATTGTCCAAATGGGACGTTGAAAGCAGTTTTATATTTATCCTTTTCAAAGATTTGAATTTGCCAAAATTCTGATTTCATATCAAACTTACTGTAAACATTTGCTTTAAAAGTTCTTTTTAAAAGATCTCTTTTATTAGGAATTGGATATCTGATCCAATTTAAAACAGAGTTTAAAGGTTTATAATTAATGACTAGCCTGGGAGAGCCTCTTTCTTTCTTAGCAGCATTGTTAACATAAAAGGCTGAACAACTCCAAGGTGACTTAGAAGGTCTAATAATGTTATTTTCTAAAAGAGTATTGATCTCCTTTATGCAAATTTCCATTAAATCATGATTCATCTTAATGGGCCTAGCTTTTGTAGAAATGGCCTTTTTATTGAATCCGTCCATATAGGGGAGATCAATAGTATGGGCTTTTTTGGCCCAAAAAGCATTTGGAAATTCGGAGCAAATTTATTTTTCAAAAGTTTTTTGCAAATTGCCAATCTTAGTTACCATTTCCGAGGTTTTTAAAATTTTCTCAATATTCTCAATTTTTATATCTTCTTTAAGAAAACAAATCTTTTGAGATATTAGATTAAGTCTAAAAGCAGTTTGTTTGTGTAAAAATGTACTTTCTTCCTGAGAAAGAGTTTTAATAAAAGGTAATGAAATTTCTTTTCCTAATATTTTGGTTTTAATGGAATCAAAATCAGAAATATAAGGTTTTATTTGAATAATAAAGGGTATTCCCAAAATAATTTCCTCATTTATGTTTTTGGTGATAACAAAATCATTTTTGAGGCAAAAACCATTATTGCAAATGTGAGCGTCAAATAACTTGTACTCAATCATTATACGTTCACCTGTAGCACTGTTTAATTTGGTAGTCCCTTTGTAAAGTACTTAGTAGGAATTAATCCTTCAATAATGCAATTCCTATCAGCACCACAGTCTAACAAAGCAATTTTCTTAAGAGTTCAATTATCATTAACTACTAATTTGATTAATATGTGAGAACTCTGAGGTCTAATTTTGGTAATAGTTTTGATACCTGCTTCACTGTTACTTGTATCATGTTCTTGTTCTTCATTATCTGAATCTACAGCTTTAGAGGTTCCTTCTTCATTTCTCACTCCTTTAAGAAGTTGTTCTGTAATAGCCTCAATCTCTATCTTATGGAGTCTAGACTTGATTCCTTTAATTTCTTCTTTAAGAGAATTGACTTCTCTTCTAAGTTCTTCGACAGAAGGTTCTTCCTTTTTGGAGTCGAATTTGTTCATGATTTGTTTCATGCTGAAGGGAATAACTTTAGGCTTTTCTTCCTTTGGCCTGGTAACTAATTTTTGTAATTCAAGAAGATATTTTCTCCTGGCATCCTCATCCTGAATATGTTCAATAGTAGAAAAGAGGGTTTCAGCCGTCTTTTCAGAGATACCACTGATAGTCTTACTATCACAGAAGCAAAATGCACCATTGCAATTACATTCTGACTCATCTTCTTCAGATTCCGAATTATGGGCGATATTGAGAAATTCTTCGTCGCTTTCTTCATCAGAGGAAGAGTATCCTGTCTATGATTCTTCCTCTTCGATGATAGAAAAGAGTTTCTGTTTGATTTCCTCATCGACTTCAAGAAGATTAACTTTCTTTTTCTTTTTCTTATTTCTTGGGCATTAGTTAGACCTATGACCTTTCTTACCACAGGTCCAGCAACTGTCTTCTGAAGAAGATTCTTTAGATTGCTTTTTCCCCTTTTTAGATTTTTCTCTGAAATCTCTTATTTTCCTAGAAGACTTTTTCTTATAGTTTCCAGTAGATCTTTCTCTTTTTCCTGGTTTCCTAGCAGAAGGGAATTTTAACAAGGGAAAACCAAAATCTTGACAAAAACTGCCAAGTTCTGCATACGTAGATTTTTTATCCTTCTTAAGTTGTTCCTTTAGCTTAAGATCAGTGCAAAGTTCCATAGCAACAACATTAATGATGCTGATGAGGTCTCCGTATGCTAGTTGAGGATACGAATTTTTCCCTCACATCTATCTCTAATTTTGGATCTAACCTTTTCAGCGAAATGAGTAGGTAATCCACTGATAAAACGTTCTTTCCAATAGTCATCGTTACAATCAGATCTTATCATGACCTTATTTAAAAACATATCCTTATACCATCTGAACTCTGTCAATTTTTTACAATATAGATTATTCAAAATCTCATGACTTCTATCTTGGAAAAGACATGGTTCCCCCACGAAATGCTTTGCTATGCTATAAAGTAGAATAGCAGTAGCATCTTCGTAGACTACCTTTGAAGAGGTATTTAATCCATCTTCAGTTTTAACCACCACTGTGGTGGTTACTGCATTAAGAATATCATTCCTATTCTTGTCAGTGAGGTAATTATCCCACCAATTTTTTAGAGTTTCGGTGAACCCGGCAATAATCATGTTGGCTGCTTCCTTATCACTTGTTAATGTCTCTACCTGTTATAAATGTTGATTCCTTATCTTTGGGTTTTTTGAAGGGGCAACTTTCAAGATTTCCTTTCTATAAGGAATGTTAAGGCCTTCAAGAGGAGGGGTAATACTTTCTATCACTTGCTCTTTGGTATACCATTTGTTGATAAGGACCTGAAGAGATATCTGTGCATCGTCAATATGCCCAGAGAATTCAAACCATTTGAAAAATTCAACTTCAGTTTTGAATCTTTCCATGTCTTTAAACCATTTATCTGTGAATGAGATACGTTGCTCTAAGGTGTAGGTAGCTTTATACCATTCTACCTTCTGCTTATGCTCTGGAGATTTACATTAGGCATTCAATTTCTTTTTGTCGGGGACAAACTTATCGTTAGAAGTAAGGACTCCAATGGAATCTTTTCTATTATAGGTATGTTTCATTTCATTGGCAGTAGGACTCTCCATAGTTTCTTCATAGTAAACTTTTGGAATAGTTTTGGAGAAATCCACCCCATGAATTTTTCCTTATTCAGGCTGGCTAATACAGTCTTCTTCCTCTTCCCGGGGTTGAAAAGAAGAAGAAGGTCTGGCCGAAGACATTCGTCTGCTTGAAGAAGCTTGGCTAAAAGAGCTGGATCTTAAAAATTTAAGATTTATAGATCCATCGGGAAATTGAATAACCCTGTCTATCTGAGATGTCTCAGGTTGAATAGGTAAAGGGTTGGTGATGGAATCGAATTTCCACTCTTCATCTGTAAGAATATCACTCCATTTTAGAAGTCTGGGAAGGAAAGTAGTATTGTGCTCTTGATTTGCTTCCATGAGCATAATAACTCCTTTGATGCTAGAAGTTATAGCCTTTGGGGCTATAGTAGTTTTCATTAGCTTGTAATATACCCTATATATTACAGCTATTTCTCTGGTATCGATCTTACTATTCATATTCTTGGTTTTGACATTAAGTGTCAAGGTGTCAATAACATTGGGATCATGAATATCTGCAGAAAAATTTGGATAACAGTTAAAGTAAACTGGTCCATAGGCAACATTACTTTCTAAGACTCCTAACAGAGAATCATCAAAATTATGCAGTTTATCATCTCTAAGAAGAAGACAAAGAGGGATATTCAAACCTTTACGGAAAAGAGGTTTAACAATGATTTGTACCAAACCAATATGAAGTAATTTAAATTCCTTCTTTTATCTATCTATATCAGCAGCTATTAACAATTTGATAGTTTCAAAAGAATTATTAATTGTAATAGGGGATTCACAGGTTTTAATATTATACCTTTTGAACATGGAAAAGCTTCCTAGCTGATAAATTTTTTCAAAAGGTTCTTTGGGTATAGACCAATTTTGTAAATCATTTTCTACTTTAGAAATAGATATGATAACATTATTAACAATATGTTGTCTATTATCCATAAAGAGAGAGAATGCCTCTGACTATGCTAATGAGCAGTTAAACAGTAATTTAGTCCTTCAGTAAAGATATCAACTAGAGTTAAAACACGAGTTTTCTGATTCTCACCAATAATTATGGATTTATGCGAGGGATTTTATATTAAGGACGTTGTATTTTATAAGAGGTTTTCATGTAAAGTACCTTACAGTCTCAAACGCCATTCCCTTAGCTAAATGACCTCCTGTCGGCATCGCAACTACTAGAAATCCTCAACACCTTTCCTTAATCACCGAAGCACAAACTCCATTTTACCAATAGAAATCAAAATTTCATATTTTATATCTTGGAGATAACTGTGCTGAAAGACTAAGAGGCTATTAGCTATTCAATAACATAGTCTTCGGCATTTAAATTTAGCCTTTCATTATTGTAATTAAGAAGTCAAGCATTACTAATACCGAGTAAAACATGGCTCTTATACCATTTAACGGATCTCAAATCATATTAGTAATAAAACACAATTTTACACAATTTAAATGGAAATAATAAAAGCAAGGTTACAGAAACACTCACAAAGTTCTTTATTCTCCAAAACTATTCCAAAAGTTTACTATGAAGAAACTATGGGGAGTCCTACTGCCAGTGAAATGAAACATATCCATAATAGAAAAGATTCCATTGGAGTCCTTACTTTTGACGATAAGTTTGTCCCCGACAAAAAGAAATTGAATGCCTAGTGGAAATCTCCAGAGCATAAGTAGAAGGTAGAATGGTATAAAGCTACCTACACCTTAGAGCAACGTATCTCATTCAGAGATAAATGGTTTAAAGACATGGAAAGATTCAAAACTGAAGTTGAATTTTTCAAATGGTTTGAATTCTCTGGGCAAATTGACGATGCACAGACATCTCTTCAGGTCCTTATCAACAAATGGTATACCAAAGTGCAAGTGATAGAAAGTGTTACCCCTCCTCTTGAAGGCCTTACCATTCCTTATAGAAAGGAAATCTTGAAAGCTGCCCCCTTCAAAAAACCCATAAATAAGGAATCAACGTTTATAAAAGGTGGAGACATTAACAAAATCCTTGAGCAAAACAATTATACCAATCAAATCCTCCATGTTATCTCCCAGCAGATAGAAGAACATAAATGGAATAATTTCAAAAGAATTAGTCAGATAGGAGATAAACCTAGTTCTTCTAAAACTAGCCCTCAAATTGAGACTCCTATCTTCAAAATCCCTAAGTTCTCCAGAGAAAACTTCCCTAAGTTATCCAAAGAGTTTAGACATTCCAATGAATTGCTTGATAAGATTAATGAGCAATTGTCTAGGCTCAACATTACCCAAGGTAATAAGCTTAGAACTTTGTTAGAAAGACACCCTATTAAAAGAAATTATTATCCTAGACCTTCTTTCCCAGATGTTCAGTTTGAGGAAAATGTTCTCCATCCTTCATCACCTGCAGCTGGATCTAGTTTGACTGAATGGAACATAGATGGAATGGCAGAGGCCAAATTCACGCCAAACTCCAGGAAATGGGAATGAATATCACTGCATACAAAATGAAGAATGTAGGTGATAAGGAAGTAGCCATCATGATTATTGTCGGGTTCACCGGAACTCTAAAAAATTGGTAGGATAATTACCTCACTGACAAGAATAGGAATGATATTCTTAATGCAGTAACCACCAGGGTGGTGGTTAAAACTGAAGATGGATTAAATACCTCTTCCGAGGTAGTCTACGAAGATGCTACTGCTACTCTACTTTATAGCATAGCAAAGTATTTCGTGGGGGAACCACGTCTTTTCCAAGATAGAAGTCTTGAGATTTTGAATAATCTATATTGTAAAAAATTGACAGACTTCAGATGGTATAAGGATATGTTTTTAAATAAGGTCATGATAAGATCTGATTGGAACAATGACTATTGGAAAGAACGTTTTATCAATGGATTACCTACTCATTTCGCTGAAAAGGTTAGATCCAAAATTAGAGATAGATGTGAGGGAAAAATTCCGTATCCTCAACTAGCATACGGAGACCTCATCAGCATCATTAATGTTGTTGCTATGGAACTTTGCACTGATCTTAAGCTAAAGGAACAGCTTAAGAAGGATAAAAAATCTACGTATGCAGAACTTGGCAGTTTCTGTCAAGATTTTGGTTTTCCCTTGTTAAAACCTCCTTCTGCTAGGAAAGCAGGAAAAAGAGAAAGATCTACTGAAAACTATAAGAAAAAGTCTTCTAGGAAAATAAGAGATTTCAGAGAAAAATCTAAAAAGGGGAAAAAGCAATCTAAAGAATCTTCTTCAGAAGACAGTTGCTGGACCTGTGGTAAGAAAGGTCATAGGTCTAACCAATGCCCAAGAAATAAGAAAAAGAAAAAGAAATTTAATCTTCTTAAAGTCGATGAGGAAATCAAACAAAAACTCTTTTCTATCATCGAACAGGAAGAATCAGAGACAGGATACTCTTCCTATGATGAAGAAAGCGATGAAGAATTTCTCAATGTCGCCCATAATTCGGAATATGAAGAAGATGAGTCAGAATGTAATTGCAATGGTGCATTTTGCTTCAGTGATAGTAAGACTATCATTGTTATCTCTGAAAAGACGGCTGAAACCCTCTTTTCCACTATTGAATATTCAGGATGAGGAAGCCAGGAAAAAATATCTCCTTGAATTACAAAAATTAGTTACCAGGCAAAAGGAAGAAAAGCCTAAAGTTATTACCTTCAGCATGAAACAAATCATTAACAAATTCGACTCCAAAACGGAAGAACCATCTGTCGAAGAACATAGAAGAGAAGTCAATTCTCTTAAAGAAGAAATTAACGGAATCAAGTCTAGACTCCATAAGATAGAGATTGAGGCTATTAGAGAATAACTTCTTAAAGGAGTCAGAAATGAAGAAGGAACCTCTAAAGCTGTAGCTTCAGATAATGAAGAACAAGAACATGATACAACTGACAGTGAAGCAGGTATCAATACCATTACCAAAATTAGACCTCAGAGTACTCACATATTAATCAAATTAGTAGTTAATGATAATTAGACTCTTAAGAAAATTGCTTTGTTAGACAGTGGTGCTGATAGGAAATGCATTATTGAAGGATTAATTCCTACTAAGTACCTTACAAAGGGACTACCAAATTATACAATGCTACAGATGAATGTATAATGATTGACTACAAGCTATTTGACGCTCACATTTGCAATAATGGTATTTGCCTCAAAAATAATTTTGTTATCACCAAAACCCCAAACATTCAATTGGTTCTATTATAAGAATGGTTGGTTTAACTTTTTATATTTAAGGCTGACCACTCATACTTGGTTTGTCAAATATAGTCCTGAATTTGCTAAAGCTATCATCCCCAGATGGTTCTATGAATGGTGAAATTGTTTTGGAGGAAATCAAAAGGTTTTACCAAAAACATTCTTAGATAAATTTAATCAGTTTCAAACTGAGCAAGATATATCCAATCTTCCAGAGCATATTAAACTATGCAAATATTTTATACAAAAAAGAATTTCCTTCATTATTAGTTGGACATTTTCTATTCATGAATTTGACGGGATTAAATACTTGTCTAAAGAGATATTCATCAAGGGATGGTCGCCGGCTCCCAAAGAAGCTCAACGCCAATCTCCATCGTTTAACATTGTCAAAAAATCATCATCTAAAAATGAGTTAAAGAAACGGCTTCAACAAGCCTTGTCCGATCTCGAAGAAGACAAGTCAAATAAAGAGACAGCCTTGCAATTGCTAGAAGAAGCTTCTTCACAAAGCGATGATAATGGGGATATGTTAAAGCCAAAAGCTTTAGCACAATCCTACTTAGATCCATTTTATGATTAAATTCATTAAATAAATGATCCAGTAGAAGATATTAAAATCTGGAATTACTGACCTTCTAAATAGAAACTCAAAGAGTTGGAATTATTTAAGAAGGTAAGAGATGAGACTCCAAAGAGTTGGAATATCTCTTGATCTATTATTTATGAATTAACTATTCAATGGGACAAGAAGATTTCACATCAGCAAAAGTTAATTTGGCGTGATGCAGAAATTATCAAAAGCAGCCATATTACTTTTCAAAAAAGCAAAAGTAAATGGCCGACAACTTTATCAAAAGATAAAGGGGACACCTCAAAAGGAGAAAATCCCTATTCAAGATAAGGATTCTTGAAGCAACCAATCAGAGGCAGGCATTGAGATTTCTCTTATCTTCTCTCCGTCTATATAAGACTAAAGTTTTATCATGAGAAGGCATCAGAAAAATTCAGACTTCATATATTTCTTTTAGCCTTCTATCTTGTAATGCTTATAATGGAAAACGCTTTCGCCCCTGTTGAATAAAGAACTTTGTGAGTGTTTCTGTAACCTTGCTTTTATTATTTCCGTTTAAATTGTGTAAAATTGTGTATTATTACTAATATGATTTGAGATCCGTTAAATGGTATCAGTGCCATGTTTAACTCGTTATTAGTAATACTTGACTTCTTAATTATAATAATGAAAGGCTAAATTTAAATGCCAAAGACTATGTTATTGAATAGTTAATTAGCCTCTTAGTCTTTCAACTTAGTTATCTCCAAGATAGAAAATATGAAATTTTGATTCCTATTGGTAAAATGGAGTTTGTTCCATGAGCATAGTAACTCCTTTGATGCTAGAAGTTTTAGCCTTTGGGGCTATAGTAGTTTTCATTAGCTTGTAATATACCCTATATTATCCATAAAGAGAGAGAATGCCCTACTAAGTACCTTACAAAAGGGACAACCAAATTATACAGTGCTACAAGTGAACGTATAATGATTGACTACAAGTTATTTGATGCTCACATTTGCAATAATGGTATTTGCCTCAAAAATGATTTTGTTATCACCAAAAACATAAATGAGGAAATTATTTTGGGAATACCCTTTATTACTCAAATAAAACCTTATATTTCTGATTTTGATTCCATTAAAACCAAAATATTAGGAAAAGAAATTTCATTTACTTTTATTAAAACTCTTTCGCAGGAAGATAGTACGTTTTCACACAAACAAACCGCTTTTAGAATTAATCTAATATCTCAACAGATTTGTTTTCTTAAAGAAGATATAAAAATTAAGAAAATTGAGCAAATCTTTACTAAAGGACTAAGTTACTGTTTAACTGCTCATTAGCATAGTAAGAGGCATTCTCTCTCTTTATGGATAATAGAAAACATATTGTTAATAATGTTAACATATCTATTTCTAAAGTAGAAAATGATTTACAAAATTGGTCTATACCCAAAGAACCTTTTGAAAAAATTTATCAGCTAGGAAGCTTTTCCATGTTCAAAAGGTATAATATTAAAACCTGTGAATCCACCATTGCTATTAATAATTCTCTTGAAACTATCAAATTGTTAATATCTGCTGATATAGATAGATACAAAAAGGAATTTAAATTCGTTCTGCATACGTAGATTTTTTATCCTTCTTAAGTTGTTCCTTTAGCTTAAGATCAGTGTAAAGTTCCATAGCAACAACATTAATGATGCTGATGAGGTCTCCGTATACTAGTTGAGGATATGAAATTTTTCCCTCACATCTATCTCTAATTTTAGATCTAACCTTTTCAGCGACCACTGTGATAGTAAGACTATCAGTGTTATCTCTGAAAAGACGGAATTTTTCCCTCACATCTATCTCTAGTTTTCCTTCAATAATGCAATTCCTATCAATACCACTGTCTAACAAAGCAATTTTGTTAAGAGTCAAATTATCATTAACTACTAATTTGATTAATATGTGAGAACTCTGAGGTCTAAAAGGTATAATATTAAAAACTATGAATCCCCCATTTCTATCTAAATCTCTTCTTTTCCTAGAAGACTTTTTCTTATAGTTTCCAGTAGATCTTTCTCTTTTTCCTGCTTTCCTAGCAGAAGGGGGTTTTAACAAGGGAAAACCAAATTCTTGAAGCAACCAATCAGAGGCAGGCCTTGAGATTTCTCTTATCTTCTCTCCGTCTATATAAGACTAAAGTTTTATCATGAGAAGGCATCAGAAAAATTTAGACTTCATATATTTCTTTTAGCCTTCTATCTTGTAAAGCTTGTAATGGAAAATGCTTTCGCCCCTGTTGAATAAAGAACTTTGTGAGTGTCTCTGTAACCTTGCTTTTATTATTTCCTTTTAAATTGTGTAAAAGATTAATAGGGGTATGCAAATGATCCACTTGCCATTCGAAAGGTGAGAGAACCTTTTTTATGGTAAATTTTGAATATGCAATGCTATTCGGATCAGAATCATGACTTAATTTATGCTCCACTTCAATGAAACATGTATCAACAAGAATGAACTCATAATATTTTCTTGTTTTTAATGGATTTTCAGTATCCACATAATTTCTGTTAGTGTAACAAGGTTTAAGCAAATGCTTAACCTCATAGTTTTCATATTCTTTGTCAAGGGCAAGGATCGGGTTGACCTGCAAAGTTACAACATCAAAGACTTCACGTTCTTTGGGTTTATTATGAGAAGGGGATACTGCTTCTAAAAAGCTTTTTGGAACTTTCATAGTGTAAGAATCTTTGGTTTGTGGAGAGGAAAATCTGGGTTTTCCTGATGGGGAAAAAGAACATGGTTGTGATTCTTTGGAAAAAGGTTTCTTTAGAATCAGTAGGTTTGATAAAGACAAGCTTGGAGGTAGTGGTGGAAAGGGAGTTATAGAGTAAGCTGGATTTATAGGAGGTAAGCTCACCAGAGCTGAAAACTTGTTAGGGCTATCCAAAGATGGCCTAATTGCAAATGGTGTAGCTGATGGCTTTTTGTCATCTGCTCCTTTTCCCTTTTCTTTGAAAGGGCTGTTTACGGATGGCATGAATCCTGGCCTCGTGATTTCCCCTGCAAAAATTCCCTGGTTAGAAAATCTAGGAGAGAATTTTCTTCTCCCTTGATATACTCAACTCTAAAATCAAAACTAGATAATAATGCTTGCCATCTTGCAAATATTTGTTTAGAAACAAGGTTTTTAACATCTTTTAGAAGAATTTCTTTAGTAGACTTACAATATACTTTGAGTAAAAATTCTTTATTAATCAAATCATCTTGGAACTTAGTAACACAAAGAACAATAGCAAGGATTTCTTTCTTGACCGTACTATAATTATTTTGAGCAGAATTTCAGAGTCTAGAAGTAAAACGAACTAATTGTTCTTGGCATTTTGGAGTTTTCTTTTGTTTAAGAATTCCTCCATAACCAATTTCAGAGGCATCTGTCTCAACAATCATAAAAGAATCTAGAAGGAATACCTAAACATGGCAAATTCTTAATCATAGCTTTTATGAGGATAACAGCCTTGGTCTGTTCATTTGTCCATGGAACAGGGGTTTTCTTAAGTCTTTCATAAAGAATCAGAGGAAGAGTATCCTATCTCTGATTCTTTCTCTTTGATGATAGAAAAGAGTTTTTGTTTGATTTCCTCAACGACTTCAAGAAGATTAACTTTCTTTTTCTTTTTCTTATTTCTTGGGCATTGGTTAGACCTTTAACCTTTCTTACCACAGGTCAAGCAAGTGTCTTCTAAAGAATATTCTTTAGATTGCTTTTTCCCCTTTTTAGATTTTTCTCTGAAATCTCTTCTTTTCCTAGAAGACTTTTTCTTATAGTTTCCAGTAGATCTTTCTCTTTTTCCTGCTTTCCTAGCAGAAGAGGGTTTTAAAAAGGGAAAACCAAAATCTTGACAGAAACTGCCAAGTTCTGCATACGTAGATTTTTTATCCTTCTTAAGCTATTCCTTTAGAATAAGATCAGTGCAAAGTTCCATAGCAACAACATTAATGATGCTGATGAGGTCTCCGTATGCTAGTTGAGGATACGAAATTTTTCCCTCACATCTATCTCTAATTTTGGATCTAACCTTTTCAGCGAAATGAGTAGGTAATCCACTAATAAAACGTTCTTTCCAATAGTCATTGTTAAATCAGATCTTATCATGACCTTATTTAAAAACATATCCTTATACCATCTAAAGTCTGTCAATATTTTACAATATAGATTATTCAAAATCTCAAGACTTCTATCTTGGAAAAGACGTGGTTCCCCCATGAAATGCTTTGCTATGCTATAAAGTAGAGTAGCAGTAGCATCTTCGTAGACTACCTCGGAAGAGGTATTTAATCCATCTTCAGTTTTAACCACTACTCTGGTGGTTACTGCATTAAGAATATCATTCCTATTCTGGTCAGTGAGGTAATTATCCCACCAATTTTTTAGAGTTTCAGTGAACCCGGCAATAATTATATTGGCTGCTTCCTTATCACCTACATTCTTCATTTTGTATGCAGTGATATTCATTCCCATTTCCTAGAGTTTGACGTAAATTTGGCCTTCTGCCATTCCATCTATGTTCAATTCAGTCAAACTAGATCCACCTGCAACTGTTGAAGGATGGAGAATATTTTCCTCAAACTGAACATCTGGGAAAGAAGGTCTAGGATAATAATTTCTTTAATAAGGGTGTCTTTCTAACAAAGTTCTAAGCTTATTACCTTGGGTAATGTTGAGTTTAGACAATTGCTCATTAATCTTATCAAGCAATTCATTGGAATGTCTAAACTCTTTGGATAACTTAGGGAAGTTTTCTCTGGAGAACTCAGGGATTTTGAAGATAGGAGTCTCAATTTGAGGGCTAGTTTTAGAAGAACTAGGTTTATCTCCTATCTAACTAATTCCTTTGAAATTATTCCTTTTATGTTCTTCTACCTGCTGGGAGATAACATGGAGGATTTGATTGGTATAATTGTTTTGCTCAAGGATTTTGTTAATGTCTCCACCTGTTATAAACGCTGATTCCTTATCTATGGGTTATTTTAAGGGGGCAGCTTTCAAGATTTCCTTTCTGTAAGGAATGTTATGGCCTTCAAGAGGAGGGGTAACACTTTCTATCACTTGCTCTTTGGTATACCATTTGCTGATAAGGACCTGAAGAGATGTCTGTGCATCGTCAATTTGCCCAGAGAATTCAAACCATTTGAAAAATTAAACTTCAGTTTTGAATCTTTCCATGTCTTTAAACCATTTATCTCTGAATGAGATACGTTGCTCTAAGGTGTAGGTAGCTTTATACCATTCTACCTTCTACTTATGCTCTCGAAATTTCCACCAGGCATTCAATTTCTTTTTGTCGGGGACAAACTTATCGTCAAAAGTAAGGACTCCAATGGAATCTTTTCTATTATGGATATGTTTCATTTCACTGGCAGTAGGACTCCCCATAGTTTCTTCATAGTAAACTTTTGGAATAGTTTTGGAGAAATCCACCTCATGAATTTTTCCTTGCTCAGGCTAGCTAATACAGTCTTCTTCCTCTTCCCGGGGTTGAAAAGAAGAAGAAGGTTTGGCTGAAGACATTCATCTGCTTGAAGAAGCTTGGCTAAAAGAGCTGGATCTTAAAAATTTAAGATTTATAGATCCATCGGGAAATTGAATAACCCTGTCTATCTGAGATGTCTCACATTGAATAGGTAAAGGGTTGGTGATGGAATCGAATTTCCACTCTTCATCTATAAAAATATCACTCCATTTTAGGAGTCTAGGAACGAAAGTAGTACTGTGCTCTTAATTTGCTTCCATGAGCATAGTAACTCCTTTGATGCTAGAAGTTATAGCCTTTGGGGCTATAGTAGTTTTCATTAGCTTGTAATATACCCTATATATTACAGCTATTTCTCTGGTATCGATCTTACTATTCATATTCTTGGTTTTGACATTAAGTGTCAAGGTGTCAATAACATTGAGATACGTTATATCTACCAAAAAATTTGGATAAAAGTTAAAGTAAATTGGTCCATAGGCAAGATTACTTTCTAAGACTCCTAACAGAGAATCATCAAAATTAAGTAGTCCATCATCTCTAAGAAGAAGACAAAGAGGGATATTCAAACCTTTACGGAAAAGAGGTTTAACAGCGATTTGTACCAAACCAATATGAAGGAATTTAAATTCCTTCTTGTATCTATCTATATCAGCAGGTATTAACAATTTAATAGTTTCAAGAGAATTATCAATAGCAATGGTGGATTCACAGGTTTTAATATTATACCTTTTGAACATGGAAAAGCTTCCTAGCTGATAAATTTTTTCAAAAGGTTCTTTAGGTATAGACCAATTTTGTAAATCATTTTCTACTTTAGAAATAGATATGTTAACATTATTAACAATGTGTTGTCTATTATCCATAAAGAGAGAGAATGCCTCTGACTATGCTAATGAGCAGTTAAACAGTAACTTAGTCCTTCAGTAAAGATATCAACTAGAGTTAAAACATGAGTTTTCTGATTCTCACCAATAATTATGGATTTATGCGAGGGATTTTATATTAAGGACATTGGATTTTATAAGAGGTTTTCATGTAAAGTACCTTGCAGTCTCAAACGTCATTCCCTTGGCTAAACGACCGTCTGTCGGCATCGCAACTACTAGAAATCCTCAACACCTTTCCTTAATCACCGAAGCACAAACTCCATTTTACCGATAGGAATCAAAATTTCATATTTTATATCTTGGAGATAACTATGCTGAAAGACTAAGAGGCTAATTAACTATTCAATAACGTAGTCTTTGGCATTTAAATTTAGCCTTTCATTATTATAATTAAGAAGTCAAGTATTACTAATAACGAGTTAAACATGGCTCTGATACCATTTAACGGATCTCAAATCATAAAAGAATCTGGATTAGGAATACCTAAACATGGCAAATTCTTAACCATAGCTTTTATGAGGATAACAGCCTTGGTTTGTTCATTTGTCCAAGGAACAGGGGTTTTCTTAAGTCTTTCATAAAGAGGCTTACAAACTTACCTAACTTTAGGTATGAAATCTACAACATAATTAAGACTTCCCAAAAACCTTTGTAATTGGGTTTTATTTGTAATGACATCAGGAAATTCATCTGACAACTCAATGGCTCTGCATATGGGTTTATAAGTGCCTTGATATAAATCATGACCAAGAAATCTGATTTTAGTCTGGAAAAGCTTGATCTTTTTGGCGCTAACTACAAGACCATTTTGTTTTATTATTTTAAGAAATATATTTAAATGTTTAAAATGAGAATCTATGTCCTCAAAGAAAATCAAAACATCATCAATATAAACAATTGATATATGAGTGACATGATTGAAAATAGAGTTCATAATATTTTGAAACTTAGAAGGGGCATTTTTAAGCCCGAAAGGCATAACATTCCATTCATATTGTCCAAATGGGACGTTGAAAGCAGTTTTATATTTATCCTTTTCAGAGATCTGAATTTGCCAAAATCCTAATTTCATATCAAACTTACTGTAAACATTTGCTTTAAAAGTTCTTTTTAAAAGATCTCTTTTATTAGGAATTGGATATCTGATCCATTTTAAAACAGAGTTTAAAGGTTTTAATTAATGACTAGCTTGGGAGAGCCTCTTTCTTTCTCAGCAGCATTGTTAACATAAAAGGCTGAACAACTCCAAGGTGACTTAGAAGGTCTAATAATGTTATTTTCTAAAAGAGTATTGATCTCCTTTTTGTCAATTTCCATTAAATCATGATTCATCTGAATGGGCCTAACTTTTGTAGAAATGGTCTTTTCATTGAATCCGTCTATATAGGGGAGATCAACAGTATGGGCTTTTCTAGCCCAAAAAGCTTTTGGAAAATCGGAGCAAATTTCCTTTTCAAAAGTTTTTTGCAAATTGGCAATCTTAGTTACCATTTCCGAGGTTTTTAAAATTTGCACAACTTTCTTAATTTTTATATCTTCTTTAAGAAAACAAATCTGTTGAGATATTAGATTAATTCTAAAAGCAGTTTGTTTGTGTAAAAACGTACTTTCTTCTTGAGAAAGAGTTTTAATAAAAGGAGATGAAATTTCTTTTCCTAATATTTTGGTTTAAATGGAATCAAAATCAGAAATATAAGGTTTTATTTGAGTAATAAAGGGTATTCCCAAAATAATTTCCTCATTTATGTTTTTGGTGAAATCCACCCCATGAATTTTTCCTTGCTCAGGCTGGCTAATACAGTCTTCTTCCTCTTCCAAGGGTTGAAAAGAAGAAGAAGGTCTGGCCGAAGACATTCCTCTGCTTGAAGAAGCTCGGCTAAAAGAGCTGGATCTTAAAAATTTAGGATTTATAGATCCATCGGGAAATTGAATAACCCTGTCTATCTGAGATGTCTCAGGTTGAATAGGTAAAGGGTTGGTGATGGAATCAAATTTCCACTCTTCATCTGTAAGAATATCACTCCATTTTAGGAGTCTAGGAACGAAAGTAGTACTGTGCTCTTGATTTGCTTCCATGAGCGTAGTAACTCCTTTGATGCTAGAAGTTATAGCCTTTGGGGCTATAGTAGTTTTCAATTCTCAAGCAAAAGAGAACACTAGAACGCCAAGAACAATTAGTTCATTTTACTTCCGGAGTTTGGAATTCTGCCCAAAAAAATTATAGTACTGTTAAAAAGGAAGTTCTCGCAATCGTCCTTTGCATTACTAAGTTTCAAGATGATTTAATTAATAAAGAATTCTTGCTTAAAGTAGATTGTAAATCTACAGAAGAAATTCTTCAAAAGGATGTTAAAAATCTTGTTTCCAAGCATACATTTTCTAGATGGCAAGCCTTATTGTCTAGCTGTCATTTTTAGGTTGAATATATCAAAGGAGAAGACAACTCTCTCCCAGATTTTCTAACTAGAGAATTTTTGTAGGGAAAATCATGAGGCCAGTCATGCGGCCAGGATTTAACACAAACAGCCCTTTCAAAGAAAAGGGAAAAGAGACTGACAAGAAGCCATCAGCTTCACCATTTGCGATTCGGCCATCCTTGAATAGCCCAAATAAGTTTTCAGCTCTTGCAAGCTTACCCCCCATAAATCCTTCTTATGCTATAACCCCTTTTAATTTCCACAGCTACCACCTAGCTCATCCTCTTCAAACCCTTTGATTCTAAAGATTCTTACACTATGAAAGCTCTTGATACCATTCAAAATGATCGTAGCATTTAATAGTAATAATACTTAAATAAAATATAAACAAGAGAGAAAGTTATACAAAAACTTACTTTCTTTATTCAAACTGCAACGGAAGCAAACATCCAAAAGAAAACATTACAACGAAGTACAAAAGGCTAAGAGAAAATTCTAGTGTGAAATTTCTGATGCCTTACAATGAAAAACGAAGTGTCTTATATAGACATAGAAAAGTTGAGAGCCTTCTTCTGATTGGCTCCAGAGGGAATCTTCTTTATCTTGAGTAGGTTTCTTCTTTATTAAAGTTGTCGGCCATCTGCTTTTCTTTTTGGAAAGTAGTGGCTGTCGTTTATAAAGTTGTCGGCCATCTGCTTTTCTTTTTGGAAAGTAGTGGCTGCTTTATCTTTTAATGTTATGAGATTCCGTTGGTCTCCATTGAATAATTAGTCTGAGTAAATAACTAATCAAGAGATATTCCAACTCTTTGAGTTTCATCTCTTACCTTCTTAAATAATTCCAACTCTTTTGAGTTTCTATTTAGAAGGTTAGTAATTTCGAATTTTAATATCCTCTACTGGATTATTTATTTAATTAGATTAATCATAAAATGGATCTTGATAGGACTGTGCTAAAGCTCTTGGCTTTAACATATCTCCATTGTCATCACTTTGTGAAGATGTTTTATCCAACAGCTGCAAGGTTCTTTCGTCATTGGATTTGTCATCTTCCAGATCTGATAAGGCCAGTTGAAGCCTTTTCTTTAAATCATCTTTGGAAGATGATTTTTTACCACTCGTAGAGGCTGGAGAAGGTCGTTGAGCTTCTTTGGGAGCCGACGACCATCCTTTAATGCATATTTCTTTTGATAAATATCTGATCCTGTCAAATACCTGGATAGAAAATGTCCAACTAATAATAAAAGAAATTCTTCTTTTGGACAAAATATTTGCACATTTTAATGTGCTCAGGGAGAGTAGAAATATCTTGTTCAGTTTGAAACTGACTGTATTTTTCTAAAAGTAGTTTTGGCAAAACCTTTTTGTTTCCTCCAAAACAGTTCCACCATTCATAGAACCATCTGGGGATGATAGATTTTGAAAATTCTGGGCTATATTTGACAAACCATGTATGAGTGGTTGGCCTTAAATATAGAAAATTAAACCAAGCATTTTTATAGTCGAACCAATTAAAGGTTTGGGGTCTATGCTCCCTGGAAAGATTAATGGGGGTATGCAGATGATCAACCTGCCATTCAAATGGAGATAGAACCTTTTTAATTGTAAATTTCGAATAGGCAAGGCTATCCGGATCTAAATCAAGGCTAAGCTTATGCTCCACTTCAATGGAACTTATATCAACAAGAATAAATTCATAATATTTTCTTGTTTTAAATGGATTCTCAGTATCCACATAGTTCCTATTGGTGTAACAAGGTTTAAGCAGATGCTTAACCTCATAGTTCTCAAATTCCTTGTTAAGGGCAAGGATAGGGTTCACCTGCAAATTAACAACATCAAAGACTTCTCGATCTTTAGGTTTATTATAAGCAGGAGAAACAACTTCTTTGAAGCTTTCAGGAGCTTTCATAGTGTAAGAATCTTTAGATTGAGGGGAGGAAAATCTGGGTTTTCCCGATGGAGAGAAGGAACATGGCTCAGATTCTTTAGAGAATGGTTTCTTTAGAATCAAAGGGTTTGAAGAGGATGAGCTAGGCGGTAGCTGTGGAAAAGGTGTTATAGCATAAGAAGGATTTATGGGGGGTAAGCTTGCAAAAGCTGAAAACTTATTTGGGCTATTCAAGGATGGCCGGATCGCAAATAGTGAAGCTGATGGCTTCTTGTCATCTCTTTTCCTTTTCTTTGAAAGTTTGTTTGTTAAAATCCTAGCCGCATGACCTCATGATTTTCCCCGCAAAATTCTCTAGTTAGAAAATGGGAGAGAGTTTTCTTCTCTTTGATATATTCACACGAAAATCAAAGCTAGACAATAAGGCTTGCCATCTAGCAAATATCTGCTTGGAAACAAGATTTTTAACATCCTTTTGAAGAATTTCTTTTGCAGATTTACAATCTACTTTAAGCAAGAATTCTTTATTAATTAAATCATCTTGAAACTTAGTAATGCAAAGGACGATTGCGAGAACTTCCTTTTAACGATTTATAATTTTTTGGCGTAATTCCAAACTCCTAAGTAAAACGAACTAATTGTTCTTGGCTTTCTGGTGTTCTCTTTTGCTTGAGAATTCCTCCATAACCGATATCTGAAGCATCAGTCTCAATAATCATAAAAGAGTCTGTATTAGGAATACCTAAGCAAGGCAAACTCTTAACCATTTCTTTAATCTTAATTACCGCGGTGGTCTGTTCTTTTGTCCATGGAACAAGTGTTTTCTTAAGCCTGTCATACAATGGCTTACAAACCTATCTTACCTTGGGAATAAAATCTGCAACATAATTAAGACTACCTAAAAACATTTGCAATTGGGTTTTATCAGTAATCACGTCCGGGAACTTATTTGAAAACTCAATAGCTCTGCAAATGGGTTTATATGTGCCTTGATATAAATCATGACCAAGAAATCTAATTTTAGTTTGAAAGAGCTTGATCTTTTTAGCGCTAACCACAAGACCATTATGTTTGACAATTTTAAAGAATATATTTAAATATTTGAAATGAGAATCTATGTCCTCGGAAAAGATTAACACATCATCAATATAAACAATTAAAATATGGCTGATATGATTAAAGATAGAGTTCATAATGTTTTGAAACTCGGAAGGGGCATTTTTAAGTCCAAAAGGCATAACATTCCATTCATATTGCCCAAAAGGGACATTGAAAGCAGTTTTATATTTATCTTTTTCAGAAATCTGTATTTGCCAAAATTCTGATTTCATATCAAACTTACTATAAATATTGGCTTTAAAAGTTCTTTTTAAAAGATCCCTCTTATTAGGGATTGGATATCTAATCCAATTTAAAACAGAGTTTAAAAGTTTATAATTAATAACAAGTCGAGGAGAGCCTCTCTTTTTCCGCCGCGTTGTTGACATAAAAGGCTGAACAGCTCCACAGAGATTTAGAGGGCCGGGTAATGTTACTTTCTAAAAGAGTATTAATCTCCTTTTTACAGATTTCCATTAAATCATGATTCATCTAAATGGGCCTAGCTTTCGTAGAAATGGCCTTTTCATTGAATCCTTCAATATATGGGAGATCAACAGTATGGGCTTTTCTGGCCCAAAATGCATTTGGAAATTCAGAGCAGATTTCGTTTTCAAAAGTTTTTTGCAAATTGGCAATCTTAGTTACCATTCCCGGGGTTTTTAAAATTTGCTCAATTTTCTTAATTTTTATATCTTCTTTGAGAAAGCAAATCTGATTAGAAATTAGATTAATCCTAAAAGCAGTTTGTTTATGTAAAAAATTACTTTCTTCCTAAGAAAGCGTTTTAATAAAAGGAAATGAAATTTCTTTTCCTAAAATCTTTGTTTTGATAGAATCAAAATCAGAAATATAAGGTTTTATTTGAGTAATAAATGGTATTCCCAAAATAATTTTTTCGTTAATATTCTTAGTAATAACAAAGTCATTTTAAAGACATATACCATTATTGCAAATATGAGCATCAAATAACTTATAATCAATAATTATACGTTCACCGTGTATTTGTATAATTTAGTAGTCCCTTTGGTAAGGTACTTAGTAGGAATTAATCCTTCAATAATGCAATTTTGATCTGCACCACTATCTAACAAAGTAATCTTGTTAAGAGTCAAATGATCATTAACAACAAGTTTAGTCATAATATGAGAACTCTGAGGTCTAATTTTGGTAATTGCATGGATATCTGCTTCACTATCCGCATCTTCCTCATGTTCTTCATTATCTGAAGCAACTTCCTTAGAGGTTCCTTCATCATTTCTAACTTCTTTGAGAAGTTTTTTGTGATAGCTTCAATCTCTATCTTATGAAGTCTGGAGTTAATTCCTTTCATTTCTTCTTTAAGAGAATTGACTTCTCTTCTAAGTTCTTCAACCGAAGGTTCTTCCTTTTTGGAATCAAATCTGTTCATGATTTGTTTCATGCTAAAAGGAGTTACTTTAGGCTTTTCTTCCTTTTGCCTAGTAACCAATTTCTGCAATTCAAGGAGGTACTTTCTCTTGGCTTCTTCATCTTGAATATGCTCAATTGTAGAAAAGAGAGTTTCAGCAGTTTTCTCAGAGATGACACTGATAGTTTTACTATCACAAAGACAAAATGCACCATTGCAATTACATTCTGACTCACTTTCTTCAGATTATAAATTATGAGCGATATTGAGAAACTCTTCATCGCTTTCCTCTTTGGAAGAAGAATATTCTGAGTCTGAAGCTTCTTCTTCTTCAATAATGGAGAAGAGCTTTTGCTTAATTTCATCATCAACTTCAAGAATATTAATCTTCTTTTTCTTCTTCTTATTTCTGGGACACTTATTAGATCGGTGACCCTTTTTACCACATGTCCAGCATGTGTCTTCTGAAGAGGATTCTTTAGCAGCATGCCTTTTTCCTTTTTTCTTAGATTTCTCTCGAGGTTCTCTTCCTTTTCTAGAAGATTTTCTTTTATATTTCCTCGTAGTTCTTTCTCTTTTTCCCGCTTTCCTAGCAGAAGGCGGTTTTAACAAAGGAAATCCAAAATCTTGGCAAAAACTTCCAAGTTCTGCATATAAAGTCTTCTGATCCTTTTTAAGTTGATCCTTCAGCTTAAGATCAGTGCAAAGTTCCATTGCAACAACATTAATGATGTTGATAAGATCTCCGTATGCTAATTGAGAATACGGGATTTTTCCTTCACATCTGTCTCTTATTTTCGCTCTGACCTTTTCAGCGAAATGAGTAGGTAATTCACTGATAAAACGTTCTTTCCAATAATCATTATTACAGTCAGATCTTATCATGACCTTATTAAGAAACATGTCTTTGTACCATCTGAAATCTGTCAATTTCTTGCAATATAGATTATTAAGGATTTCAAGACTTCTATCTTAGAAAAGACATGGTTCTCCCACGAAATGTTTTGCTATACTATACAGCAAAGTGGCTGTAGCATCTTCGTACACCACTTCTGAAGAGGTACTTATTCCTTCTTCAGTTTTAACCACTACTTTAGTAGTGACAGCACCAAGGATATCTACTCTATTTTGATCAGTGAGATAATTGTCCCACCAGTTTCTAAGGGTTCCTGTAAAACCTGCAATGATCATATTAGTAGCTTCCTTATCACCAGCACCTTTCATTTTATATGCGGTGATATTTATTCCCATTTCCTGAAGATTGGCATATATCTGGCCTTCGGCCATTCCATCTATGTTCCATTCAATCAGGCTAGTTCTATCTGCCGCTGACGATGGATGAAGGACATCTTCCTCAAACGGTACATCTGGGAAGGATGGTCTGGGATAATAATTCCTCTTATTAGGATGTCTTTCCAATAAAGTTCTAAGCTTAGGAGTCTCTATTTGAGGACTAGATTTTGAAGAATCTGGATTAGGAATACCTAAACATGGCAAATTCTTAACCATAGCTTTTATGAGGATATGACCTTGAGTGCATTCATTTGTCCAAGGAACAGGGGTTTTCTTAAGTCTTTCATAAACAGGCTTACAAGCCTGTCTAACTTTAGGTGTGAAATATGCAACATAATTGAGACTTCCCAAAAACCTTTGTAATTGGGTTTTATCTATAATGACATCAGGAAATTTATCTTAAAACTCAATGGCTTTGTATATTGGTTTATAAGTGCCTTGATATAAATCATGACCAAGAAATCTGATTTTAGTTTGGAAAAGCTTGATCTTTTTGGCGCTAACTACAAGACCATTTTGTTTTATTATTTTAAGAAATATATTTAAATGTTTAAAATGAGAATCTATTTCCTCAAAGAAAATCAAAACATCATCAATATAAACAATTGATATATGAGTGACATGATTGAAAATAGAGTTCATAATATTTTGAAACTCAGAAGGGGCATTTTTAAGCCCAAAAGGCATAACATTCCATTCATATTGTCCAAATGGGACGTTGAAAGCAGTTTTATATTTATCCTTTTCAGAGATTTGAATTTGCCAAAATCCTGATTTCATAACAAACTTACTGTAAACATTTGCTTTAAAAGTTCTTTTTAAAAGATCTCTTTTATTACGAATTGGATATCTGATCCATTTTAAAACAGAGTTTAAAGGTTTATAATTAATGACTAGCTTGGGAGAGCCTCTTTCTTTCTCAGCAGCATTGTTAACATAAAAGGCTGAACAACTCCAAGGTGACTTAGAAGGTCTAATAATGTTATTTTCTAAAAGAGTATTGATCTCATTTTTGCAAATTTCCATTAAATCATGATTCATCTAAATGGGCCTAACTTTTGTAGAAATGACATTTTCATTGAATCCGTCTATACAGGGGAGATCAATAGTATGGGCTTTTCTGGCCCAAAAAGCATTTGAAAAATCGGAGCAAATTTCTTTTTCAAAAGTTTTTTGCAAATTGGCAATCTTAGTTACCATTTTCGGGGTTTCTAAAATTTGCTCAATTTTCTTAATTTTTATATCTTCTTTAAGAAAACAAATCTGTTGAGATATTAGATTAATTCTAAAAGCAGTTTGTTTGTGTAAAAACGTACTTTCTTCCCGAGCAAGAGTTTTAATAAAAGGAAATGAAATTTCTTTTCCTAATATTTTGGTTTTAATGGAATCAAAATTAGAAATATAAGGTTTTATTTGAGTAATAAAGGGTATTCCCAAAATAATTTCCTCATTTATGTTTTTGGTGAAATCCACCCCATGAATTTTTCCTTGCTCAGGCTGGCTAATACAGTCTTCTTCCTCTTCCCGGGGTTGAAAAGAAGAAGAAGGTCTGGCCGAAGACATTCGTCTGCTTGAAGAAGCTTGGCTAAAAGAGCTGGATCTTAAAATTTTATGATTTATAGATCCATCGGGAAATTGAATAACCCTGTCTATCTGAGATGTCTCAAGTTGAATCGGTAAAGGGTTGGTGATGGAATCGAATTTCCACTCTTCATCTGTAAGAATATTACTCCATTTTAGGAGTCTAGGAACGAAAGTAGTACTGTGCTCTTGATTTGCTTCCATGAGCGTAGTAACTCCTTTGATGCTAGAAGTTATAGCCTTTGAGGCTATAGTAGTTTTCATTAGCTTGTAACATACCCTATATATTATAGTTATTTCTCTGGTATCGATCTTTCTATTCATATTCTTGGTTTTGACATTAAGTGTCATGGTGTCAATAACATTGAGATCCGTTAAAATGGTATCAGCACCACTGTCTAACAAAGCAATTTTGTTAAGAGTCAAATTATCATTAACTACTAATTTGATTAATATGTGAGAACTCTGAGGTCTAATTTTGGTAATAGTATTGATACCTGCTTCACTGTTAGTTGTATCATGTTCTGGCATTGAGATTTCTCTTATCTTCTCTCCGTCTATATAAGACTAAAGTTTTTTCATGAGAAGGCATCAGAAAAATAGAATATGAAAACTATGAGGTTAAGCACTTGCTTAAACCTTGTTACACTAACATAAATTATGTGGATACTGAAAATCCATTAAAAACAAGAAAATATTATGAGTTCATTCTTGTTGATACAGGTTCCATTGAACTGAAGCATAAATTAAGTCATGATTCTGATCCAGATAGCATTGCATATTCAAAATTTACCATCAAAAAGGTTCTCTCACCTTTCGAATGGCAAGTGGATCATTTGCATACCCTTATTAATCTTTTCAGGGAACATAGACCCCAAACGTATAAATACTAAGGTATATATGTTCCCCACAAGCTCTTAACGCATTATTCCTAATAATAGTAATTTTATCCTAGTGTTTGACATGCAAGGCTGATAAGTTAGGTATCCCTAAGTGGTTGGTAATCCGAGTAGGAACTTTCACTCGTAAATTAGTAAGTCTACGGGTGTGTGCTTTACTAACCCTTACCTTTAACCTAGATTAGTCATCGTGTCAATTGAGTTCGGTATTCACCCTCACGTCAACTGATTAAAGTCAAATTATTAGATAGCAAAAAATCCTTAACTAAATCTCTGTTGTTTAATCTTTTTCTCATTCATTACCCCCTTAGTAAGGCAAGTATGAATGAGGCGAGTTTTAACGTTGCGCACCGCTAGAAACACTTTTAAATGAAAAGATTAATAATACATGCACAAGCACTATTCAAGAATTACTTAGTCACTAGTCATACATTGTTGATTGCTCATGGTTCCCACAACCCTAGTTGTGGATTTAGCTACTCATGCTTAAGAATTCACAATTCATATTAGGGTTAAAAGAAATCATGAACTTATAATTAGAATAGATGAAAACTGAAATCTTGAATTGAAATTCAAAGTGCAAATTGCATAAACCAACTTCCGGAATTAAAAAGGCCAAATTGTTTGCACAATAATCCCAAAAGACCAAAACAAAAGTCTCCAATATTGTCTAACACCCAAAAAGGGAAATAACAACTAATATTTATAGTATTTAAATCCTAAACCAACTAGGAAACAATAAGGAAAAATAGTTCAGGACACGATTTTGACAGACGACAGGACCTACAGACCGTGGGTCGACCTACTGTCCATGGGTCACCTCCATGGTTAAGGTATTGGAACTCAATCTTTCTGATCAAAACGACGGATGTGCAGGACGGTCCGTCATTTGCCTCGGTGGCTCCACACTTGGTCAGACTTCCTTGAACTTCACCTACGATGCATCACCTACAGGCTGTCATTGGACCTACACTCTATCGTTGGCTTCGCCGGTTATTGCTGCTGCCATTTCAGTCCATTTTTCTGTCAACCGCTTTCGAACCAATTTCCTACAAAAGGTTACATAAAAACATTATATCTAATAACAAAATATCCCAAGACACACACAAACTCTAAGTGAAATGCATCAAAAATACCGTAAACTCAATGTACATCACTTTGCACCCTTCTAACATTCAAAGAACTTAAGGATTGTGTATTATCTCTAGATCTCGATAGTGCTCCAGGAACGGATGGACTAAGTGGGTACTTTTATCAAAGTATTTGGAGCATCATTGCATCGGATCTCCATAAAGTTGTGACTGTTTTTTTCTGAGGTGATATCCTTCCAAAACTTTATACTCATACTTGTCTTGTTCTTATTCCTAAGTTTGATCACCCTCAATTTTTTTTTGATTGGAGACCTATCTGTCTGTGTAATGTTTTAGTAAAATTATTTCTAAAATCTTGAATAACAGATTGGCCTTTATCCTTCCTAGAATTATCTCTAGGGATCAAAGTGGCTTTGTCAAAGGTAGAGCCATTACTAAAAATATTCTTCTCGCCCAAGAGATTATCAGTGATATTGGCAAACCTAACAGAGGGGGCAATGTAGTGATGAAACTAGATATGACCAGAGCTTATGACAGAATCTCCTAGACTTATCCCTGCCTTGTTCTTAGGCATCTTAGTTTCTCAGAGCATTGTGTTTACCTTATCCATAATTATATCTCTAACAATTGGTATTTTGTAGTGGTAAATATAGGTCATCATAGTTTCTTTAACTCTTCTAGAGGTGCAAGGAGATCCTCTTTCCCCCTCCCTTTTCATTCTGAGTGATGAATTGTTGTCTCAAATGCTTAACAAGCTACATAATCACTCTGCTTATAAGAGTTTTTATATGTGCAAAAATAGTCCTAGAATTAATCATTTAACTTTTGCTACTGACACCATTATTTTTTGCAATGGTAGCAAGAGATCTATCAAACTAATCACTGATACTCTGGACAGGTATGAACAGATCTCAGGTCAACAAATCAACAAGAACAAGAGTAACTTCTCCTTGAAATCCAAATCCAATCTTATCACTCTACACCATGAAGCTTTCTATGGTCAGGCTGGCTTATACTATCTTCATCCTCCTCCCAGGTTTGAAAAGAAGAAGGTCTTCGGCAAGACCTTCTTCTTTTCAAACTAGGATGAAGATAAGATATAGAAAGCTTCATGGTGTAGATTTCTCCCAGACTATTCCTAAGGTTTACTATGAAGAGAATTTGGGAATAGTCTGGGAGAAATCTACACCATGAAGCTTTCTATGATCAGGCTAGCTTATACTATCTTCATCCTCCTCCTGGGTTTGAAAAGAAGAATGGCTGATACCATTCAATACGATCGTATTGAATGGTATCAGAGCCATGTTAGGCATGTTTAGCATGTTAATTGTAATATCATTAATTGTAGTCATAGAAGGCTAATCCCTTATGCCTGGACTGTACTGATGAGACTTTAATTAGTTACATAGCCATTTAGCAAAGTTATCACCTTGTTATACAATATCAATTTTCAATTCTTTAACTGTAAAGATGGAGTGTATGTATGGTGATTAAGGAAAGGTGTTGAGAATATTTCAAGTAGTTGTGATGCCGACAAGTGGTCGTTTAGCCGAAAGGACGGGCGTGTACTGCAAGGTACTTTACTTGAAAATCTCTTGTAAAATCCATAATCCTTAATGTAAAATCCGAGCATGAATCCATAGTTACATTATAAGAATTTGAAATCTCATGTTGTATGACTAGTTGATATCTTTACTAGAATGCTTAGTTACTTTTTATCGTACCATTAGTATAGTCACAGGCATTCTCTCTTCATGGATAATAGACAGCATATTGTTAATTATTTAATATATCTATCTCTAAAATGGAAAATGATTTACAAAATTGGTCTATTCCTAAAGAACCTTTTGAAAAGATTTACCAGTTAGGTAATTTTTCTATGTTTAGAAAATATAATATTAAAACTTGCGAATCTACTATAGCTATTAATAATTCTCTTGAAACTATCAAATTGTTATTATTTACTGATATAGATAGATATAGGAAGGAATTTAAATTTCTTCATATTGGACTTGTGCAAGTTGCTGTTAAACCTCTTTTCCGTAAAGGTTTGAATATTCCTCTGTGTCTACTTCTTAGAGATGATAGACTTCTAAATTTTGATGATTCTCTGTTAGGAGTATTAGAAAGTAATCTTCTTTGATGGACGTTTACTTTGCATTTGTTATCCTAATTTCTTGTTGATATTCATGATACAAATATTATTGATACCTTGACACTTAATGTCAAAACTAAGAATATGAATAGTAAAATAGATACTAGAGAAATAGCTGTAATATATCGGGTATATTATAAGCTAATGAAGACCACTATAGCCCCAAAAACTATAGCCTCTAGTGTTAAAGGAGTAATTATGCTTATGGAAGCAAACCAAGAGCATAGTACTACTTTTGTCCCTAGGCTCCTTAAATGGACTGATATTTTAGCTGATGAACAGTGGAAATTCAATTCCATTACGAATCCATCATCCCTTCAACCTGAGACTTCGTAGTTAGACCGGGTTATCCAATTCCCTAACGGATCTATTAACCTTAAGTTTTTAAGATCCAGCTCTTTTAGCCAAGCTTCTTCAAGTAGAAGAATGTCTTCGGCAAGACCTTCTTCTTTTCAAACCTGGGAGGAGGATGAAGATAGTATAAGCCAGCCTGACCATAGAAAGCTTCATGGCGTAGATTTCTCCCAAACTATTCCTAAGGTTTACTATGAAGAGACTTTGGGATGTCCTACTGCCAGTGATATAAAACCTATTCATAAAAGAAAAGATTTCATTGGAGTTCTCAATTCCAATGAGGAATTCTTCCCCAACAAAAGGAAATTACACGCTTGGTGGAAATCTCCAGAACATAAGCAAAAGGTAGATTGGTATAAAGCTACCTATACTTTGGAACAAATAACCTCTCTCAGAGATAAGTGGTTCGAAGATATGAAAAGATTCAAGACTGAAATTGAGTTTTTAAAATGGTTTGAATATTCTAGACAAATCGATGATAAACAGTCATCTCTTCAGGTCCTTATCAATAAGTGGTACACAAAAGAACAAGTGGTTGAAAGTGTTACTCCCCCTCTTGAAGGACTTAGTATTCCTTACCAAAAGGAGGTCCTGAAAGCTGCACCTTTCAAAAAACCCATAGAAAAAGAATCAGCATTGATAACCGCTGGAGACCTTAATAAAGTTTTAGAACAGAACAATTATACCAACCACGTTCTCCATGTGATATCCCAACAAATTGAGAAACATAAAGGAGATAACTTCAAAGGAATTAGTCAGATAGCTGATAAACCTAGTTCTTCCAAAGTTAGCCCTCAGATTGAGACTAAGCCTATCTTCAAAATCCCTAAATTCTCCAAAGAAAACTTTCCTAAGCTATCCAAAGAGTTTAGCCATTCCAATGAACTGCTTGACAGGATTAATGATCAGTTATCTAGACTCAACATTACTCAAGGTAATAAGCTTAGAACTCTGTAAGAGACACACCCCAACAAGAGAAATTATTATTCTACACCTTCTTTCCCTGATGTTCAGTTTGAGGAAAATGTTCTCCATCCAGCGTCTGCTGCAAATGGTTCTAGCTTGATTGAATGGAATATAGATGGAATGGCCGAAAGTCAGATTTATTCTAAGCTCCAAGAAATGGGGATGAATATCACCACATATAAATTGAAAAGTGCTGGGGATAAGGAAGCTGCCAATATGATTATTGCAGGTTTTACGGGTACCCTGAGAAATTGGTGGGATAATTATCTCACTGATCAAAATAGGGCAGAGATTCTTGGTGCTGTAACAACGAAAGTAGTTGTTAAAATAGAAGAAGGAACAAGTATCTCTTCAAAAGTAGTTTATAAACATGCCACTGCCACTCTACTTTATAGCATAGGAAAACATTTTGTGGGAGAACCACGTCTTTTCCAAGATAGAAGTCTTGAAATCCTTAATCATCTATACTGCAAGAAATTGACAAATTTCAGATGGTACAAAGACATGTTTCTAAATAAGGTCGTGATAAGATCTGACTATAATAATGATTATTGGAAAGAACGCTTTATCAGCAGATTACCTACTCATTTAGCTGAAAAAGTCAGATAAAAAAAAGAGATAGATGTGAAGGAAAAATCCTGTATTCCCAATCAGCATACGGAGATCTTATCAGCATCATTAATGTTGTTGCCATGGAACTTTGCACTGATCTTAAGCTAAAGGAACAGCTTAAGAAAGATCAAAAGTCCACTTATGCAGAACTAGGAAGCTTCTGCCAAGATTTTGGATTTCCTTTGTTAAAACCTCCTTCTGCTAGGATAGTGGGGAAAAAGGAAAGAACTACTGGGCAGTATAAGAAAAGATCTTCAAAGAAAAAAAGAGATTTCAAAGAGAAATCTAAAAAGAAAAGGAAGCATACTTCCAAAGAATCTTCTTCAGAAGACACATGCTGGACATATGGCAAATAGAGTCACAAATCTAACAAATGTCCCAGAAATAAGAAAAAGTAGAAGAAGGTCAACCTTCTCGAAGTTGATGAAGAGATTAAACAGAAACTTTTTTCTATCATCGAAGAAGAAGATGCTTCTGATACTGAATATTCTTCCTCAGAAGAAGAAAGCGACGAAGAATTTCTCAATGTCTCCCATGATTCAAAATCTGAGGAAGAAGAGTCAGAATGTAATTGCAACGGCGCATTTTGCCTCTGTGATAGTAAAACTATTAGTGTTATCTCTTGAAGGACTGCAGAAACACTTTTTTAAACTATTGAGCATATTCAAGATGAAGAAGCCAGGAGAAAATACCTCCTTGAATTACAAAAGTTGGTTACTAGGCAAAAGGAAGAAAAGCCTAAAGTGATTCCTTTTAGCATGAAACAAGTCATGAACAAATTTGACTCCAAAAAGGAAGAACCTTCTGTAGAAGAACTTAGAAGAGAAGTCAATTCTCTTAAAGAAGAGATGAAAGGTATTAAGTCTAGGCTCCATAAAATAGAGATCGTGGCCATTACAGAACAACTTCTTAAAGAAGTCAGATATAAAGAAGGAACCTCTAAGGCTGTCGCCTCAGATAATGAAGAACATGAGGAAGATGAGGATAGCGAAGCAGGTATCCATGCTATTACTAAAATTAGACCTCAGAGTTCTCATATTATGATTAAGCTTGTAGTCAATGAAAATTTAACCCTTAACAAGATTGTTTTGTTAGATAGTGGTGCAGACAGAAATTGCATTGTTGAAGGATTAATTCCTACTAAGTACCTTACCAAGGGAACTACCAAATTATACTGCGCCACAGGTGAGCGTATAATTATTGATTACAAGTTATTTGATGCTCATATCTGCAATAATGGTATTTGTCTCAAAAATGATTTTGTAATTACTAAAAACATTAATGAAGAAATTATTTTGGGAATACCATTTATTACTCAAATAAAACCATATATTTCTGATTTTAATTCTACCAAAACAAAGATTTTAGAAAAAGAAATTTCATTTCCTTTTATTAAAACTCTTTCTAAAGAAGAAAATAAAATTTTACATAAACAAACTGCTTTTAGAATTAATTTAATCTCTAATCAGATTTGTTTTCTCAAAGAAGACATAAAAATTAAGAAAATTGAGCAAAATTTAAAAACCCCAGGAATGATAACTAAGATTGCCAATTTACAAAAAGCTTTTGAAAAAGAAATTTGCTCTGATTTCCCAAATGCTTTTTGGGCCAGAAAAGCCCACACTGTTGATCTCCCTTATATTGATGGATTCAATGAAAAGACCATTTCTACGAAAGATAGGCCTATTCAAATAAATCATGATTTTATGGATATTTGTAAAAAGAAGATTAATACTCTTTTAGAAAATAACATTATTCGGCCCTCTAAATCTCCGTGAGTCGTTTCAAATTTTTTATATCAACAACGCGGCGGAAAAAGAGAGAGGCTCTCCCCGACTTGTTATTAATTATAAACCATTAAACTCTGTTTTGAAATGGATTAGATATCCTATTCCTAACAAAAGAGATCTTTTAAAAAGAACTTTTAAAGCAAATATTTATAGTAAATTTGATATGAAATCAGGATTTTGGCAAATACAGATTTCTGAAAAGGATAAATATAAAACTACTTTCAAAGTCCCTTTTGGACAATATGAATGGAATGTTATGCCTTTTGGACTTAAAAATGCCCCTTCTGAGTTTCAAAACATTATGAACTCTATTTCTAATCATATTAGCCATATTTCAATTGTTTATATTGATGATGTGTTAATCTTTTCCGATGACATAGATTCTCATTTCAAACACTTAAACATATTCTTCAAAATTGTTAAACATAATGGTCTGGTGGTTAGCGCCAAAAAGATCAAACTCTTTCAAACAAAAATCAGATTTCTTGGTCATGATTTATATTAAGGCACTTATAAACCTATTTGCAGAGCCATTGAGTTTTCAGATAAATTCCCAGATGTCATTATTGATAAACCTAATTGCAAAGGTTTTTGGGTAGTCTCAATTATGTTGCAGACTTTATCCCCAAGGTTAGACAGGTTTGCAAGCCCTTGTATGACAGGCTTAAGAAAACGCCTGTTCCCTGGACGAATGAACAGACCGCAGCGGTAGTTAAGATTAAAGAAATGGTTAAGAGTTTGCCTTGCTTCGGTATCCCTAATCAAGATTCTTTTATGATTGTTGAAACCGATGCTTCAGATATCGGCTATGGAGGAATTCTTAAACAAAAAAGAACTCCCGAAAGTCATGAACAATTAGCTCATTTTACCTCAGGAATTTGGAATTCCGCACAGAAAAACTATAGTACTGTTAAAAAGGAAGTTCTCGCAATAGTCCTTTGCATTACTATGTTTCAAGATGATTTGATTAATAAAGAATTCTTACTTAAAGTAGATTGTAAATCTGCTAAAGAAATTCTTCAAAAGGATGTTAAAAATCTTGTTTCTAAACAGATATTTGCTAGATGGCAAGCTTTATTGTCTAGCTTTGATTTTCAAGTGGAATATATCAAAGGAGAAGAAAACTCTCTCCCGGATTTTCTAACAAGAGAATTTTTGCAGGGAAAATCATGAGACCAGTCATGATGCCAGGATTTGGAACAAAAGGCCCTTTCCAAGAAAAGGGAAAAGAAACTGACAAGGAGCAATCAGCTTCTCCCTTTGCAATCAGGCCATCGTTGAATAGCCAAAACAAGTTTTCAGCTCTTGCAAGCTTACCTTCCATAAATCCTCCTTACGCTATAAGCCCCTTTCCATCGCTACCACTAAGCTCATCCTCATCAAACCCTTTGACTCTAAAGAAACCTTTTTCTAAAGAATCTGAACCATGTTCCTTTTCCCCTTCAGGAAAACCCAGATTTTCCTCTCCATAAACCAAAGATTCATACACCATGAAAGCTCCAGAAAGCTTTTTAGAGGCAGTCTCTCCTTCTCATCATAAATCTAGAGAAAGAGAAGTCTTTGATATGGTAACGCTACAGGTTAACCCAATCCTTGCCCTTGACAAGGAATATGAGAATTTTGAGGTTAAGCATTTGCTTAAACCATGTTATACCAACAGGATTTATGTGGACACAGAAAATCCTCTTAAAACAAGAAAATATTATGAGTTTATTCTTGTTGACACATGTTCCCTTGAAGTGGAGCACAAGTTAAGCCATGATTCAAATCTTGATAGCATTGCATATTCGAAGTTCACTATTAAAAAAGTTTTATCACCATTCGATTGGCAAGTTGACCATCTTCATACTCCAATTAACCTTTCCAGGGAATACAGACCCCAGACATATAACTGGTTTAATTATAAAAATGCTTGGTTTAACTTTTTATATTTAAGGTCGACCACTCATACTTGGTTCGTCAAATATAGTCCTGAATTTTCCAAATCCATTATCCCCAGATGGTTCTATGAATGATGGAACTGTTTCGGAGGAAATTAGAAGGTTTTGCCAAAAACCTTTTTAGACAAATTTAATCAGTTTCAAACTGAACAAGACATTTCTACTTTGCCAGAACACATTGTGTAAATACTTTGTACAAAAAAGAATTTCCTTCATTATTAGTTGGACTTTTTATATTCATGTGTTTGACAGGATCAAATATTTGTCCAAAGAAATACTCATTAAAGGATGGTCGCCGGCTCATAAAGAAGCTCTACGCAAATCCCCAACACCAACAGTTGGAAAGAAATCATCCTCTAAAGATTATTTAAAGAAAAGGCTCCAACAAGCTATGTCAGATCTAGAAGATGACAAACAAAATGATGAGACAGCCTTACAACTGCTAGATGAGGCCTCTTCACAAAGTGATGACAATGGAGATATGTTAAGGCCAAGAGCTTTAGCACGGTCTTATCAAGATCCATTTTATGATTGATCTAATTAAATAAATAATCCAGTAGAGGATATTAAAATTCGGATTTACTGACCTTCTGAATAGAGACTCAAAGAGTCAGAATTATTTAAGAAGGTAAGAGATAAAACTCAAAGAGTTGGAATATCTCTTGATGAATTATTCAATTAAATTAATTATACAAAGAATCCCACAACAACAAAAGATACTTTGGCACGTTGCGGAAATTTCCATCAGTCTGAAGGTGGCAGACAACTTTTAGAAAAGCAGCAATCACTTTCCAAAAAGTAGATGCCCGACAAAAGAAAAAACAGCCACTACTTTTCCAAAAGAAAAAGCAGATGGCCGACCAACTTTATCAAAAGCAAAAGGGACCCTCAAAAGGAGATTCCTTTATCAACCAATCAGAGAAGAGCATCGAATTACTTTTCTATTCATATAAGGAGAAAACATTTTTATTGTAAGGCATCAGAAAATTCAGTTTAGATTTTCCTATAGCCTCTTGTACTCCGTTGTTATGTGGATTGTCTTCTCTTTCATGTTTGCTTCAGTCTGAATAAAAGTGAGTTGGTTTATCTCTTACTCTCAGTTTACTTAAGTCATATTACTGTTAGTTAAGATATATTACAGTTAAATGCTACGATCGTATTGAATACCAGTAATGTGGATTGTCTTCTCCTAAGTTTTACTATGAAGAGACTTTGGGAAGTCCTACTGCCAGTGATATGAAACCTATTCATAAAAGAAAAGATTCCATTGGAGTTCTCACTTCCAATGAGCAATTCTTCCCCAACAAAAGGAAATTGCACGCTTGGTGGAAATCTCCAGAACATAAACAAAAGGTAGATTGGTATAAAGCTACCTATACTTTGGAACAAAGAACCTCTTTCAGAGATAAGTGGTTCGAAGATATGAAAAGATTCAAGACTGAAATTGAGTTTTTTAAATGGTTTGAATATTCTAGACAAATCGATGATAAACAGTCATCTCTTCAGGTCCTTATCAATAAGTGGTACACAAAAGAACAAGTGGTTGAAAGTGTTACTCCCCCTCTTGAAAGACTTAGTATTCCTTACCGAAAGGAGGTCCTGAAAGCTGCACCTTTCAAAAAACCCATAGAAAAAGAATCAGCATTGATAACCGCTGGAGACCTTAATAAAGTTTTAGAACAGAACAATTATACCAACCAAGTTCTCCATGTGATATCCCAACAAATTGAGGAACATAAAGGAGATAACTTCAAAGGAATTAGTCAAATAGCTGATAAACCTAGTTCTTCCAAAGTTAGCCCTCAGATTGAGACTAAGCCTATCTTTAAAATCCCTGAATTCTCCAAAGAAAACTTTCCTAAGCTATCCAAAGAGTTTAGCCATTCCAATGAACCGCTGATGTGATTAATGATCAGTTATCTAGACTCAACATTACTCAAGGTAATAAGCTTAGAACTCTGTTAGAGAGACACCCTAACAAGAGAAATTATTATTCTAGACCTTCTTTCCCTGATGTTCAGTTTGAGGAAAACATTCTCCATCCAACGTATGCTGCAGATGGTTCTAGCTTGACTGAATGGAATATAGATGGAATGGCCGAAGGTCAGATTTATTCTAAGCTCCAAGAAATGGGGATGAATATCACCGCATATAAAATGAAAAGTGTTGGGGATAAGGAAGTTGTCAATATGATTATTGCAGGTTTTACGGGTACCCTGAGAAATTTGTGGGATAATGATCTCACTGATCAAAATAGGGCAGAGATTCTTGGTGCTGTAACAACGAAAGTAGTTGCTAAAATAGAAGAAGGAACAAGTATGTCTTCAGAAGTAGTTTATGAAGATGCTACTGCCACTCTACTTTATAGCATATCAAAACATTTCGTGGGAGAACCACTTCTTTTCCAAGATAGAAGTCTTGAAATCCTTAATAATCTATACTGCAAGAAATTGACAAATTTTAGATGGTACAAAGACATGTTTCTAAATAAGGTCATGATAAGATCTGACTGTAATAATGATTATTGGAAAGAACGCTTTATCAGTGGATTACCTACTCATTTCGCTGAAAAAGTCAGATAAAAAATAAGAGATAGATGTGAAGGAAAAATTTTGTATTCCCAATTAGCATACGGAGATCTTATTAGCATCATTAATGTTGTTGCTGTAGAACTTTGCACTGATCTTAAGCTAAAGGAACAGCTTAAGAAAGATCAAAAGTCCACTTATGCAGAATTAGGAAGCTTCTGCCAAGATTTTGGATTTCCTTTGTTAAAACCTCCTTCTGCTAGGAAAGCGGGGAAAAAGGAAAGAACTACTGGGCAGTATAAGAAAAGATCTTCAAAGAAAAAAAGAGATTTCAAAGAGAAATCTAAAAAGAAAAGGAAGCATACTTCCAAAGAATCTTCGTAAGACATACATGCCGACATGTGGCAAAAAGGGTCACAGATCTAACAAGTGTCCCGTAAATAAGAAAAGCATTAAGGTCAACCTTCAAGTTGATGAAGAGATTAAACAGAAACTTTTTCTATCATCAAGAAGAAGCTTTTCCGACATCGAATATTCTTCCTCAGAAGAAGAAAGCGACGAAGAATTTCTCAATGTCTCCCATGATTCAGAATCTGAAGAAGAAGAGTCAGAATGTAATTGCAATGGTGCATTTTGCCTCTTCTTCTTTAATGTGGATTGTCTTCTCTTTCATGTTTGCTTCAGTCTGAATAAAAGTGAGTTGGTTTATCTCTTACTCTCAGTTTACTTAAGTCATATTACTGTTAGTTAAAGTCACCAAATTGTTATCTTTTGGAGGAAGAGCTACCTTAATAAAGACATATTCTACTTGCTCTCCCTACTTATCTTCTGAGTGCTACCAACCCTCATAAAGGTAACCTTGAGCTCATTGAGAAAATCATTGCAAGGTTCTTTTGGTCTGGAAAAGATTCTAGAGGAAAGCATCACTGGATTGAGTGGGATATTTGAGTTACCCTTTTGAAGAAGGTGGTGCTAATTTTAGAAAAAAAATCAGATGTTTGTATGGCCTTCAAGGCTAAACCATGGTGGAACCTAAGAACCTCTTCTTCTATTTGGGGAGACTATATGACGGCTAAGTACCTCGAGAATCAACACCTTATAAAGACTCAATGGTCCTATGGAAACTCTCAGAATTGGAAAGGCATATGTGAAGCTAATCATTGGCGGAACAACACATTTACTGGAAGGTTGGAAGAGGAGAGGTTGATTTTTGGTTTGATAAATGGTCTACTCTAGGACCTCAGACCGCTTCTACCCCATTAACGAAGGGCATATCTCTATCAAGCTAAACATTGTTCTTAATAATGGTGAATGGAACTAGAATTTACTCTAAGTAGAGCTCCCTAATGATCTAAAGAACAATATCGTCAACTTGGGGATTATTCTAAACGACCTCACAAATGACAAAGCTATCTGGGAAACATCAATTTTGGCCACTTCACTCTCCACTTTGTTTGGGATATTATTAGAAAGAAAATATATCACAACAATGCCACCAACAATATCTGGAACAATAGCATCCCATTTAAAATGACTTTCCTTACATGGAGAGCTATTTATAATAGGCTGTCTACTGATGAGAAACTGGCTAAGTTGGGCATCAATATTATCCTAGGATGTCATTGTTGCGCTGCGAGTAATGAGAACAACAACTTGGAAACAGTGAATCACATATTCTGTCAAGGTGAACATGCTAGAAGAGTGTGGTGCGAGATTACTTGTACACTAGGAGTGAGACTCACCCATAGCTCTCTTAAAATCCTCATCCTCAATTGGTGGAATACAGTTACAAAGAACCCCATTGGTAATTTTATTATTCAGGCACTCCCCTCAATAATTTGTTGGGAGATATGGAAAGCAAGATGCTCTAACAAATTTGATGCTATTAACCCTTCTGTATACAAAACTAAAGCTAACATTCTTTTTACCATTGTGAAGATTACCAAGAAGAAATTTGGCAAAGCTAACATTGTAGAGTCTTGGAGAAATATTCATTATATTCTAGATGCCGAAATTCACTACAGAACCACTACTATAGTTAAATGGATAAAACCTCCTAATATGTCTGTAAAACTCAACAATGATGGTAGTTGCATTCAAGATCGTTGTGATGGAGACGATCAGAAACTCATTGGGAACCTCCTATTTGCTTACTACATCAACTTAGGACCTGGTACGAGCAACATCGCGGAAATGGCTGCTCTTCTTTATGGCCTTAAATGGTGTGTTAATAGAGGCTTCTCTAAAATTTGGATTGAAACAGACTCCATGTTGTTAACAAGATGTATTGAAAGAGATTGGGATGAAAGATTAGTGATACAGTTCAAGATGCCAGAAAATTAATCGAAGAACATGGTTATCATATTAACCATTTCTTTAGGGAGGCTAATAAACCTGCAGACAAGCTCTCCACCTTGAGTCATGGCATTGAAGGGCTTCATCTCTTCAACTTTTTTTTTCGGTCCTTCGTAAGCAAGTTAGAGGTTTCTACAATATGGATAGATGAGATTTCTCAACCTTTAGAACTAAGCCAATGAGCCTTGCCAATATTATTTACGAGCCCCCTAAATTGTATGTCATGTTCAATTAGCTTTTGAGCTAATGTGGATGCCCCCCTTTTTTTGGTGATACTTAGTAGAACAACCCTCACTGTTACTATCCCTTAATCATGTCAAAGTTTGGGATGCCAAACTCAAAGTTGTACTTTTTCCCATATCAATGATCAAAGTTGAAAATTAAAAAAAAAAACCACTTGTAAATAATTTGCTTTTTTGGGTACAAATGTTCTTTTTCCTTTTAAAATATACTAGTTGATTCAAATTGAAGTAAACTAGACAAATTAAGAAATAGAAAGTAACTGTAAATTTAATTATGTATGATTTTAAATTAATAGTAAAATTTCAAAAATATGTGCATAATAATTAGTAAGAGATTAGTAACAAACTATTAAGAAAATTTTAATTAATCGAACGAATAAATACATACTAATACTTTTTATATTCTGCTTAGAGGTATTTTGGTCATTTCAAATGTGCTATTGTTTTCTTAATACATGCTTCTCACATTTAACATTTTACATCGCCCTGATCAGATCTGGTCGTCTCTTTTTACGTACGTATCTCCTTCATCTTTTATCTGCGTTTTTTGATTCTTCGTTTAATCTTGCCTGTTGGTCGAATTTATTTCTTTTTTGTGCATCTATATGTATTTGAGCTTCCTTTTCCGAACGAATTTGGGGGAGGTTTTGGTTCTTTGGAGGATTTGTAATTTTGAGCCGCCCTTGTGGTTAGGTGATGTATCCCACTTTAAATTTTAACTGCTATATTAAGTTCCTTTGCTATGTATAACACCCGATGTAGATTAAGTGCATTGATTGGGTTCTTGTTTTGGTTAGTGAAGCTTAATTTGGACTAAGTTCTTTGGTATGTTTTTATGGTTTTGTAAAGGATCCATATACATATACTAGCTTTTTGAAGGTTTTATCAAAGATCTTTGATAAGATTAGGATTTCTGGTGGTATTGTTTGTCAATAAGCCATGTTGTTCTGTAGTTCAATTTCATTCAGGGATGAAATACTGCTTTTGGGAACATGTGGAGTAGAACTTTCAGACTTGGGATATTTATATTTGCAAATTTCAAAGCCGTAACCATATTCAGAATTTGTGCCTTTTTTTTTTTTTTTTTTGGGAGGATGTTGATGAAGTGAAGTTATAGTAAATTCAAGTGAGTTAGGTGAACTCTGTCTTTTATATAGCAAGGAGAATTTTTTCCTATAGGAAAGAAATGAGGCAAACATTTCCTTATCCTCTTTGGTAATCTTCTGACATTTTTTCGTTCCATGCGTCTTGTCAGATTTGAAATTATAATTCTCAAAGGTCTAATGAGTGCCTAAGCTGTTTAGTTATCACGACATGGATTCACCTGGTAAGATTTGAAAAGTCATAATTCTTAAAGAAGATTCTTGTTTTTGCTTATACTGTTTGTTTTCTCTCTACATGCACATATTTTAAGTTATAGTGATGGTTAGTTTTTTCCTGGATGCAAAATTTGGTTTTGGTTATTAAACTATTACATGTTTTCTCTGTCAGTTGCTCAAATATTCTTTGCTAAAAAATGGTAAATCTATTAAGAATTAGCTGCAGTGCGATTTTCTATTTGTTTGTTGTGGTAAATATTGGAAGTTGCATTCTTATGTGCATTTTATATGAGTCCTGAATGATTTAGGAAAAGGCTACATTACTTTTGTTCTCAACTTTTGGTATGATGAATATCGTTGTCTACTAGGAGGATATTTTTCGATTACAACCCTTATTTTTTTGCATAAGATAAACTTAGTGAGCTTCCACCTATCCTAAACAAGCTCTTTTTCTCTTGGGAACTCACTTTTGGAAAATAAGCCAATTTTAAAAGAACATCTTTTCTTATTAGCCAGTGAGTTCCACTCCTCCACTATGGATGGAAGAGCCTATTTCTCAGATGGAGATAAGTCTTTCAAATTAATTAACATTAGTTAAGAAAGATTAAGATGGTTTTACTTACTTTACGAGGGCACTAGAAGGCTCATTAGCAAAATCAAAGCTTGTAAAAACGTGTGATGGACATGAGTGCTATGAAGAGGCTTCACCGGAAGAGATGAATTTTTGTCGGAGATGCGGTAGGAAAATAGAGGCTACTTTTATAGAATTCATTAGAATTTTAACAATTATGGTTGGTAGGTATGTTCAAATTTGAGGCATGGGTAGGTGATATGAAATTATTGGTGATCATTCGAGAAGTTATTGATGATGGAGGATGGTATGAAAGTGTACACAATCCTGTGGAGACCACAACAACCAACGACAAGAACTCTAGAATTAGGCAAGAACATATTTTGAAGATGAATGGTGTTGTAGTAGTTCAAAACAAAATCAATATTTACCAGAGACCAAAGCAAATAATGACCATTTTCTTGCCAAATGCCAAATTGGAAAATATAATGATCCTTTCAACATATCTCCCAATCAAGAACAACAACAACAACAACAATCCCACAAGTAGAGTTTGGGGAGGGTGGAATGTACACATATCTTATTACTACCTCGTGGAAGTAGAGAGGCTGTTTCCGAAAGACCCTCAATTTAAGTGCAACTAATTCAGGTAGAAATAAGGAGACAATAAAGAAAATATAGCATAAGATAGCAAAAACAAGAACTAAATAGTGCTCAAGAAGTTGCTCACATATGGTTTCTTAACAGATGGAAGGCGAAGCTGATTGCGCATAATCAATTCCTTTTCAAAATGCCTTTTCATCAAGAGGACGTTAGGGATCGTTTGGTATGCGGGATACGATCGGACATCTCAAGATTAAGTCTGGATAAAATTTATACCGTGTTCGGTTGATTGTATAAATTTATATCTGTCATCCAAACGCAATATAAATTTTATCCCAATCATGGGATATCTCACCTAATCCCATCCAACTTGGAATTCTTTTATCCCATTTCCTAGTAAGGATAATTGTGTTTTGTGCTTATAATCCCATAACTATAATCCTAAGATAATTTAGTCCGTGCGTACCAAATGAGTAATTAGAGTTAAGGTGGAGATTGGTATGGGAATGGTAGAAGAATATCTTTGGAACGGTGGTTGTCGGTTGTAGGGTTGACAATGACGGAACCATAATCTGCCAATAGACGGATAAAAACATTCAAAATTCCACTCCCTGCTTATGCTTGGTTGGGAAGCTCCTTGAGAGTTATTACTGAAATTGTGTGGTGACCTTGTTGAAACAAATAACAACATACCTAGTGTAATCACCCAAGTTGAGTCTAGGGAGGGTTGGATATGATGTACGCAAACCTTACCCTAGGGAGATGGTATTCAATGGACCCTTGCTTAAAAGAAATGTTTCCGAAGCAGGATTCTAAGAAAAATATGACATCAAAATAACAAGATACAAAGAAAATGAAGCAACAAGTAGTAATACTGATTTAATAATAAGAGACCGTGCAACTACTAAATAATACTACTAATAAGGAGGAGAGGAGGATGCTAGTTCCCTAGTTCTCCCACATAAAGTGCGACAACACTCCGCTACTTACTAACCTTCTAAGCCTAATCCTCGGCCTCCAAATCTTCCTCTCTAGGGTCATGTCTTCAGTAAACTAGGTTGTGCTATGTCATGTCTAATCACCTCCCTTAGCTCTTTTTTGGCTTAGCGCTACCTCTCCTAAATCCTACTGCAACCAACCTCTCCCACCTCCTTATTGGCACATCTTCACACCTCCTCTTCTCATGCCCAAACCATCTTGGCCTGGCTTTGCTCATTTTGTCCACTACATAGGGCACTCCCACCTTACCTCGTCTAACTATGTTCCTAATCATATCTCTCCTATTATGCCCACACATCCATTTGTGCATCCTCATCTCCACTACCTTCATCTTCTGAACGTGGGTGTTCTTGACCAACCATCACTCTGCCCATACTACAATGCTGATCTAACCACCACTTTGTAGAGCACCTTATAGCCTCGATGACTCATTCTTATTCCATAGTACTGTGGAGGCGAGCCTCCATTTCACCCTCTCTGCTCCAATACTATGTGCAACATCATCTTCAATCTCCGTGTAACTCACCCTGCTCCCATACGATTATGGGAAGACATTGGTAAATTATGAAGTGCTTTTACTCTGAATATTTACTTTGAAGTTGGGAATGGTGCACACATCTAATTCTTGAAGGATAGATGGCTAGGCAACTATACTCTTGAAGACGACTTTCCAAATCTGTTCAATATTGCCCAAAACCCCAACTCTGTCATTGCTACAAACAGGGAAGGGGTTACCGGGGACTTCAAATTTAGGAGAAACATTTGTGATTGGGAAATACATGAGTTGCTTGGCCTTTATGCTAGACTGCAACAAAGTAAGTAAATTCTCATGCGGCGGAGACTTAAATGTGTGACTTATGGTGGAGGCAACTATACAGTCAAGGATGGATACAGCTAAGGTGTTCTAGCAATTCTTTGATAAATAACTGGCTATGGAAACTCATTTGGAGACCCAAATTTTCACCAAAGTTTATCTGTTTCACCTGGACAGCGTTATTCGAGGCATGCTTCACACAAGATAATCTGATGAAAAGGAATTTCTAGCTACCAAAGATACATTACATGTGCCAAAAGGAAGCTGAAGGTACCTGCTATTTGCTTCTGCATTGTGAGGTACCTTGGTCATATGGTATATTTTATTTTCCGCATTTTGGTCTCAAATGGGTAACTCCTTACACAATGAAGGATGCTTATAAGAGTTGGAGTTTATGGAGAGTTGATAAAGCCATGAAGAAAATTAGGAAATGGTTCCTGCTTGTCTGTTTTTGTGCATTTAGTCAGACAGAAACAAGAGATGTTTTGATGAAACTCCATTAGTGCTCTTTAAAGGTGTGGTGTATTGCTAATTTGTTTTGCTAGCCTTATTAACGACATTGACAAACTTTTGCCTTGCTGAAAGTATGGACAATGTTTGGATTTCATTAGCTCTCTAGATCTAGCTTAGTCAGTTGTGTATAGGGCCCAGCTATATTTTTGGAAAGCTCAAATATCAAATCTTGTATCATGTACTTTTTGCATCTCCTTGATGCCTTTTACTGAAATTACTCCATTAAAAAAAAATACTTGCTTTTCTATTTGAGCATGCAAGGCTTCTTTGTTCACCAATCTATATGTTTATGTGAACTTTTGACTTGGATATTCATCTGTTTCAAAAAAAAAAAAAAATTTGTTTCAAAAAGAAAAAGATATTCAGTTCCATGTGGAATTGAATTTAGTGCATTATGCTACTTTTCTGGCATGTTCACTCATTTTGTGTTTTACTTACTTCAGCTGGACGTCTGCGGGATACATCTGTTGTTGTTGTTACTCTGGAATCTAGTGAAGTATACATTATTGTTAGTTTGTCTTCAAGGACGGATACACAGGTGATCTATGTTGATCCCACAACTGGGAGTCTTCGCTATAATGCAAAGACAGGATATGATTTTTTCAATTCTCAAAATGAAGCCTTAGATTATGTGACAAATGGTTCAAAATGGCTGTGCAAGAGTATAATCTATGCCAGAGCTGTGCTGGGCTATGCTTCTCTTGGGAGCTATGGTTTACTTCTTGTTGCGACAAAGTTGTCGGTCAGCATTCCAAATTTGCCTGGGGGTGGATGCATATATACTGTAACAGAGACCCAATGGATCAAGATTTCACTTCAAAACCCTCAGCCACTGGGCAAAGGTGAAACTAAGAATGTTCAAGAAGTGATGGAGCTTGATATTGATGGCAAGCATTATTTTTGTGAATCACGGGATATTACTAGACCTTTTCCAAGTCGTATGCCCTTGCTGAATCCTGATGATGAATTTGTGTGGAATAAATGGTTTTCAATGCCCTTCAAAAAGATAGGACTTCCAGAGCATTGTGTTGTTCTTCTGCAGGTTTTACTTCATACTTGGTACCTTTAGATATTGTACTTTTTTTGTGTGACATTTGACACTTGCTATGAGTTCCACTTGTATGCATATGATACAATGAAAAAAAAGAAAGAAAAACAAAGCAAAGCCATATGATCTTTGAAACAATAAGAACCTCATGTTTTCACTTTTTGTACAGTTGGTGTAAACCTTGTGATGTAAAAAGTGTAGTTGACACTGTAGATTTTCTCATCTCCGTCTACCTATGAAGGAACTGTTTTTGTTATGCACACCTTTTTTTTCCTTCTTTTGAACTGGTTAGGTAGTAGTGGTATTGAAAACATAAATCTGGCACTAAGTTGGTGCCAAGGTTTTTTTTCTGTTTTTTTTCAGGATTATTCCGTACAGAACAAGAAAGAGAAGATTTCACATTAACATTCTGTAGTGAGTCTATAAAGTCAAGCATACTATTTTCTCATCTTTAACATTCTGTACACCAAAAAGCCAAAAACCATAAGCAGGTGCACTTAATCTTCTGTACACCTTCTATTTTCCCTACAAAACATGTGTACCTATTACCCCAACACATGCTAACACAGTATTCCAAATTTTCCTCGCTGATTTACTCATCCCCCTAGTTGCCCAGCTGGCTAGAAGATCCTTTACTGCATAGGGCATGGCAAAAGAGACTAAAAAGATAAAAAAGTTGCGACCAGATCTGTCTTGTGACTGTGCAGTGCAAAAATAGATGGCTGCTACATACTTCTCTTAAGGTTGCCTTGGGTAAGGTATGCATTGTGCAAAGCTGTCCACATAAAACAACTGACTTCGTAAGGAGTCTTCAACTTCCATAATCGCTAGAATTTTATAGCAAGAGTTCACTGAGAAAACTCCATCTACCTGCCTATTCCATATTGAAGTACCTGGTACCCGTTCTTCTAGGAACACCTTCTCAAGATCATCTAAAAGCAAGGCCATCCTAGGAATTTCCCAACCAAAACAGTTTCTACGAAAATCAAGATACAGTTGTTACTATTCCAGCAAGTTGAAACCAAAGCACCAGTCTTCAAAGTGAAATCGTAATGTTTGCACTCATTGCTATTATTAAGGAAAAAATATTTTTCTCCTCCAGATCTACCTGAGTCTCAAAAAATTGTGTAAGGTATGCATTGTGCAAAGCTGTCCACATAAAACAACTGACTTCGTAATTGGCTTATCAGTAAGTTATATGCTCTGTACCAGCCTTTTGAGAAGTTGAAGACATAAAATTGTGAATTTATGTGTCAAACTGTGTTATCAAAAGCAAAAAGCAAAAAAAAAAAAAAGTCTTAAAGGTCTGTTGGGTTTTAAGCGCAAAGTCAGATAAAGCATGGGCTTTAATGAAAAACGGTGTAAAGGGAAAAAAATACAAATATATATGTTTAGTTCAAGGCAATAATTATAAGCATAAATGATAAATATATGAACAAAGAAATTGATTTTTTTTTACGATAAAGCGAGATATCAATTGTATAGTGTCGCCTCTTTAGAAGAGGCTCACTGGCAAGGAAAAGTATGTGTTAGAACCTTGATGACGATACTGAATCGCACATTAAGCTAGGCGAAACGCTCAACACATTTTGTGCCTCGCTTCAGGGCTTAAGCGCGCCTTTGACAACACGGCTGTCAAATTTATTCTTTTTTGCTTGAATAGAAATATCATCTGATCCGTTCATGGATAGACTCCTCATGGCGATGATGTTGGTCCTTTGCACAATGGTCGCTGTTACAAATAGAATCTGATGACTTCTTGTTTTTTGATCTTTTATCCTGGTTGTTTTGAGTGTGTATTTGAGAAATCTTATCAACCGCCTCTTCTTATGCATTTTGACTTAAAATGCTAGTAAAATGGTGACATGATCATTCCACATAATATTTTAACATGTGGTCTTCTTTTAGGACTTTCAATTTTTTTGATAACTCTTGAAAGAATTAAGAAAGAACCATTAGATTGTTGGTTAAATTGGAGGTAGAACTTCATTACTTACCCTGGTTTGATGATTTGATTGGTTACTACCTGAGCTGTTTTCTTGCTCTAGTTTATTCCACGCTTTTGTTCTTCTATTCCTATCTATGCTGTCTGTATTTGAATCAAAAACTGAAGTTGTAACTATCTTTCATCTCCTGTATCTGTACCTCTAGGTGCACTATTCTTTGTTTTTTGATAAATAGGATCAGAACTCTTACTGTTATGAACCATTATACTGAATGTGATAATATGAATTCTCATTGGGACAATGATAATCCATAGGGCTTTGCAGAATCCCGAACTTTTGGAAGCTTAGGTCAGCAAGAAGGGGTTGTTGCCCTCACTGCTCGACGTAGTAGGCTCCATCCTGGGACTCGGTATCTAGCAAGAGGCTTGAATTCTTGCTATAGTACAGGTAGCATAAAATTACCCTGTACATCTTGAATTTGAATTTTTCTTTTTTCCTTTTGTTGCCTTTGGGAACAGACCAGGTTATATCATTTGTCGAGAACGGAGACCAGGTTATTATTTACTGTGGTTCTTTGTGGATTTTGTTCTTATGGATATGATTAAGAATATTCCTTTATAATAGCTCTGCATTTGTTCATTTATTCTCCCATTACTGTTTGTTTGACATAATTCTGCATGACTCTGCATGCTTCGGTTAGCGATAGTACATTACGTTTCAAACCTTATCTCTGATGCAAAGTAGTTGTCTCTTTTCTTTCTCGAGCATTTCTGTGCTCATTTTATTATTGATTGAATTGTCCAGGGATTCAGTGGTGTACGCAGAAATTTTTGTAAGTGGTGTCGTCACTTAAAAGGGAAGAACAAATGATCAAATTAAAGAAAAGATTAACTAATTTTTGAACACTAGGATTTTAGGTTTAGCGTGATTAATAGTTCCGTTTGACCAAACTTCTAAAATCAAACTTATTTTAAGAAGTATTTTTTTTTTCAAAAATGCTTTTTCAAAAAAATTATTTTGTCGAGAAGTGGTTTATGCTTGACCAATAAATTTATAAAATATTTTTTAGAAGCAATTAGTGTGTGGCCAAGTAAATAATGTATTTTTCTCAAAAATATTTTTCAAAAACTTGCTTTTAGACAAAACCTAATTTTTTTTAGATATTGAAAAACAACATTTGCTACTCCTGAAACACACTTTTTTTTTTTCTTCAAAAGCTTGGTTAAATACCTTATTTTAAAAAAATAAACATTTTTGACATCCAAAATCTTGGCCAAACAGGCTATAATACAGTTCAAGCTTGTGGTAAAGTAATTTAACATCTAAGACATGCAAAAATGAATCTTGATTGATTGGTTTGTTTAATTTGAAGGCTCAAGGGGAGGCTTTTTGGGGTTCGAATGACACTTTGAAATGAAAATTATATTGTTTAGCAACTAATATAGTAATAATAGCTTACAAAAGTTCTTAAAAAAATATACAAATCGCAGCCATCAAGGTTCAAACTCGGGGTGACAGCCACATTAAGGAAGCACTTAACCAACAAGCCATCCAGGAGTTTGTGTTAGCTGTTGTCATCGTATGTTATATATACACGTGTTTTGTTTTTTCTGATATATATATATATATATATGTGTGTGTGTGTATATTTTAACTAAACTTTCCGTCTAAGCATTGTTGGATGACACCCCTTGTTATAAGGTGGGTCCGCCCCTGCAGGGATTCTCTATACTTTATGTTCTCTGCATAGAATGGTGGTATCAGTTCTATACCTAATTTAATTTCAATTTTCCAGCACAGTATGTTCTGGTATCTGCCCTGACATGTATATGTGTGTTTATATTAATAATAATAATAATAATAATTGATAATTTAAATAATTAATAAAACCTAACAATGTTTAGATAATTTAATTTGTGAGATATGCTGGACATCTTTTGCAAGAAAAAGAATCTGTGGGATATGTTTATCTTCAGCACCTGTCAATTTGTAATCTATTCCGAGTCTATAAATGAGGCTCATAATTACAATGATAAGCCTCATTTATTTTTTTTTCAGCCTCAAAAAATAAATGAGGCTTATAATTGTAATTATGATCCCTTTATATTGGTTTCACTACTTTTTGATGGACAGGCAATGAAGTTGAATGTGAGCAACTTGTATGGGTTCCGAAAAGGGCTGTTCAAAGTGTTCCTTTCAATACTTACATCTGGAGAAGAGGCACTATTCCTATGTGGTGGGGTGCGGAGTTGAAGTTGACTGCTGCAGAAGCAGAAATCTATGTCGCCAATCGTGATCCTTATAAAGGAAGTGCTCAATACTATCAAAGGTTAACTAAGAGATATGATGCACGAAACCTAGATATAGCTGCTAGTGGGAACCAGCGAAAGAGTGCTTTTGTTCCAATTATATGTGTCAACTTGCTTAGGAATGGTGAAGGCAAATCAGAATCAATTTTGGTTCAGCATTTTGAGGAATCTTTGAATTATGTTAAATCAATTGAAAAACTACCTCATACTCGGGTTCATTTAATAAACTATGATTGGCATGCCAGTGTGAAGTTGAAAGGAGAACAACAAACAATTGAAGGACTTTGGTACCTTCTAAAAGCACCCACAGTTGCTATTAGCATCACTGAAGGGGATTATCTGCCTTCTCTTCAGCGCATCAAAGATTGCAAAGGTGAAGTAATTTATAGTGATGACATTGATGGAGCATTCTGCTTAAGATCGCATCAAAATGGAGTGATACGTTTCAATTGCGCTGATTCCTTAGATAGGACCAATGCTGCTAGTTTCTTTGGTGCCCTCCAGGTTTTTATGGAGCAGTGCAGACGGTTAGGTATATCACTTGACAGTGATTTGGCATATGGTTATCAGTCATATAACAACAATGGGGGATACACAGCTCCATTACCTCCTGGCTGGGAGAAACGGTCTGACGCTGTAACTGGGAAAACATATTTTATTGATCACAATACAAGGACAACTACTTGGAATCATCCCTGTCCAGATAAACCCTGGAAGAGATTTGATATGACATTTGATGAGTTCAAGAGATCGACAATCTTATCACCTGTCTCTCAATTAGCAGATTTATTTTTGCTTGCTGGTGACATCCATGCAACATTGTATACTGGCTCCAAAGCTATGCACAGCCAAATTCTTAGCATATTTAATGAAGAAGCAGGCAAATTTAAACAGTTTTCTGCTGCACAGAATATGAAAATTACTCTTCAGAGAAGATATAAGAATGCTGTTGTAGATAGTTCTCGTCAGAAGCAACTAGAGATTTTTCTTGGATTAAGGCTTTTCAAGCATTTTCCATCAATTCCAACCCAGCCATTATATGTATGTTTTATATTGTTCTCCTTCACTCTTGTTACATGTGACTCTAGTTTCTTTCATTTTCTTTTCTTTTTCTTTTCTTTTGCTTATAATATTGTTTTCTTTAACTGTCATTTTTTTAGATTCATATTGACGTTCTTCTAAGCTTATTTCTTGACACCCAATGAATGCATCCTAGTTGACCTCTGATCACCCTATAAGTGAGGAGGGGGCTTTTTGACTTAAATCTTTGATAATTGTTAGCCACCTGGGTCTTTCTAATGTATACATTACAATAATGGTTATCCTTTCCTACACTCCTCTTGATCCATAAACCTGAACTTCAACTTGGTCAAATCACGTTGAACTTCTATAATTTCCTAATAAGTGTCTTTTTTATTTGGATATTGTTGGGAATGGGAAAGGAAGAGGAGAAGGTAGAAGGTAGAAAGGAAGACAACTTGCTCCACCTATTGCTTAGATGAGATCTGTCTGGTTCAGTGGGAGGACATGATCCCATTTGATGAAACATTTATAATTCCCTGCAGTTTTTGCTGGGTGACTAGAGATGAAGTTTATTTCTAGTGTCAGAGGGTTTGACATGCTGACTTGGGAAGCTGCATATCTCTTCACCTTTTTCTCCCTTCCCATTTACTTCCGGACAGCACCCAAAAAAATAAATAAAATCCCAACTGTTTGTAATCTATGTTGCTCCTTCATAACTTTCATTTTTTCATTCCAACCTTTAGCGGAAACGAGGTTCTAGCTACTATATTGGATACTTGGTGTTTTTAGCTTGATAAAGTGCAATCCTGGACAAGTACATGACTGAAGAGCGTTTATTGGGTAGAATCTATGTTGCTCGGATTCGAGTGCAGGTATTAGATCCGGATGCGGATCTTGAGGTCGGATTCTTCATGATATAAATTTTAGGATTCGGGGCTATGGATCCGAGTACAGATATGGGTGTTGTATATGGTCAATAAATGTATATTACGACACATAGAGTATATTTTTTTGATTATTTAAAGTTATTGAACTAAAAATAATAAAACTTCATTCTTTATAAAGACCTATATTTTATTCTTATCTCACGTAATAGAAAAGCATTCGCATACTTTTTATATATATATATGTGTGTGTGTGTGACATAAACCAAAAAATAAAACAAATATCCAATCAAGCTATACGTCTCGGTCATAGAATGTGTTCAAAGTACCCAAGGTAAATCGACCAAATCCTCTATGGATCCTACACTCACACTCACTCTACACCTACACCCATATCATGTTTCACGGGTGCGGCAGGGATTATGAAGAATCCACGCAACATAGAGTAGAATCCTTTTGTTTTGGTTTCTTATTGGTTCATAACAGCAGTATCTTTCATGGTTTGTTGCTATGTTTTTTGCAGGCAGATTGTGCAGGCTTCTTTTGTTGCTTTTTTCCCTTTTACTGCTCATTCTTATTTCCCGCTCATGCCAGGCTCTTGATTCTTCTTCCTGCAATGCCTTTTGTCTATGTATCATCTTTCTGGCTCTATCTTATGTATAAAAGTATTAAAAAGATTTAATATAGATCTGGTAAGAAGGCATAATATTGAAACTGGCTACAGAAGGGACAACTCCCAAAGTTATGGAACAATAGGTTGCATCAATTTGACTCCGAAGGGATTCAAGATGTTACGACACAATTTTCCTGATTCCTAACTTTTGAGGTTGTATTTATGTGTGGACTCTGATTATGATTCTACAAAGACAAAAAGGACACCACATATGGAAAATGTATACTTACAAACTAGAATGACCTATATGTGTTATAATAATATACTGGATAGACTTTCTGGGTTCAGCACTGCCTGGATTCAAAAACATCCATTGCTCAAGCTTTTTCCTTGTGAAGAGGAAACTGTTCTTTACTTTAATTATCTCTAAACTGAATGATAAAAGCGGCATAAGCCTAAAAATCCACATATCCTCAGGCCCCACTTTGGGATGACATGGGATATATTGTTTTTGTTGTAATCAGAGATATTTTCGTCAATTTGTTGTAGTTGAGGTTATATATTTGGAGTGAGCTAACTTTATTTTGTGAAAGACATTTGAAACGTATTCTTTCACCGTTGTTTGTGCTGATGACAGGTCGCTTCCCGTCCCACTGGATGCTTTCTAAAGCCAATTGTGAATATGTTTCCGATTTCCGATGGTGGAGCAAATCTTCTTAGTTTTAAAAGAAAAACAATGACATGGGTACCTGCATAATGCTTTCGACATTTTTAAACTGCATTTTATTTGATAAAAGAATCTTCTTGCAGTATAAATCCCTGTTTCATCTACAGTAGGCTCATTTATATCCGCAGCATTGTGCACCTTGTCTCAGTTGTGTACACATCTTCTTACAGGTTACTCCACAGGCTACTGATGTAGTTGAGCTTTTTATTTACCTCGGCGAGCCTTGTCATGTTTGTCAGCTACTTCTCACTGTTGCACATGGTTCTGATGATTCAACGTTCCCATCAACAGTTGATGTCAGGACAGGGCGTTATCTGGATGGACTTAAACTTGTTCTGGAGGTTTGTTCCATTTCTATTGTGAAATTGTTATGCCTGTACCTGGTTGTTACTTGCTTCTTTGCTATCTAAAAAATTTAAATCTATGTGATGCTCATGCAATTTGCTTAATAGGCATTTTCTTTCTCAACTGTGATGAGTTTTTGTGCCTTGCCTTTTAGATTCTGATAATGGCTAAAGGTATCTAGGATAGGCTGAGAGGAATTTGCGTTTTCCATCTGTTACTGGGAAAACAACATGCACATATACCTCCTTTTTTCTGATAGAGGATATTATTTTTCTTGTGTTCCTACAGGCTACAATCCTACCAAATGTCTGAAAATGGAAACCTTTCATAGAAATATAAAATAGATTAACTTTTCATGTGCAATTGTGCATATATGTCTGCGGTTAATGTCAAAAGTTCACAATTTTTGCACGAATCTGTTCACAGGGAGCTTCTATTCCTCAGTGTGCAAATGGGACAAATATTTTAATTCCATTGTCAGGACCAATTAGTGCAGAGGACATGGCTATCACTGGTGCAGGTGCACGGCTTCATGCCCAAGATGCATCCACGCTTCCATTAATGTATGATTTTGAGGAACTTGAAGGAGAAGTGGATTTTCTTACTCGTGTTGTTGCACTCACGTTTTATCCGGCTGCAGATGGTGGAGGTCCTATAACTCTCGGAGAGGTACAAAGAAACAAGATAATTTTACTTTTACGGATCCTTTCTTTCTAAAGAAATTTTTTAAGTTTCTTTACATCCTTTAACATAGTCTTGTGTGGAAGTTTTGACTACATTTATCTGCATATGATAAAGAAGACATCATCCAAGTCTGATGACTAACATAAGTTATAAACATATTGTTAAAATGGTATTTTGGTCAATCAATTTTTTAGTTTTATGGCTTCACACTTTTATTATTGTATAGATAACCAGTACAAAAAGGGAATCTTTGTTTCGTGATTGGAAAAAAAAGGAAATGTTCATCTAATTCTCAAAAAAAATTGGAAACACATTACAGAAAGAACGTAATCCAGCTAGACAAAACCATCATTATTTTACTATCATGTGGTCTAAGTAAGATGGCTTTACTCAGTTATGGAGCCATGCTGTTGCATGATATTTTCTTCAATCTCTTCAGTACATTTTTTTCTGTTTGTAAAAACACATGCAGATTGAGATACTTGGAGTAGGTCTTCCATGGAGGTTCATATTGAAACATGAAGGCTCTGGCACTGGATTTTCTAAACAAGCAGAAGCCCATCATGATGTTACTAACCCTTTTCTGACTGAGCCCGGGGAAAATCCTTTCGCTTCTTCTTTAACCACTGGTACACAAGCAAACTCGTCTGCTGACTTATGGGTAGACCTTTTAACAGGCGAAAGCAGAGTTTCAGATTCTAATAGGCAGCCAGTGGCTGAAACTGTCTTCCATGGCGAAGATGACCTGCTTGACTTCTTGGATGATGCTTTTGTCCAACAACCAAAGGAAGCTAACGTTTTTTCCAACCGCACGTCTAAAGGGCCTACTGACAATAACACTCAACGCTATTTGGATTGTTTCAAACTCCTTGTGGGACCCCAAATGGTACGTGTCTTTTGGATTTTTATATTACTTTTATGCTTCTGATTGGGGGTGGCAAAATCGGCCAAACCCATTTGACCTGCCTAAGTTTTAATGGGTTGGACGTGGGTTAATATTACAAATGGGCTTAGTTTGGGCACAACCAATCTTAACCAATGACAAAAGCTAGCCCAAAGTCAACCCAAACTTTACCATCACTATCCAACCTTCAACCCCAATAATTTGGTTCTTCTGTGTAGTTTAACAGAACTGCTTATTTTATATATCTCAACATTACATGTATATATACACTAGCAAGAAGCTATACAAAAGGTAAGAAAATATCCTACAGATCTCTCCTATGATTCTTACAAATCTCTCCTATGATTCTATTAACTATATAAGGTAATATAATATTTATAACAATCTGTCACACTCCCCCTCAAGCTGGAGCATATATATTGATCATGCCCAGCTTGCTACACAAATAGTTAACTCAAGCTCTAGTCAATGCTTTGTGAACAAATCAGCTAGTTGCTCTCCTGTCTTTACATAGCTCGTGGAAATCAAGTTTTCTTGAATCTTTTCACCAATAAAATGGGAGTCCACCTCGATGTGCTTAGTTCTTTCATGATAGACTGGATTAGAGGCAATATGGAGGGCAGCTTGATTATCACACCAAAGTTTCGATGGTGTGGGATACTTCAACCCAACTTCACTTAAGAGGTGATGTATCCACATAATCTCACATGTGGATTGTGCCATAGCTCTATACTCGGATTCCGCACTAGATCGAGATACAACATTTTGTTTCTTACTTCTCCATGATACCAAATTTCCACCCACAAAGACACAATAGCCAGTAGTAGACCTTCTATCAATCTTGGATCCAGCCCAATCAGTGTCTGCAAAACACTCAATGCGAGTATGTCCATTGTTTCTATATACTATGCCAAGTCCAGGGGTGCCTTTCAAGTAACATAATATTTGTTCCAAAGCTGCCCAATGTTTGATGGTAGGTGTGGACATGAACTGACTAACAACATTTACAGCAAACATAGAATGCAAGAATAATTTGAGAGAAGATATTCCTGCATAATCACTCCCAGTGATGACAATATCATCAACATATACAACAAGAAGAATAATGCCAATCTTTGATTGTCTGTAAAAGACTGAATGATCACAATTGCTCTTTGTTAGCCCAAACTTCTGAACTTCCTCACTGAATTTCCCAAACCAAGCACGTGGGCTCTGTTTCAGACCATACAAGGTTTCTTCAAGTGATCGACTTTCCCATTTTCTCCCTGAGCAACAAAATCGGGTGGTGCTCCATATACACTTCTTCTTGTAGATCACCGTGAAGAAATGCATTCTTGATATCCAATCATTGTAGCGACCAATTTTGACAAGCAGCCAAAGAAATAAACAAGCGAATGGAAGTGAGTTTTGCCACCGGAGAAAAAGTATCAGAATAATCCACCCCATAAGTCTGAGCATATCCTTAGCCACCAATTTTGCTTTAAGTCTAGCCACAGAACCGTCAGGATTTACTTTGTAAAAACCCATTTACATCCCACTGCCTTTTTCCCTTTTGGTAAGTCCACCAAATTCCAAGTGTGATTTTCATCTAATGCATGTATCGCATTGAGCATTGCATCATACCACCTAGGGTGAGTCAAAGCTTCTTGAACTGTTTTGGGTACAAAGATAGAATCTAGAGAGGCAATCAAAGAGCAAGATGCGGGAGACAAGTGGTCATATGAGATAAAATTAGCAATGGAATATGTAGATTGATATTGACGCTTACCTTTGCGAAAAGCAATGGGAATGTCAGGATTTTCTGTTGAAGAGGGATTGAGAGGATCTGATGACGAAAAGTTGGTGCAGGACATGTATCATTGGTCACTCGTCGCCTGGAATATACTTGAACTATCGGCGGCGTTGTTTAAGCAAGAGGAACATCAGAAGACACATTTTCCATTGACTGCTCAACACTACTAGGAACTTCCTTATGGTGTTCTGATCTCGATGGAGTGGTCCTATAAATGAGCCATTCTTCTTCTTCCTGCTGTCCCTGTGTGGGAAAAGTGTCGGGAGAGAAAAAAAAAATGAAATGCTCTCAGGGAACACCATATCTATCGACAACATAAATCTGTTAAGGGTTGGAGAGTAGCACCAATAGCCCTTCTGTAAGCGAGAATATCCCAAACAGACACACTTCAAGGCCTTTGGATCTAGTTTTGTAACATGGAGTCACACATCACGAACAGAACAAGTACTCCCAAATACCTTTGGTTCTAATGAAAATAATGGCTTATTAGGAAAGAGAACACCATAGGGAATATCACCATTAAGCACTATGGATGGCATGCGATTAATTAAAAAGCTAGCTGTGGATACCACATCCCTCCAAAATTGCTTAGGTACCTTCATTTGAAATAGCAAAGTACGAGCAGTCTCAAATAAATGTCTATTTTTTCTCTTAGGCACTCCATTTTGAGAGGGTGTATCAACACACGAAGATTGATGAAGGATACCATATTGATTCATGTAGTTCTGAAATGACGCTGAGATGAATTCTTTAGCATTGTCACTCCTCAATATATGTACAAAAGCATTAAACTGTGTCTTAATCTCAGCACAAAAATTTTAGAAATGGGAGAACACTTCAGAACGATTTTTCATAAAATAAATCCATGTCATTAGAGAAAAATCATCCACAAAAGTAACAAAGTATCTAAACCCAACTTTAGACACAACAAGGTATGGTCCCCAAACATCAGAATGAACTAATTCAAAAGCAAAATAGCCTGCTTATTATTTCTAGGACTTAACGAGCTTCTATGGTGTTTTGCAAAATGACAAGACTCATAGTTTATTGAAGGTACGTTATGAAGCTAAGGACATAATTTCTTCAAAACTGGAAGAGAAGGATGTCCCAAAGTACAATGTGCTTCAAATGACGAGACGATACTGGAGCAAGCAACTGGTGGAGGCGCCCATTCATCAAGAATGTATAGACAGACCGTCTTATACATGTCCTTCACATATAATCTGCTTTGTCATAAGATCTTGAAAAAGACAATAATCGGGATATAATGAGACAAAACATTGTAGTTCTTTGGTAAGTTTAGTCACAAAAATTAGATTAAGGGCAAGATTAGGTAAGCCTAGCACAGAAGACAAAGTAATGGATGAAGTGTGGTTAATGGTACCAGATCCCTCAATGGTATAACGAGACACATCAGCTATGGTAACAGACGATGGTACTTTATGTGCCCGGAATTTAGAAAATTTTTGGTATTACCTGTCATGTGATTTGTGGCACTCGAATCAATAATCCAGTTGCTTGAGGAGGAAATGAGACATTTGTTACCTGGCTCACTAACGACAGGAGCTGACATTGATTCTTGATACTTTGTAAGTCTGGCATGCTCATCTGCGGAAATTGTAACAGTTGAGGGTGAACAAGAAGTGGCAGCAACAGCGGTGATCTGAATCTGTTTGTTGAGAATCTGTAATTTCTTGCAGTTTCGCTTTATGTGCCCAGGTTCCTTACAATAGCGACAAGTATTGTCATTGTTCCATCTCCCAGCATCATTGTCTCCTTCTTTGTTATTGTTCCATACCTCAGCATTGTTGTTGTTGTTCCACCTTCCTGCATCATTGTTATGGTTCCATTTCCTTGCATCATTGTTATGATTCCATTTTCCTGCATCTTTGTTATTGTTGAATTTTCCTGCATCATTGCTGTTGTTCCATCTCCCTGCATTATTTATTCCTCCTCCTCATTTTGCAACAAGAACATTAGTCTGTTGATTGGCTGGAGTATTCTCTGTGCGCAACACCCGACTGAAAACATCTTTGAGAGAAGTGAACTCAGAACTGGAGAGAATCCGTAATTTAGCAGTCTCAAACTCAGAGGGGAGTCCAGCTACAAAACTCATTATTGTCATTTGTTCCCTCTGAGCTTGCTTCACCTTGATATTAGTATTGAATGGTAGAAGTACATTCAGAGGTTTTCTTGGAACTCCATGAAGTATGTAGTGAGTGACTTATCTTCTTTCTCAGAACGATAGGAAGCCTTAGAAACTTCATAAATCCGAGATAAATTACCTTTGCCAGGGTACAAATACTCCAAATAATCCATTAATTCTTTCACAAACTCAAAGTGATTAACCAAAACAACAACTTCATTATCAATAGAGTTTATGATTTGCAAGATTAGTTTAGCATCATCTCTAAGCCAAGCCTTTTAGCATCATCGGTTAGAGGATATTGTATGAGATGGTCCATTTCAACACTACGCAAGTAGGTCCTGATTTTTCTACCCAATCTAAATAATTAGACCCATTTAATTTAGAATTTGTAATTTTGGACAATGCTGGAACAATTTCAGTCATGGTAGATTTATCCTCGGCCATTTTAACTTATGTTTAACGAAGAAATTGATCAAGAAGAACAAAGGATCAAAAATCTGCCACCAAACTGGTCGATAAGAGCAATAGATGGACACTAGAACTGAATCAAAGCAGTCACAGAAGCGAAGGCAAAAAACAAACCTGGAAGTCGAATCCTTTTCCCAAGATGCTAGGAAAAGTTCCAAATTTTCTGAATCAAGATCTTGAGCCCTAGTGGCTCTGATACCATGTAGTTTAATAGAACTGCTTATTTTATCTTTCTCAACATTACATGTATATATACACTAGCAAGAAGCTATACAAAAGGTAAGAAAATATCCTACAGATCTGTCCTATGATTCTTACAGATCTCTCCTATAATTCTACTAACTATATAAGGTAATAGAATATTTACAACAATCTGTCACATTCTGTAACCAAAATTCACTCAAGTGAAAAAGTTTCAATCTTGAAAAAGTTAAATATCTTTACTATATTATGAAATGCTGAAAAAAAGTGTTGGCATTACAAAATTTGGAGCTTTTAGTCATTGTAATTTGTAATTAGGAGCATGTAATTGCATTTGAACTCATATCAACTAATTAATTCCTAAAATATTAGGCTCCTACTCCTTCAATCCCATCATTATTTTTTCTTTATTTCAAAGTCTTAGGTTTTCACCTTTGCAATAAAGCATTTCACGTGTAAATTCAAAATCAGATTAAACTTTTATACGTCCTTACAAGCTAAATCATTTACTACTTCTAAAGTTACAACAACATAACCAATGAAATTCCACAAGTGGGTGGGGAGGGGTAGAGTGTATGCAGACTTACCACTACTACCTTTTGGAGGTAGAGAGGTTGTTACCAAAAGACCTTAAGTGCAATAATTTGAGATATAAAGAAGAAGAAAGTAGTGAAGAGAGCACAACAACTAATAGGAGAAGACGTACAAGAAAAGAACATGAATAGCAACTGAATAGTGTAGTAGCCGAAACATGATAAACAACTGTAGGCATATATCAAAAACTATAACTAACAAAAATATTCCTCAAAAAAAATATTATGTTCCTAAAAGAAACTATAACTAACAAAAATAGGGCTAGTACAATGTCAAAAAAAAAAAGCCTGAACCCTCGAAAGCAAGGCAACACTCCACTACTTACTAATTTTCTACCCTAATACACGACCTCTGCCCCGTACTATCTAAGGTTATGTCCTTGGAAATCTGAAGCGACGCCATGTCCAGTCTTATCACCTCTACCCAATGTTTTTTTGGCCTACCTCCTCTTCTTGCCTACTACATCCAACCTCTCGCACCTTCACACTAGGGCGTCTGCACATCTCCGCTTCACATGTCCAAACCATCGCATTCTCGCTTCTCTCCTCTTGTCCACCACGGAGGTCACTCCTACCTTATCCGGGATTACCTCATTCCAAATCTTATCGCTCCTAGTATGCCCACACATCGATCTCAACATCCTTATTTCCGCAACATGCATCTTCTTTAACTTCTTCTAAAGTTAAAGAAGGGAAAATCATTGTTAATTTTTTTTTTTTTAATTTGATGATTATGTAGAAGTAGTGAATATAGTACACCTAAGGGATTTGTTATATAATACTCCGCTTAACTGTAGCAGGGATTTGTTGTGTAGTACACCTTGTGTATTTGTGATTGTACAAGTAGATAGATTTATAAATTTTTACAATATGTCGTGTTCCTGAAGACTTGTTTCTGGATATTCTGTAGAGAATTTATTGGCATCGCTTAGAAGAAAACATAAAAGTCGAGTCACATTGGATGGGTGGAGTTATAACCCATCATTTAGCCCATCTTTTTTTTGTGATACCAGGTAGAATTATAATCCTCAGAATTAATGTTGGAGACCTCCATAAAACTGTTAGGAATCTAGATTACTTACAAAGATCCTAAAAAATCTACAAACTGTTTTGCTTCTTCTATATAAGATTCCTTACACCAAAAATAAGGTGGCAATGCATCTATCTTTAAATTTCTGGTGGCAATAAATCATTACGTGATTGTATAGAAAAATTAATAAAAGATCTATGAGCCAATACCAAGCAATCTATCAGAGTATTGCTTGACTGTTTCTGACTCTTTCATTCTCTGCAATTCAAGTTCCCGCATTAAATTTAATACCTTCATTCCTCGTATTCTTTCATCTCCAGCATATTCTTTCTTCAGATAATTCCAAATTTCTTTTGGTGATGTGAGAGTCATGATTTTCGTGAAAACAATTGTCGAAACAACAACAAACAAAGTTGCTTTTGCTTTGAACTTAATGGTTTTCTTTTCCTTGTGGCTCTTGATTTGGGCCACGGTGGGATTATTTGGTAGAGAATTAATTTCATAATCCTCTTCCACGGCTTCCCAAAGATCAAGAACCTCCAAGTAGGTTTCCATTATCATAGCCCATAGTTGATAATTCTCACCATCAAAAATAGGAGGAGCCATTCGTGGAAAAACTATTTTCGGAATCTACTTTTCTACTCACAAGTTCCTCAAGAAGAAGACTCTAGATACCAATTGTTGGTTTTTTAATAAAGAAATTAAGAGAACAAAAGGGAAAGACTTTGAGAGAAAAAAATATTGCAATATTGTTAAAAGGACATACATTCATTTATAGATATAATTCCTAACTAAAAAATAGAAAAATATGTTACTAACTTATCAGTAAAATTCAAATAACAAATAAAAAGAACTAACTCCTAAATTCAAGTCACATAGGACTCTAATAACATAATTTAAAAACCCTAAAAATAGCTAACTGATTTATTTCTTCAATATCCTGAGAAAATACTGGTGAATGACTGGAATCTATTAAGTTGATGGGAGGAATTTAGAAACTTGTTAAGAAAATGGACCTGAAACTTAATTTTACTTGAAGTTAGCTCATAAGGTGGAAGATTTCCCCAGTCTCAATAAAGACAGAACAAAACACTCCTTTAACCAGTGTGGATACTCAATACCAGCCATGGCCAAAACTGGATATATAGACATGGGTTGGGTAGACCAAGAATAAGGAGTGGGTCTATCTCTCTTTCTCACAAAATTGAGAGAGGATCGTTTGGTTCTAATACTATGTTAAAAAATAGACCTTAAACCTAACTAAACCCAAAGATTACCTCAACATCAAGGATTGGCTTGACGCTACCATGTAAAGATAAATGGATCTTGAACCCGAATTGTTAGAATCTCATAAATATTCTAGAATGGTGTAAAATAAGTACTCCCTCCGTCTCAATTTATGTGACAACATTTGGCTGGTAACAAAGTTTTAGGCTTTATTAAGCTTACCAAATTCCCTTATTAAAGTGACTTAAGTGCTTACTTTTAGTTGACTTTACTTGGTTGGTGGTGAAAGAGGCTGTACCTACACAAGAGAATCTTATGAAGAGGGGAATACAAATGTGCCCAAGATGTTGTTTTTGTGAGCAGGTTGCAGAGACAATTAATCATCTGTTCTTACATTGTAAAGTGGTTGGCCAGCTGTGGAATTTGTTTACTAGCTTCAGAGGTATAAGTTGGACTGTTCCAGGGAGAACAGGACAGGCTCTAGAAAGCTGGAATATGGAGGGCAGTGGCAGCACAGACGAGTATATGGAAAATTGTCCCAGCTGTTATTTGGTGGACCATATGGAAAGAAAGGAATTCTAGGAATTTTGATAACAAGAGCAGCCCTCTGCACAAGATTAAAATGAACTGCATTATCACTTTTTGCTATTGGTGTAGTTCATAGTATATAGATGACCCTGTGGCTATTGTAGACATTCTAGGGTCCTTATAAAGATGAAGGAGGATCTAGGGATAGTTTTCTTTTTTCTTCTTTTCTTTATCTTTTGTTTATGCCCGACACATAAGTGTGGAGGGAGGATATGATGTAAATTTTTGGATACCAGCTTTGAGCTGATGGTTTGATATACAAATGTTGCCTTTATCAAAAAAAAAAAAGTGAGATCAATAAGGGTAAAATAGGATTGTGCCATTGAATAGTTGCCAAATAAGGAACTATGGCATTTTTTTTGGACGGACTAAAATGGAAAGGGTGTTACTTAAATTGGGGCAGGGGGAGTTTATAGCTTGATTTGCCCCTGTAATTATATAATGTAGTTATGGTTTGATTTTCTTTCTTTTATTAGGGCATATACTCTGTTATTTAAACCTCAAGGGCTTCAGGTAATAATCAAGTTGTGTTATCTCCTCTTCTCTTTTTTTTCCACGTGGTAGCAGAATTTTCTTGATAGAATCTTTCGTCTGCACAACATACTAGTGACTTGGGAAGAAAAAAATAGTCACTATGCAACTTCTTCGTATGACCACAACACTATTTGTGGCAACATTCTTTTCTGTTGGTGTTGTGCAAAACCAACACCACCACAAGGTAGATCAGCCTCTGGTGAGCAAACCTAAACTCCTGTAGAAGACCCTTCACATGTGGTTTCCAACGAAATTTCCCACTCACGCTACACTTGATTACAATAAGAGTAAATTAAGCTACTTACTATATCTGCACAAATTTCTAATATACACAAGGATTCTAATAATATGTTTTTCACTTGCTTGTGTCTTGATGGAACAAGAGCTATTGAATTGTAATGGGAACCTTTAGAATGGAGAGAATGAAAAAACACTAGAGTAAATACTGATTTTAAATAATTTATTAATTTATGCCTATGTTTGTCAAACTCTTCAATAATATCGATGGTGTGCGTTGGATTCTCCAAAAAGTAGTGTATTTTTGGAGGATCCAACACAAGCGTAGTGACATTTTTGGAGAGTCCGAGCGACATGAATTAATGCTTTTCCATTTCAACTTGTATGACAGATTGATTCGGCATGTAGTTTAAGGTAGAAATGAAGAGTCTGAAAGTTGTGGTTCTAAATATGCTATTACATTTGTGTGGTCGTAACGATATCATAATTATTTGTGTAAATATGTCTTGTTAACAATAATATGAGAAGTTTAAAGTTAAACTATTCTCAAATATAGAAATGTGTCTTTCTTTTTGAAATGTTCTTAAAAGGAAATACTGTCATATAAAATTAAACAACATACCCAGTGAAGTAATACTAAGTGGGGTTTGGAGAGGGTAGAGTACATACACTCTACCACTCTACCACTACCTCATGGAGGTAGAGGCTGTTTCCAACAGACTTATATAAAATGACACAAAGGGTGTATAATTTAAAAGAGCATTTAAGTGACTATTTTAATGTGAACTATTCCTTAGTCCCAAAAATGGGAAAATTATGGAACTTGACCAGAACATACTGTAATTGACCCAACATCAAAAATTTTGAAATCAGGACTGAAATGAAAACCCATAAGTAGATAAAAGTTTAACTAAAGAACCTTAAATAACTAAAAGGAAATATAAAGCCCAGATATCTCGAGAAGGGGTTGCAAGGTGGCCACTCATGGATTCTATCAAGAGCATAAATTTGCAAGACAAGTGTGTGATTGTCCAGCAGCTACAATGTGATGAAAAGTAACAATCATGAAGCTCTAAACAACAAAACCATTGGATTTCTAAAGTTCCCAAGTGTCTGTAAGGTACTTGTCTTTTGTTAAAGAAATAAATCTTGGGCTTAGCTTAACCCCTAAATCTAGCACATGAGAGGAGGATTACCCAAGACTAGAAGGAAACCAAATGCCCATCCCACAATTGATGTGGGAACTCCCTTCTTTGCACGCCCAGGATAGACATCTGGAGTGTGTGTAATATAAGGTGAGCCTCCAATCGGGTAAACAATGAATTGGGATGGGCCTGACGTTGGTATTGAAGAAATGGACCTTGGGCTTAACTCTACTCCAAAAGCTAGCTCACGAGAGGAGGGTCGCCCTAGACCATATAAAGAGACCACCTCTTCCCGTTAATAACAAATGTGGGCCTCAACACACTATTGCGCGCTAAGACTGGATATCTAGAGCGTGTACAATATTTTAATATAGGGACCCAATATGGGGAAACCAAAAATTGGCATGGATCCTACCTTGATACCATAGATACCATGATAAAGAAATAGAGCTTTGGCCTAACTCAACCCCCAAAACTAGCTCAACAATAAGTATTGCCACCATACAAGGAGTCCAATTTTCCTCATCCTCACAACTGTGAGACTCAACATCTCCTCCCTTTTGCGGTGTGGACAATAGAAGACGAGAACCCAACATCAAGTAAAAAATGAATTGGGATGGGACCATGTTAAAAAAATGAACCTTGGGGATAACTTAACCTCAAAAGGTAACTCGTGAGGGAAGGATTACGCAAGACCATACGAGGAGACCAAATACCCATCCCACAACTGATGTGGGAACTCAACATCTTTCATCATTTCCCTGTAAGTGCTTCTCAAAAGATGATTATCATGATCATCCGTCCTATGTTATTAATAATTTGTATATGAAACTCCAGTTTGTTATTACTTATTATTAATAGTCCCTTTGGGGTTGTTACACTTGTAGAAGTAGAACTTCTATTTTATGTGCATGTTTATTTGTGGTACTCCGACTCTGATCCAGCTGCAGAAGATTTGTGATCTATTTACACCCGTATTGTTATCATTTAACTATGCAGGAGAGAAAGATAAGCTACATGGCAGCTATGAAACTTGAAATTGAACGCTTTCGCCTGAACCTCTCTGCTGCTGAAAGGGATAGGGCATTGTTGTCAATTGGCGTTGACCCTGCTAGTATAAATCCAAATCTACTTCTTGACAATTCTCGTATGGGAGGATTCTGCAGGGTTGCAAATGTCCTTGCTTTGCTTGGACAGGCTTCTCTTGAGGATAAAATTACTGCTTCCGTTGGTCTTGAGATTGCCGATGATAGCGCTGTAGATTTCTGGAATATAGCAGGAATCGGGGAAAGATGTATTGGTGGGGCATGTCAAGTTCATTATGAAGATGGACCTGTATTGAATGTGCCTTCTGTATCATCAACTTCAGCTGCTGCACAGACCTCTTTTGTGTGTTCTGAATGTGAGAGAAAGGTTTGTAAAGTTTGTTGTGCAGGGAAAGGAGCTCTTTTACTTGCTGTGTTTAACTCAAAGGAGGTTCCCAGCTACAATGGTGTGAGCAGCCAGGGGGGAGCAATCTATGTAAACTCAGTTGATTTATCCTCAAATCATTCCATGACACTTGATGGTGTCATTTGCAAAGCCTGCTGCATTGACGTTGTGCTTGAGGCATTAACCTTGGACTACATCAGGGTTTTGGTTGGCCAGAGGAGAAAAGCACGTGCAGATAGTGCTGCTCAAAAATCTGTAGACCATGTGATCAAATTTACGTCAGGGGATTGTCAATCCACACCAACTGCATATCCGGAATTGTTTAATGGAGAGGAATCACTTGCTGAATTTCCTTTTGCAAGCTTTTTGCACCCGGTAATATTTTGTACCTGTCCTAATCCCAATTTTATATATATATATATATATATATATATATATATATATATAATATATTCTTAGAAAACCTTTTCTTGTTTTAGTTTTTCTAAAACTTTATGCAAGAGGAGTAATTTAATCTTTTCCACGTTTTCACAAATCTGTGGAAATCAAATGTGAGTGACACAGCATCTCATGGTTGGTGTAAAACTGGATTATTGAACGCAAAAGGCTACTACTTAATTTACCTGTTTACTAATTTCTGTTGAAAGAATTATTTTCTCCATCTAGCACCATCTGCAACTGACTATGCAATAACTAGGTGAACCTTGATTTGATGGAATACCTAGGTTTTAGCTCAAACATTGTGCCATTCTTGCCGACCATACTTTATTAAAGTTTTAAGAAGTCAGTTTTCTATTTCTGTCCTGATGAGAAAACCAGATTCCCGTGCCTGAAATTTCACAAAGGAAGAGTGGAGGTCTCTAAGCTATTTTGTGGCTTGTTCTGAGATGGCAATAAGAGTTGATAGTATTAGATGGATGAATGGAGAAAAAGAATTAGGTAGCCAGTAACAGTGCCTAAGATTACTTGGTGGATCTGGATAGATTATAACAAGAAAGTTGAAGGGAGGGAAGAGACTATTTCCGAATTCCATATAGAAGCCTATTGGATTGGATCCTTGAGGTTAACAACTAAATCTTCAACAGAAACTCACATCATGGTTTCTTCACTCGACTTTATAAAATGTATTGTATCTAATTACTTTCTTGTTCCTACTGGGGTTAGTGCTAGATGATATGAAAGAATAAGAAGGGTCCTTGGATTTCAAAATCTAGCTTATATTTAGTTGGAGATTTGTGTGATGAAGGTTCCCCAAGACACCATCTAAGTGGCTTTCAAGTTGGCAAAGATCAACTTAACCAACAACTTTCTGTTGATTTAGGCTGTATTTATGTTGCAAACAATGCCAATAAAATCCCCATTCGGACAATATTTAGCTAAAGTCGAAAAAAAGAGTATTTTAAGTTGAAGTTGAACAACAGTAGTTGAAATCATGAGCTATAACTATTATTTCACTTGAAGTACCTACTAATCAAGATTTCAACTTCAAATTCTCTATTTCTAGTTGACGTTGAAAAAATAGTCAAAATGATTGAACATTGTTTTGCAAATAATGTTTGTCCAAATACATGCTTAGCATTTGTTTTTAAACAATTATATTTCATTCTTTAAACTTCAACTAGAAATTTTATTTGCAAATCAATGTTTGTTCTAGTATTTGGTCCATTATTTCAACTTGTATAAAGAATTTTGAAGTTGAAAAACTGGCATGAGGAATATTTCAAGTGAAATAATGGTTTCACCCACAAAACTTTAATTTTTTCCAAGTGGAAGTCATGCCTAGACACAACTTCAATTCCAGATGCTCTTTTCAACTTAAATTTCAAATACTTTTTCTTAACTTCAATAAAAAATTGTCCAAACTCTGAGTTACATGATTCATCATTTTTTTTCTTGTTCTCGAAAAGTAGAAAAAAAACTTTGGTAATGTTTTTATATCCTGAGAATTAACCTCTAGAAATACTATCCTATTATGGTCTAATTTGGGTCCCTCTGTTGATCCTTTGCCTTCCGCACCTTTTCCTCGAATGACTAGGAAGATAGAATTTTAAGAGGTTAGCTATTTTGGTTTGCTCCATCTAAAATTTCCTTTTGAAGGATCAAGTAGAAAGATCATGGCAAAAGTAAGCAAGTGATGAAAAATACTGGAATAAGAAATGATAAGGCCATAGATGACAGGTTGTGTCTTCATTAAATATTTTGATTAATTTTGTCTTGATTCTACTTTCAATTGAGCGCTCTTTCACACCCTATCCTTGGGACATATCCTTCTCGTTGGTCTTAGCATTGATATTGAAATATTTGATGGGCTTAAAAAAACTTAGATTTGATCCTTCTCCTTCTTTTTTAGGTTGAAACTGCAGCAGGATCTGCACCATTCATGTCGTTGCTTGCTCCATTGAATTCTGGAGCACAAGATTCATTTTGGAGAGCTCCCCCCAGTGCTTCCTCTGTTGAATTTGTCATTGCCCTTGGTGATTTATCTGATGTTTGTGGTGTTGTTCTTCTAGTTAGTCCTTGTGGCTACTCGATGGCAGACACTCCTGTTGTAAGTTTACTCCTCACTTAACCAGATTTTTAGCTCTAGCAGGTTTTGTGTCATATTCAAATATGGAAAAGCCAAGACAGTTTGGACCTGATTAAATTTCATGCTGTCGTGCAATTTCTTATAGTTTATTATCTAATGTTATCTCATAGATTGACTTCCAAAAGCAATGATAGTTTTTTTTCTTCCTTTTGCTGGGAAGAGAAATGGTATGTATGTTAACTTGTCTAACCAAAATTGCATGTGATGTTGTATGACCCCTTTGGTTATTCATTACATGATTTGCCTATCCTTGTGATCAGCGAAAGCTTTTTATTTTTTTAATTTTATGGTGAGACATAACTCATAAGTATCAGTAAGATATTTCACATTCTGTTTCCTGTGATTGCTTTGTTTTTCCCTGAGAAGAGCAATGTTAAATGCTTTTGTCTAGTAGTTACACTCGCCTGAAACAGCAGCAGGAACTACTATCTGTTAAGCTCGTTGTTTTATTAATTTACCACATACCCTAGATTGACCATAGACATGACACTTGTGTGTATGGCAGATTCCTAGAGACTTGCTTCTTGTTGATGTGGTTTCTCTTTCATCATGTAATTGATGTGGTTTGACATTCCTCTTGTGTTGCTGAATTCATGCTTTAAATAACTTGTTATTTACCTGTAGGCTTACCAACTTGCCTATGCCAGAGAGGCCTAGCAATTTGTTTCTTGTTCATGCAATTTCTCTTCCCATTGTATAATTGATGTGGTTTCTCATTCCCTACACCACTGTATTAATGCTTTAAGAACGGAAACTTATTCTGTCTGTGCAGGTTCAGATTTGGGCAAGCAGTAAAATACAGAAGGAAGAAAGATTATGTGTGGGGAAATGGGATATGAGATCTATGATCACCTCTTCATCTGAGGTTTGTGGACAAGAGAAGTCATCTGAAGTGCCTAGACATGTAAAATTTTCTTTCCGTAATCCTGTTCGATGCCGCATTATTTGGATAACGTTGCGTCTACAAAAAGTTGGCTCGAGCTCTGTAAATTTCGAGAAAGACTTTAGTCATTTGTCCATAGAGGAGAACCCATTCGCGGAGCCTGTAAGGCGTGTTTCATTTGGAGGACCAGTTGAAAGTGACCCATGTCTTCATGCTAGAAGAATCTTGGTGGTTGGAAGCCCATTGAGGAAAGATGTAGGGGCACCAAGTCAAGGCTCTGACCAGATAAATACAAGCAATTTGTTGGATAAAGGTCCTCCACTAAACAGATTTAAGGTGAAGCAAACTTGCAACTCTCTTGCAATTTTTGCCATTTAAATTTTGTCAAACTCCTGAATAATAAAGAAAAATATAATTCTAATCCATTCCCTTTCCAGGTTCCAATTGAGGTTGAGAGGTTAACTGACAGCGACCTTGTTTTAGAACAGTTTCTACCCCCAGTTTCACCTATGCTGGCAGGTTTTCGTCTTGATGGTTTTAGTGCAATAAAACCTCGAGTCACCCATTCACCACCTTCACAGGTGAATCCATGGGATGTTTCTTCTTGTATATTGGAGGACAGATTCATAAGTCCAGCTGTATTGTATATTCAAGTATCTGCTTTCCAGGTATGAGGATACTATTGATGTGATTTACATTTTATCAACTGATATTTTTCTGTATCAACAAACTGTTCCACATCCTTCTTACGAACGGATTACTTTTGTGATCTTGTAAAGCTACTGGTCGTCCCTATTTCAGTACTAGACACTATTGCATTTTAGATGAATATCATCAGTTATGCAAAATGTCACTTTGCTAATGACCTGCAACATGTGATTAAACTTGATATGATAAGCTTAACCTAAGAATTATTTCAAGTACTGTCTTAAGTAAACTAAAACTACTCTAGTATGTCTTGCCAGCATGTAACAGATATGTCAGTTTCTCCCTCAAATGGCTATAGTTCTTCCATGCATATTTATAGTGTTTACATGCTGACAAACGTGTGGACTGATGCAAGATGTTTTATATTCAAGTTAATCTAGCTCGTAGAGACATGCATGAATTGTATTATTAGAAAGACTCCGTGTCAAGGAAGGAAAAAAATCTGAAAACAAAACAGCCAATGCCACGCAAGAGACAGAACAAAACTTGCAGATACAACAGATTCATGATGCTGATCCAGTCAATATCCAACTTCCAATTTCTCAAGAGGCTTTGGAAAAGAAACCAGAGCCTTGTTAATGAAGATTGATGAGAGAATCGCTGTTAGATAATAAGGGGCCTGGAAAGGCAATGTCTACTCCAAAGAGCAGAGGAATTGGGAAAAATGAATTGAAAAATCTAAAATCTAACTTTAATGAAGAAGTGGAAGGTAGCAGAAGTAGGGGGAGGAATTTGAGTTTAACTTTTAAATGAAAGTTCATCTATTGACATGGAATGTAAGGGGGTTAAACGACCAAACAAACAGAACAATGGTGAAGAGTTTAATGCAAAAAATGGAAGGCGGATGTTTACTGCTTTCAAGAAACAAAGATCAGCAAGGATGTTGAAGTAATGGCTAAGCAATTATGGTCATGCCAATGGATGAAATGTGGTTACCTGGAAGCTGAGGGTACCTGTGGGGAGGGTGGGGGGTCCTTATGATGTGGGACAGTAGAAGCTAGAGTGGAACTATAGTTGAATATGGTCAATATTCCACCACTTATAAGTTTGTATCAACTCATAACCTCTATACCTGGTACCTCACTGGAGTGTATGCTCCCCATACTAGGAATGAGAAGTTACTTTGCTTGGAGGAACTTGCTGCAGGTAGAAGCATTTGTGATGGTCCTTGGGTCACCTGTGGAGACTTAACACCAACAGAACTACCGAAGAAAGAAAAGGGTGTAACAAAATCTCTTTTGTATGTCTGACTTCTCAACGTGGACACAAGAGATGAAATTACATGACCCCCATTCACATGGTGGAATCTTTTCTTGGTTTAGAGGCATTAATTATCCAAATGCAGCTAGGCTAGATAGATTCTTATTCTCAAGAAAAAGCTGCTACCTAGAGTGCTCTCTGACTACTGCCCTATCATGTTAGAATGTGGAAAGTGGGAGAAGAAAAGGTCAAACTTCAAGTTCGAGAACTGGTGGCTCAAGGTGGAAGGCTTCACTGATCTGATCCAAGCATGGTTGAATGAATTCTTGGTGCAAGGATGCCCAGACTACAGACTTAATGTTAAACTAAAAATGTTTAAGGAAAAACTCAAAGAATGGAGCAAAGCAAATTTTGGGAAGTTAGTAAATAAGAGAATAGTTTACTTGAAGAATTGGCTGAAATTGATGAGTTACAAGGATCAAGAGATTTGATGGAAGACGAATTGATGGTAAGAGCCACCATAGTAGTGGAGTTGGAAGAGCTAGCAAAAAATGAAGAATCAATGTGGAGACTGAAATCCAGAGTATTATGGCTGAAACAGGGGGACAATAACACAAGGTTTTTCCAAAGAATGGCAACATCACACACGAGGACCAACACCATTGACAGGCTGATAGACAAAGGAGAAATTGTAGAAGATCCTATAGAAATTGAAAACACTATGATTTCTAGAGGAAATTTTACACTGAACCTGAGAACTGGAGACCTCAATTTGACTTCCTGGATTGCCCAACTATAACTCAAGAGGAACATACTTGGATGCAAAGACCTTTTACTTAGGCAGAGGACCTGAAATGCTTAAAACAGTGTGATGGAGATAGCTCCAGGCCTACCAGATGGCTTCACAATGAGTTTCTTCAGGTCATGCCGGGAAATATTAAAGGAAGATCTTATGTTGACCATTCATAACTTTCATTAGAAGGAAGTTTTTGAAAAATCTTTCAATGCCACTTTCATAGCATTGATTCCTAAAAAAGCTGAAGCAGAGGAAAAGATTTCAAACCTATTAGCTTAATGTGGGGAATATATAAGATTATTTTCAAATTGATCACTAAGGGTATGTTTGGAAAGCACTTGGTAATTGGAATTGGTGTAATTACTAGGGTTGTAATTATCAGCCTAGTAATTACACAGTCTAGTAATTACGCTGACCTGTTTGTTAGCCTGAGTGTAATTACAGGTAATTACACTGTAATTACACATGTCCTGTTTGGATGCCACAGTGTAATTACACATGTTCTGTTTGGATGCACAATTGCAATCATAAAATTATATTAAATTTTAAAAATAAAAATTAATTATTTAAAAATTTATACTAGACAAATAAGAAACTTTATAAATGATATTAAATTAAATATTTAAGATGGATATCATTTTTTGAAAATATATTAATTAATAAACATATGTTCTTAACTAATATTATGAAAAAATAATTGATTTATATATTTTTCAGGTTAATATTTCAATTGAATTGACCATAAAAAGTAAAAGTATGAAGTTTCTACGAACATCGTGAAATGTATGTTTGATAAAAAGATCAGCAAAGGGACGGATTTATCCCCGAACTTTAATAAATGGTACACATATGCCCTCCGTTATACTTTCCGTCGACATAAGCCCCTGCCGTCCAATTATAGGTACACATATACCTCTCTCACTAACGGACCCCTAATTTCTTATACGTGTCTTAATCCTATTGAACTACCCGTTTGACCCTTTTTTTTAACCCATAACCCAACTATCCGCCCCATAACCCAATACCCACCCAATTTCCTCTAAAAGGAATCCTAATTAAAACACCCAAATTAACACACCAAAATCCGTCCCTTTTGAATAAACTCGTCCCCCTCAAACCCCTCCAATCTCATCAAATTGAATAACCAGAAAGCCTCTTCACCCAAACCATTCAGTACATAGCAAGAAATTATAACATTCCATAACACCAAATCACGCGCCAAAACTCCATCAAGAACACACCTAGCCTCTCCAATCAACCCAAACTTCCCATACAAATCAACAAGAGTGGCACCAAGAAAACAACTTTGATCATATCCCAACTTCACGATAGCACAATGCAACTCTTGGCCAACCAAACACCAACCCTTTAACTCCACACAAAGTCGGAGCAACCTACAAAAAGTAATGCAATCAGGAAACACCGATTCCATCAGCATTTGCTTGAAATAACAGAACCCCAGATAACCATTTGTCTTGAAACGCTCAACAGAGTACCTTAAACCACATATCAATGGATTTTGGTGTGTTAATTTGGGTGTTTTAATTAGGATTCCTTTTAGAGGAAATTGGGTGGGTATTGGGTTATGGGGCTGATAGTTGGGTTATGGGTTAAAAAAAGGGTCAAACGGGTAGTTCAATAGGATTAAGACACTTGTAAGAAATTAGGGGTCCGTTAGTGAGAGGGGTATATATGTACCTATAATTGGACAGTAGGGGCTTATGTGGACGGAAAGTATAACGGAGGGCATATACGTACCATTTATTAAAGTTCGGGGGTAAATCCGTCCCTTTGCTGTAAAAAGATTAATATATAAATAAAATGTCATAAATTATTAAAATGTTTGACAAAAATATAATCTATCAAGTTAATTAAGAAATGACTTGCAATGTGAATTCAATATTACTAAAACTAATGAAACTGTAAATATAACATAAGTTATAAGTTAAAAATAAAAAATTTAACATAATACTCCTATCGCAAATTTCAACATAGCATACATAAATATGTTTTATTTTTATTTTAAAAAAGAAAACGTAAGTCTATTACCATAACCTTACTTGACAATAAATTCTATTTTAATTTAAAAATTAGAATACTAATAAAGTTATGCTAATGAGAAAATAAGCATGACATAAAGAAATAGATAATACGAAAAAATTGTATAGAATCACGTGAAGTAAGGTTGAGAATGAGAAGAGAATGAAATATAATAATATAAAATAGAAAATGAACTTTTAGAAATTTTTAGAATAATAAAAATAAAAAAAGAAATTAAAATAATAGAAATAAAAAAAATTAAAACAAAAAAATAAAAATAGAAATAAAAAGAAGAAATTAAAAAGTAATCAACTGGTAATCACACCATGTAATTACACCAATTACCTCTGTCCAACCAAACAGGACAGACAGTGTAATTACACCCAATTACACCAAATCCAATTACCTGGGTGGCTTTCCAAACAGGCCCTAAGAGGTTGAAGACAATAATGGGGAAATTGGTTGATGCACACCAAATGACTTTCCTAAAAGGAAGGCAAGTTATGGATGCTTCACTTATTGCTAATGAGTTGGTGGACTCCAGAGATCAACAAAAAAAGGTTGGAATCTTATGCAAGTCGGATAGAGAGAAGGCATATGATCATGTCAATTGGTCTTTTCTGCTAATGATTTTGAAGGACATGGGATTCGGGAGGATGTGGCTTAACTGGATAAGATTCTGCATATCCACTGTTAAGTTTTCACTAATTATAAATGGAAATTTCGAAGGTTTCTTCCAATCTCAAAGGGGGCTAAGACAGGGGGACCCGCTCTAACCCTTCCTATTCATTCTAGCCATGGAAGGCCTCAATCACATGATCAGGAGAGTAAATGTCAATGGTTGATTAATAGGTTTTAAAACTTAGATGCAAGGGAATATGGACAATGAGGTGGGGGTTACTCACCCACTCTAAGCAGATGACTCCTTGATATTTTGTGAGGCTGAGGTGACACAAATGAGACATATCAGCTCACTATTTTTGAAGGTATTTCTGGGCTCCATGTTAATTGGCTAAAGAGTTTCCTCTACCCAGTTAACCAAGTAAGCAATATGGAACTGCTAGCTAGCAACTTTGGTTGCCAAATAGCAACTCTACCTACAAAGTATTTGGGTATGCCTTTGGGAGCACAAAACAAGGATATAGGAGTGTGGAATGATGTGACAAGAAACTAGCAAGATGGAAGCCCTCTCTTTGGGAGGGAGATTGACCCTGGTCAAGTCAGTCCTAGATGCACTCCCATCCTATATGATGCGTTTTTTTTCCTATTCCAAAGAGCATTGAGAGAAAGATCAACAAACTTAAAAGATCTTTTCTTTGGAATGGAGATAGAGAAAATAGAGGTTACAAGCTAGTCAAGTGGGACATTGTAACACTTAGCAGGAAGCATGGGGGACTGGGTATAAAAAAGCTAAGCCTTCAGAATTCCTGTCTTCTACCGAAATGGTTGTAGAGATTTTGCTTTGAAGAGTTGTCATTATGGAAGAGTCATCATTGAAAAATATGGATTGCAAAGTCATTGGTCTGAGGAGGTTTTGGGAACATTTGGGTGTAGTGTTTGGAAGACCATCAGAAGACTATGGCCACTGTTCAAAGGTAACATCTCACTTAAGGTGGGAAATGGAAGGAAAATTGACTTGTGGAATGATCTGTAGATTGGGGAAGAATGCCTAGCAACATTATTTCCAGACCTGTTCATACTCAACCAATAGAACAAGGACACAACAAGGATGGAATTTCTTGTTTAGAAGAGCCCTTAATGATTGGGAGATAGAGAGAATCACAACTCTTTTTCAGATCCTAAATACCTTTCCAGGCACTTAGGCACTTCCACTGAGCCTTATAAGCCTATGTGGAGATTACAAAGGAAAGAAGTGTTCAGAGTGAAGTCTTGTTACCGGAGTAGCAATGCCGGTCAAAGAAAAAATAGAATTTGGCCTTGGAACCTAATAATACCTCTAAAGGTCTCATGTTTTGCTTTGTTGGTGTGTAAAAGGGCATACTTAACACATGAAGTGCTTCAGAAAAAAGGAAGACGAATTTGCTCAAGGTGCTTTATGTGTGATCAAGATGTTGAAGTCAATGGACATTTGTTCCTCCACTTCAAGGTAGCTACCAACCTATGGAACATGTTTTCTTGCATCCTTTGTGTGTGCTGGGTAGTTCCACAGACCACTAAGGGTCAACTAGACAGCTGGAAGGAGATAGGAAGAAGACACTCTACTGAAGTCTGGTGGGAGTTAATCCCGGCTTGCATTTGATGGACTTTATGGAAAGAAAGGAATGCTAGATGTTTTGAGGATAAGAGTAACAACATTCAGAAGATTAGAATGAATAGCCTTAGCCTTTTGTATTTTTGGTGTAAACAACATATGAGGGGGGATATAGATTTTTTTGTTGATTTCCTAGGCAATTTGTTATCTCCCTAGGGGTAGTTTTGATATGCTCTGATGATTTTAGTAAGCGACCTATGCTCATCATTATTTGATGATGAGACTTTTGTGAATACACGGTTACCCTTGTCTAAAAAAAAGACTCCTGTAATCACCTGACAGCCATGTTTCGAAGGTTCAGTCAGTGGCGGACCTATAGTTTTGCACAAGCGGGTTCAAATAAATACCACAATAGCCAAGAATAGAGGCAGCATCAGACATAGCAAGCGAGAATTGCTTGCAACTCTGTTTTTCTTCTTTCTTATTGTGCCATCACGATGCAATCATCATCTCTAAATCATATTTGTTATTTTTTGACAATGAACAAATTTTCCATATCAATATTTTGAAATTTATTCAAATTTGTCTTTAGAATAATTTATCTATCTACTTTACTGAAACTTCCAAAAAATTTGAAGATCTTTTAAATTTTGACCAAAGTTCTGTCTAAATAATTTAGAGAACTTATATGCTAAGCCAAAAAATTCAGTATTGAACAATAAGCAATTTCGTTATAAACCAAATCAAATTAAAGCTAAAATATAATAAATAAATCCAACAAGTATACTTACATGTTTTACTTAAAAGTTATGGAAGAGAAACAAAATTCACTCTGTATAAGTTGAGATAGATTCCTAGCAACTTGCTTCTTGTTCATGTGATTTCTCTTTCATCATGTAATTAATGTTGTTTGAGTTTTGACATTCCTCTTGGTTTGCCATTCACTTTGTGGGTCCTCCTCTCTGTTCAGTAAGCTAGTACCGTTGGACCTTGGATGAAGTAGGTAGATATATAGAGTTAAATATGCCACTCCAGCAATAAATCCATACCGTTTTGGTGTATCCCTCTGCTTGCATAGAGATAAACATAACATTGTTAGAATTCATTTGCTAGTGATGAATGGTTAGAGCTGGCCAGAATTTTACATCCTCTAGAGCAAAGTGAGAAATTTGTGCCAATGCTTCCAACAGACAGGAGGATCTGAACATAAACAGACATTTAAATGTTATTCTCTTAGTCACCAAATAACTATTACATTGAGTATAATATGTTTCTCTTCGAACTAGAATTTGCTTCATGGAGAAGAAAAGCATCTAGACATCCTTGGTGAACATGCCAATAATTAGAAATTCAAGATAATGTTGTGTTGGTTTATGACCACCAAAATCACATCTTTAGCTGAATGATATGGACTTTCTTTCCTTCTGTATGTGTAGTAAGAGTTCTTGGGCTAAGTAATTTGTGCCAATACTAGATAGGTCACCCCCAAGACAGGATGGAGCCCCAAACAATCCCTCCTATAATCTTATTTCCCAAAGGAAATGTTTCTTACCCCGCATGCGAGATTGATACGGTTTTTAATGTATGGACAAGTTTGTTGGGCTGTAAAAAAAACACTTGTCTGGTTATTTCTAGAAGTTGTTACCTGGTTTCTGTAATATACCCATATGGTGTTATTTTCAGCGGTTACAGTAGAAAATTCACATGATAATCATCTACAGGAACCACACAATATGGTCACCATTGCAGAATACAGGCTGCCAGAAGTGAAGGCGGGGACAGCAATGTACTTTGATTTTCCTAGACAAGTTAGTACTCGTCGAATCTCATTTCGGCTTCTTGGAGATGTTGGTGCATTTACTGATGATCCATCAGAGCAGGATGACTCGGATGCTAGGGTCCGGATTGTGGCAGCAGGACTGTCGTTGGCTAATAGAATCAAGTTGTATTATTATGCGGATCCCTACGAGCTCGGAAAATGGGCGAGTCTTTCAGCTGTTTGATTAAGATAATTCCCACTGGTTACATGATTAATTTTGTATTTTAGGAGTCTTTTTATTCTTGTTGCTTTCAGGAACATCATTGATTTATTATTTCATGTTAATTTGTATAGGAGAGAGTTGGAGTTTATACTGTTAAATTCTGTATAATTTGTTGTGGGGGAAGAGAACATTTTGCAAGAGTTGGATGTATAATTTCGAGGTTGTATTAAGAAGATATAATACTAGCGGAACTTATCTAGTATATTGCTATAGATTTAGACTGTAGAACTGTGAATCCCAAAGTTGAAAGAGCTAAAAGACCTAAATTACCTTCCAATATCTTTAAAAAACCAAAGTTGTTTGGCTTTTCCTCTGATGGCAGGAATATTAATATGAGAATGGAGCCTTGATCACCATTAGTGTGGAGGATGGATACGGGCTGATGTATATATATGTGTGTGTGGAGAACACTTGTTAATTGGCTGGTAAAAAAGAGTCTTGGACGATTTGAGATTAGAGTACCACAGTAAATGAAGATATCTTAAATACAACCGATATGAATATTATGGGTTCTTGCCTCTTGGTCATGGTGGCATTTATGGACTTGATCAACCGAGTGTTCAACATGTATTTGTGATCATGGTTATTGATAATACCATTTTTGGGGGGTAAGTGCGGAATTCGGGCTATGTTTAAGTTTACCATAGTCTTTTATCAATTAAATGCTTTTTTGTAAAATTCATCTTCTTTTTCTTTCTTATGTAAAATTATTTGGGCTCCTTCTATTAGTAATTTTAAGTATTGTATGTCTTGTGTTTTAAGGTATTCTTCTAAATACGTTTTTATAATATTTTCCCATGAATCTATTTCAGTCATAACTTCTTTCCAGAGTTGAAAATATTCTTCGTTTATCATATTTTAGTCACTATTATAATCACTATCATAGTTTGGGTGGTACATATCTATGTAAGCTGTACTTTCGTATAATTCTTTTATTGTTTTTCCTATGTTATCAAACCAATCTTGTCTAAGTAGTTTGTTTATCTCTTCTTCTTCATATTTTATTAATTTTTCCCAAATTAATTTTCTAATACTAGGTTCATTTATTTTTTCTAAGATCTTAAAAATAATTATCTTATGGTTATCTTCAAAGTAACTATTATTAATTTCTGCAGTAGGTATATTAGCAATGTTCATTAATGTTAATATTTTTATCTTATCGATTTTAGCAATTTATGAATTTATTCCCGTCTTCCATGTCTACCATATGGTAATCTTATGATAGCTTATTATGATCTAGAGTATTCATTTTTATCATCCGGTCACTACTAGCATGATACCTTTTTCAGATACTATCTTCCTAAACAGCGCATCAACACTTAGGTACTCCCCTAACACGGCTTCTCTTGCCTTCAACGGTTTCCCAATTTTGGATGCATAGTTCTAGAAGTCTTCTCCTACTTTTCTCTATGCTAGCAAACTAGATAATAAATATTGAATAATTCTAATTCATAATACCAATCATAAGTATATCACATAATATTTATGGTTGACAGGAATTAACTATTTTAGCTAAACATGATCATCAATTTATATAATTCATAATCATAATTCATAACATAAATCATAACTTAATTTATGACTAAGTATAGATCATAAAAGGTATATAGTCATACCTCAGTAGTTTTTGCTAAGTCTTTCTCCATTTGGGGAATTTTAAGTAATTTTTATTGAAAGTATATGTTTTTACAATGCGGGATTTTAGAAATGTAAGAGAGAGATGTGGTGAGATTTTCGGATGATCTTTACAAATAAAATCCTATCCTATATATACTTACAAACTAAGGATCTATGTGCAAAATAAAAAAGTTAATTACAAAGTAAGTCCCTAAATATTTACATCTCAGTCCCCCGACAAGATTAAATGCTTCTTCTTTATGTCGTTTTCTTCTTTTGCTTTTTTATCTTATCTCCTTTTTTGCTTTGTCTTCTTCCGTCACATGGTTTTGTCCTTCTTTTTCAAAAGTAGATTCCTTCAATAATTGAGTCTTCTTTATCTCTTGGCCGTCCCATTGTTATCAATAATTGTTGCTTGTTAATTTTTTGTTCGTCCATCTGTCTTCTAATCTATGTCGACATCTGGTATGTAGTTGTTTGTACCGCTGCATCTGCTACATTCATGTTCCGTATACTTTTTTCCAATAAGTTTGCAATACTGATCTAGGCTATCTTCTGAAATAAATCCCTTTCTAATTGCTTTTGTCATAGGTTCTTGCTCTGGTTTAAGTAATGTCAAGGCCCAATTTTTCACTTCTAATTTGTCCATATATCTTAATTCCTTTGCTGTGGAGTAGATTAATAAGTGGTTCCTTGAACAATACTTCCATATGTAATTCGTTTCATCATAGACATTTGATAATTCTGTTAATATTGTGCTAAGTCCAATAATACGTTTATTTGCGTAAAAATCTGGTAACTCTGCTTTTTGTATAACTGGTTGAGCTGTAATTTCCTCTGGTATAATATAGTCCTTCGTCATTCCTATCTTTATCACCGTAATTACTGGTTTAATTTCGTCAAATAATATCTCTGCTGTAGCTGAATAAAATCTTACATAGAATAATTGTCCTTTAGTAACTCGTTTATAATTCATAAACGCTTGATGTAATTCTGGTATTAGGCTAAGTTCATCTCCTGTAATTGTATATACAGTTGATATAAGTCCATAAGAGTAACATGTAGCTACTAAGTTTGGTTTGGTACCTGGTAATGCAATTAGTTTGTTATAGTTTTGTAATTTCTGGGTAATATATCCCTGATGATTTTTTAATTTTTTCGGATTTTCTATAGGTTGGGTATTTAGGTATTTTTGGATTTTCTCAATGTTTTCAATATATGTCCGGGTTATATGGTTATATGTTTTCTTGGCTTGGTTAAGTGAGGTTGCATATGTATGTATTTGTGGAGGTATAAATAATTCATTCTTTTGTATATGGGGTGGGGCATAAGGCTTTTCAAATACCTTATTCAAGTTAAAGTTTTCTTTTTATATGATAGTAAATGATTCTTGTGTATTTTCTTTAGATGTACCTGCAATATTAAGCAAATTGTTAGTAATTTGGGTTTTTAGGTGTTTCCCAACGTCACCTTCTAGGTCTGGTTGTTTTAAGTGCTCCGACTGCACTACTAGCTCGTTTTTATTGTGGTCCGACTCCATATTTTGTTTCCATAAGCGATACTCTGTTGTTGAGCATCTTAAGTTGTTCCAATATTTCATTCATAAGTATCTTTGTATTTGTAAGCTCTTCTTCAAAGTCTGTTTGCACACTTTGTCTTGATAAATGTCTGCAATAACATTCTTGTCAGTCCTAATTACTTCAATAGTAAAAGTAAAGTTTAAAATATTTAGTACCAATCTTCTAATTTCTTTTGTAGTAACTGAGTCTTGTACCTTTCTTGTTAACCACCATTTTACTTGTGTATTATCTGTTCTAACAATAAATTTGTTATACACAATATATGGTTCAAATGCTAATAAACATTTATATAATGCAAATAATTCTTTTCTATTAATTTCCCATTTACCTTCCGTTTCCGTAAATGTTCCTGAGTAATATCTGCAATGATGTTCTGTTTTCTCATTTTCATATTTATATTTTAATACTCCTCCATAATTATTTTCACTTGCATCTGATTCTACTATATAATTGAATTTTTTATTTTCATTTGGAAAACATAACTTTGGTAATTTTTTACATTGCTCTTTTATTTTTTGGACTTGTTTTTTATCTGTGTCATCATAATTATATTCAACATCCTTTTTCAATTTCTTTTGTAATGGTTTTAAATATTCTGCTAGTTTAGGTATATATTCTCTTACTTGGTTTACTAATCCTAAAAAGGATTGTAATTTCTTTTTTGTGTCTAATATTTCTTCTGAATTTATAATTTTTTGTACTATATGTTGTTGCATTTTTATTCCATTTTTATCTATTTGTATTCCTAAAAACTCTATCTGATTTTTCATTATTTCTGCTTTATTTTTACTTAAACTTATTCCAGATTCTTCTACTATGTTTATGAATTTTTTTAATAATATTATATGTTCATCATATGTCTTTGAGTATAAGAGTATATCATCGATATATACTATACAATTTTCTAATTTTATGAAATATATATCCATAAAATGTTGAAACCTACCTGGTGCATTTTTATATCCAAATGGTAATACATTCCATTCATAAAATCCTTGTGTACTTGTAAATCTTTGTTAATTTCTTAGATTCTTCTTCTAATTTTAAGTGATAAAATCCTGATTTACAATCAAATTTACTAAAATAATTATATCCTTGTATTTGTCTTATTTTTAATATTTTATTCGGAATTGGATAATTATAAGTTTTAGTTTTTGCATTTAAATTTCTATAATCTATAACCATCCTACTTTTTCCTCTTTTTTGTTCACTATGTTTGTTAACTATAAATCTTTGGGCTTGTATGTTTACTATTACTCTCTTGTATATATCCTTTTCTAATAATTACATTATATGCATTGTAAATTCTTTTAAATCATCAAAATTATATTTTAAGGGTTTTACGAGTTATTATACTATTTTCATCTATTAATTCTATTTTACTGATAATTTTATGTTTATTCCATCCTTTTAATGGATCTTCTATATAATTGTTCTAGTCTATTTTTATTGGACTTAATTTATCTATTGTGAATACTATGTATTCTATATTGTTAGTATTATTTGGCATATTTTCTAACTTTTGTGTAATATTTTCACTTCCTTTTATCCATTCTATCTTTTCTTATTTTATTCCCACTCTTTTTGCTCCTATTTTATGATTACATGGTGTTGTTAACCACCAGTGAGTTTTAGTTATTACATGAGGGTAATATTTTTCTAAAAATGGTATTCCTAAGATTATATCTTTTGTAGGTAAATTATAATTATAAATTTCATCTATTTTAAGTATCTTATCCCATATTTGTATTTTTATATCTTTTGCCTTAAAGTGTATTAAACTTCCTTCATTGTTAAATCCTTTTACTACTATAGGTGTTTTTAATTTTATCCACTTATCTTTTGGTAAACAATTATATTTACATATATTAACTTCTGCTCCTGTATCTATCATTGGCGTATAATATCTATTATAATATTCTTCTATTATTATTTTCATAAGTACGTGTATTTTCATAATATTATTCTTTTTATTATTATCATCTTATTATTATAGGTAATAGTTATGTAAGTAGATTCTATTTTATAGGGTTTCATTTCTTCTAACCATTTTAATCCTAATATGATATCTGCTTGTTGTTCTTCCTTAATTTCTAGTTTTATTTTCATAGGTATGTCTGCTATTATTATTTCTTTTTCTATTTCTAGTTGAGCTACTATTAATGCTGGTAAATCTGAGCATTTTTGTTTTGTCATTTTATTTATTTCCATTTCTTCTTTATTTAATAATTTATCTATTATGTAATTATCTTCTTGTTTTGGATCTATTAATATTAAATGTTCTTTTTCTTCTATTATTCCTATTATGTAGTACTTGTTAGGGATTATATCATATGCTATCTTTTTTGTATATTCTCTTTGTAGATTATTTTTAATTTTTCTAGTTCTTCCTATTCTTTCTTCTATTATTTCTAAATTTTCATTAGTATCTATTTCTTGGTATGAGTAGTTATTATTATCTATTATTTTAACAAATTGTTCAAATGGTGTTTCTATCTCTATTCCTTTTATTTTACTTTTTGCAGTTATTTTATGTTTAGTAGTTAGTACATATAAATTTTTACATCTAGCTGTACATATTTTACTTCCTGGGGTTAAAGTTATTCCATTTATTTTCCAATATAATACTAATGCTTTATCTATATTCTGATCTGTTAATGCAACTGAATAATTAGTAATCAGAATTTAAATTTTTGGTAGATTAAGTTTTCTCTTATTGCTGTAATTACGCTTTTTTCTATAGGTTCTATTATTCTATCATCTGCTAAGTATATTTCTATTGGGGTATCTATTCCTTCTTTAAAACAAACTTTTACAAGTATTTCTATTCCTCCTAAATGTACATATTTAATTTGTTCTTTACTTTTTATTTTCTGTACTTCTTTATTTAATTCTCTTTTATTTATTATTGGTATTTCAGCTTTTCCTTGAGCATATTTACAATCTATAATATGTTCTTTTTGGCTAATTATGTAAAATTCTTCTTTATTTCTTTTAAATGGATTTTTTATTAATGGCATACTGAATATTTTTTCTACGCTTAAATCAATTTCTTTTCCTTTTACTTTTTCAAATATATTATTATCAAAAATTATTTTTTGTTCAGAATAATCATCTGTTGTATATTCTTCTCTTATTATTTCGATATTTTCTTCAGTCATCTAATTGTTCTATTTCATTATCTATTTCATTATCTGTCTGATATTCTTCTTCATTTTCAGATATTTCATAAATACTATCTTCACTTTCTAATTCATAGTCTAAGTATTCTAATTGTAAGCAAACCTCTTCTTCTATAATGATCTCTGATATTTGTTTTTTAGTAGGATTTTTTGGTATTTTACAGTCTTTTGCAATATGTCCTAATTTTCCACAATTATAACATTTACATTCACTTATACTTTTCTTTCTTCTATATGGTCTTTTAGATTTTGTAAAATATCTTTTTCTTGGATTTCTATATTTATGTTTTATTTTCTTATAATTCTTAAACCTTTTCTTTTTATGTTTTTTGTAATATTTTTCATCACAACCAAATTGTGGTGCTACCTTGTCTCTACAACATGCTAAATTTTTTATTATTGTTTTTTCCATTTTTATATTTTCTCTATATTGTTCACATGTATTTGCATACCATTGTTTTACAAATTTTATCCTAGCTCCTAATGTATCATGTAATTTTGCTTCTTCCCATGCTTTTATTATTTTTGAACTAAATGGCTCTGGCAATTTTGTAAAATATAAATGTCTTATTCCTGGACTTTCTTGTGTATTATATACTCCTTTATAATAATATTCCTTATATGCACAAGTGTATTCATCTAAGTAACACATGTTACATATTCCTAATTTATTCATTAAATTTCGATTAATTATTTTATCTTTATTCCGTTCTTCTTCCGCTGTTGTCATACTACTAAATTCATTTCTTATAGCTGTTTCATATTTATAAAGTATATCCATTACTGATGTTGTTTCTCTAGCTTGTATATCTTTACTTGATCTTAGTGTCTTTTTACTTTCTTCTTCTAGATTTAAGAACCATAATTTTACTTCTCCGATAAATGTTCTTTCTATATATCCTGGTACTTCTAATATGTTGATTTTATTGTCTATTATTTGCTTTGCTATATAACCTATCCATAATTGTATGGTTTGATTTATATCTGTTACACAATCTAAATTTAAGTATTCAGGTTGTAAATTTATTTGTTTAGGACTCCATTTTTTTATGTTTAATCTTTTATTCCATAATGTTTCATATCTATCTGAACTTGTATAATCTCGTGTATATGTCTGTGGTTTTTCATGTTTTGGATATGTTCTTCTTGTACTAGGTTCTCCTGTTTCTTTCATTTTTTCATCATAATTTATTTCTACTTCCGTATTTTCTATCATTTTATTTTCTATCATTTCTGTATATGTTTCACTTATTTCTGAAGTTTGATCTACTTCCATATCTTCTTCTATGGTTTCTATATGTACTTCATTTTTATTTTTATTTTCTACTTCTGTTTTTTCTGTAATTTTTTCTTTATATTTTTGTATTTCTGTTAATAATTTATTTTCTTCTTCTTGTTCTTGTTGTTTTTCATAGATTTCTTTTAATATTTGTAATTCTTTTTCTAATTCTTTTATTCTATTATTTTTTGTGTTTGTTATTTGTTGTATTTTTTCTTCATTCTCAATTTTTATCTTTTCTATTTCTTTTTGTCTATCTATTTCGTCATTTTCTCTTGCTATTCTTATCATAGCTGTTAAACTATCTTCTAGTTTTAATTCTCCTTTTTCTAACATTAAATATAATTGATCTCCTATTTTTTTATATCTTCTACCTAAGTTTGAGAAAATTATCTTTATTTTTAATCCGTCATAATTTTCATATGTTTTTTCACTTACTGCAAATTCTTCCTTGTTCATTTTATGTATGCATTAATCTTTGTTTTAGCTTAGTTATAAACTTGTATTCTAATATTGATACTTGAGTGATTAGTTTATCTAGTTTATGGATATCTTCAGTAGTTTTGTTAGTTTGTTTGTTCAGTCTTTTATATTCTATGTATAAATTTTTTAAGTCATGTTTTATCTGTTTATACGTCTGAGTGTTTTTATAAGGTCTTCTCATTATGTTAATCCTATGATTATTTTATTCCTATGCTCTGATACCATTTTTGGGGGGTAAGTGCGGAATTCGGGCTATGTTTAAGTTTACCATAGTCTTTTACACTATCCTCAATACACCATCAGTAATAAGAGGGTAAAAGAATATCTCTGGATGACCAAGGGTAGAAACATTAACATGTCATGCCATATGATACTCAGAATTCTCCCCTAAGTGGTTCTTCTTGTCGGTACCCACACTTAGTTCCCATCTAGCTCACTTTTACATACTTTCATGATCATCTTTCTACAAAAGCAAAAACAAACTACAAAAATACTAATAAAACAAAAGTAATAATAAATATCGTGGGTTGCCTCCTAATAAGCGCATAACTAAAATTTGTGACACGACATAATCAACTTTTTCGTCCACCTTAAACTTATGAATTGAATACACAACTTTGCATCAAGCTTGAGGCTATACTTTAGTAGTGGAGGTACAAATAAAATTAGGCCAAGTGACCAGTATAGACTATTGTAATTCTTAGCCTTCAGAAGGAGAATGTAGTTGTTTATTTCTGGCTTGACAACTTCAAGAATGTAAGTACTTTGTTTCTTATCCATTGACTCCTCCATTAGTTCCGTTGGACCTATGTCACCATCAAAATATAGTAAAATCTCATTAAATTAATATAGATGAGACCATGAAATATCATTATTTTTTAGATGTATTAATTAATCGATAAATTAATATTTATTAATTTAAAGAGTGTTTTGAGATTGAATGAAGGTTAATTTTGATTACATCATTGGACTCACTGGAAAATGTTGCAGATGGCTTGTATCGAGATGTATAACATTGACCATGTTTACAACATTTTCTTCACAAACAACATTGAAAACATGATGCAAAGAAGTTAATTTGTGCACTGGGTTCCGTTGTAACATTCAAATAAGGAGTTACAATAAAGGAAAAGGTGATACCTATTATTTGAAGTGATTTCTTTGGATGCAAACACCTACACCCGGTGAGACCTTGGGGTGTTAATGGTATGAGTATCCAAACAATAGATCCACCACTTCTGATATGTAGCTCTAATTATTAAGACATGAAAACCTGTTGGCATCATAAGGTCAGTTTTTATTGTTTCTAAATCGATTCTTTTGATCTGATGGTGGTATTAGCTTCTTAGAAGCTCATTCCATCGATCTAAAGAAAATAGGAAGAACAATTAAACATGGAGGATTCGACATTTAGCTTAGATATGGAGCTTTGAGCTGATAGTTGAGGATGAACATCGAATCAGAGGAGGATTTTGCAAAACGAAGTTAACATTTGAGGAAAACCAAGTTCGAAGCTCATTCCATCCATATAAAGAAAAGAGGAAGAACAATTAAACACAGAGGATTCGACACTTAGCTTAGAGATGGAGCTTTGAGCTGATAGTTGAGAATGAGTATCGAAGCGGAGGAGGATTTCGCAAAACCAAGTTAACAGTTGAGCAAATCTATGGTTATTTCGTTTGAGGAAGATGAATGGGTGGAGCTTTCTACCCACTTTCCTAATTATGTTGATGATCTGTCTCTTTGCCTATATTTTTTGTTTTGCTTTAATTTTTGGGCCAGGTTACTTTTGGGCTTGGTTTATTGTACCTATAATTAATTTTATTTTAATAAAAGGCTTAATGTCCATGTAACGACCCATAAAAACAATAAGTGAAACTAGAGCCTAACTAGTGTGTGTTGGAGTTGTTGAGGGGTTTCATGTTGTAAAATATTGTATCGAGCTTAGGTTTAGGGGTTTAGGGGTTAAATGTCAAGGTACGACTCGCCAAGGACCACCATAGGGGTCCTTGAGGAGGACCCTAAAGCCTAACCCCCAAGACCCCAAGAAACTAAAAATCTGCCAAACATATTGTGACTCATGGGACCTACGCCCTGTAGGTCCATCCACGCCCTGTGGATGGCCTCCATGGGTCAAGGTCCCAAATAGAAAGCCACAGAACCAAACCACGACTTAGAAGCAAGGAGCGTGGACCCACCCATGGTCCGTGGGTGGGGGTTCGTGGATCACCACTGTGTTGCTGTCCAAAACGGCCAAGTGGAGGGGCAACTTAGTAAATTCCTCCTTTGGTTAGTTGAGTTAATGGGCAGTTATTATTGGTTATTAAGATATTTTAAGGGTTTTTTAAAGTATTAAAACATATTTACAACTCATTATTCAAAATCACAAAATAGAACCCACCTCTCTTCTCCTTAAGTTCTCTCTCTAGAAACCTCCATGGGAGGTGAAGGAAGCAAGCTTTTCAACCTTTTCAAGTGACTTTCGTGGAGTTATTATATAGAAAGGTATGGTAGTCTTCATCCTTGACTTAGTTTCTTTCAAGGAGCCAATTTCAAAGTTGATTTCAAATCCCCAATGTTTCCCCAAAAACCCTAGTTTTCAGTCTTGGAATGGGTTCGATTCCAAATGATTTTCAAAGGCTTTATTGCATTGAATTATGAATGGATTGTGGTTTTAAATATGAATTAAGATGATTTCTTCCTAGAAACCATGTTTTCCCCCAAATTCTTAAGTGGTGAATTGAGATTGGGAATTGGCTGATTATGCAAGTATGTTGAATTGTTGATGTTTATATTGGATTAGTTATTGAATCATGTCAATTTCCTTATCTATTGTAGTATCTTAGATTTATGAGTTGATGTTGGTTCATAGCCCTAAGGGGCAATTTCATGAAGGATTATGTATGATTATGATGTGAAGTATATATGTGTGTGATCTCAATGAAAGTGTTATGATCATGTTTAGAATGTAATTATGTTATGATTGAATGTTATTTCTCAATTAACACCTATGAATGATGAGGCTATATGTGATAGGTGATTCTCACATACACACACTCATGAATGACTAATGAATGAAGTTTCTATGATTATGTTAATGATGACGGGTTAATTGAAAGACTATTCTCAATTGTACTCTATGTGACAGGTGATTCTCACATACACACACTCATGAATGACTAATGAATGAAGTTTCTATGATTATGTTAATGATGATGGGTTAATTGAAAGACTATTCTCAATTGTACTCTAATGAATGATAATAACATGTTGTGAAAGGACTTTCTCACAATATGGGGATTCTTAGATGAAAGGCTATGAATCTATAAGCTTTCCAATGAATGAATGTTGGGTTTGAGATGGATACTCATCCATGAGTTGAGGCATGGTATCTAATAACAATCTCTTGTCCGATAATAATGAACTAATGTAATGAATGTTAAGTACTCTATGGGGAATAATGCTAAGCACCGAGTGGATATGGCTTGAGATAGGTGCTCATCCATGAGTTGAGGCAGGGTATCTAGTAGAAATCTCTTGAGATGGATGCTCATTCATGAGTTGAGGCGGGGTATCTAGTAGAAATCTCCCTATCCTATAACTATGTGCCCACATAGGTCTAGCTAGTGGATCCACTTAAGCTAAAAACAATGGTCCTACCTTAGGCAAGTAGGAATCCCTTATCCGGTGAGGGTGACAACAAGATTCCATGAATTGCTCACATGGTCTATGTCGGTAAAGGCTTACCCCCACAAAGAATGTTAATGAACTATGGCTAATCAAGAATGCACTACTTAGTGTGGGTGGTAGTATGGGATGTCATCCATGCATTGCACAAGTAGGCTTTGAGAGTAGACATGGTGTGTTCCTTATGATGTAATGTTAAATGAAATGAATGTGCTCTTATGATGATGTTTCTGAGAATGTTGGCTTAATGTCTAATGAATGAAGGTGTTCTTAATGAAGCTAATGAAGAATGGTTGACTTAAATGCTTATATGTTATGATGCATGCTTTACTTGGATTGTATTATGAGTTACTTCCTTGTTATGACTTGTTGAATATGTATGTGCCTTGTTTATGCTGACTTTAAAGGAGTACTTAGTGTGAGTAGTAGTATGGGATGCTACTCATACATTGCATTAGTATGACTTAGGGTTGCCCTAGATGATGGACCTAATGTGAGGTTATGACTGAAATGTTTATGTCTCTTATGTACTATTGTTTAAGGATGGAAAGGATGAATGTTAAGTTCACTTTTGGTGACCTTGATGTGGTACTTAGTGTGGATGGTGGTATGGGACGATATCCATACATTGCACAAAGTATAACTTCAGGGCTACTTGAGGTGAAGGCTTAATGTGAAGGTAATGGGTTATATAGGTGATTATGTTCTAATGTGATGAAATGGGTTTATATGTTGATTATGTTCTAATGTGATGAAATGACTTGTATGTTGGTTATGCTTGTTTATTATGCCTCTTGTACTCATGTTCATGAAGGTTTTCACAAATTGGCATAAAGCATGATTTTTAAAGAAAATGTCCGTTTTAAGCATGATTTTTGCATGGCTTCCATACTTAGTACTTAATTGTGCTAACCCATATTTCTTTATTTTTACCAAAGAGTAGGGTTGTGGAGATTTGATGTTCAATACTTGAAGGATAGGTTTCTAAGGAGTTTGAAGATGATGACTTGGTGAGTCCTCATAGTTTTGAGGACAAAACCCACTATGTTCCCTTTATGTCTTTCATTGTATGTTTAGAGTCTTTGTATGGGCTATGTCCCAAAATTGTATTCAAAGTATTAGATGGTTTGAGACATAGTATAGAAAGTCTTCTGCTGGCTTTTATGAAAAATGACTTCGATTGTAAAAGAAAAGTTTTATTACGCACTATTTTACTATGCTCTTATGTTCATGAATGCTATGAGGCTTGTATGAGACTTTCCGAAGTTGAGTACACCGTGTCACGTCTAGGGGGTAGCCTTGGGTAGTGACAGTCCAATTGTATATATATATATATATATATATATATATATATATATATATATATATATATATATATATATATATATATATATAGAGAGAGAGAGAGAGAGAGAGAGTTTTCAGTATCAATAAGCTCTCTCAAAATATCACCTTTTTAAAGGATGAAATTCGAGTTAAGAAAATCGTGCAGATTTAAAAAACCCCGGAGATGGTTACTAAGATAGCCAGTCTTCAAAAACATTTTGAACAATAAATATGCTCAGATTTTCCAAATGCTTTTTGGGAAAGAAAAATTCATGTTGTTGAATCTAATAACAACCAATTTGGCAAAGATTGCAATTGTATTGAAGCTTTTTGCACTGGCGACAGTACTCCTCAAAAAATTAGAGTCCTTTCTAATGACTCAAAAGAAGATCTCTTCGATGTTATCCAACATATCAATGATGAAGAGGCTAGAAATCATTTTCTTCTAGAACTCAAAAATCTTATTCTCAACACTGACAAACCAAAACCCTGGCTAGTTGTTGAACCTTTCAGTATGAAACAAATCATGAATCGAGCAGACAACCAATCTGAACCCTCTATTTCTAATCTTCGTCATGAGGTCTCCAGTCTCATGGAAGATGATAATATCAACAACAACCATTTGGCTAAACCTTTCTTCACCAAAACTGGTAATCACCCTTCTACTTCTGAGGCTCCAGGAGTAATGGTAATTTCTTCGATCCGACCTTAGAGTCACCATATTCCTGTAAGAATTGTAGTCAATAAATATTTTGTTATTAACAAAATTGCTTCACTTGACAATGGTGAAAATGGTAACTGTATAGTAAAAGGTGTTGTTCCAACTCAGTATTTACAAAAAAGTATTTCAAAATTATACTCCGCTACAGGAGAACTTTTGAAAATTAATTATAAGCTTTCTAAAGCTCATATTTGCAATAATGGTATTTTCTTGACAAATGACTTTGTTATTACTGAAGATATCAATGAAGATATCATTCTTGGAATTCCTTTTATCACTGAGATAAAACCTTATTGTATATCAGATGGTATTAAAACCACTATTCTGGGAAAAGGTTTGCATTTTCCTTTTGTCAAAACCCTTTCACAAGATGAAAGTGATTTTATTAGAAAATTTCCCATATATTCTGAAAGCCTCTCTTGTATTCACTTCCCTCTTTTCAAGTATGAAATAAACCAAGTTTTTGTAAGTAATCTATACTTTACTTTTTGCAATGCTTTTATAATTCAATTATAAAACCAACGATCCTTTTTATTGGTATTATAACCCAAAAGGCATAACATTCCATTCATATTGTCCGAAGCGGACATTGAAAGCCATTTTATATTTATATTTTTCAGAAATTTGGATTTGCGAAAAACCTGATTTCATATCAAATTTGCTATAAATATAGCTTTAAAAGTTCTTTTCAAAAGATCTCTTTTGTTAGGTTTTGGGTACCTAATCCATTTTAAAACGAAATTAAGAGGTTTGTAATTAATTACCAATCTTGGTGCTCCTCTTTCTTTCTCAACATTTTTGTTGACATAGAAAGCAGAGCAGTTCCATGGTGATTTAGAAACTCTAATGATTTTACTTTTTAAAAGAATATCGATTTCCTTTTTACAAAATTTCATCATTTCATGATTCATTTGAATAGGCCTTGCTTTAGTAGTAATAGCCTGTTCATTAAATCCTTCAGTGTAAGGGAGTTCAACAATATGAATGGAATGTTATGCCTTTTGGGCTTTGATACCAATAAAAAGGATCGTTGGTTTTATAATTGACATTGATGTCTTTATCATCACTGTATTCTTCTGAAGAGTGTGAAGAGTCTAAAAAAGGTTCATCAAGAATAGAAAAGAGTTTTTCCTTAGTGTCTTTGTCAATGCCAAGGAGGTTGATCTTCTTCTTCTTGGTCTTGGATCGACATTCACTGGATTTGTGACTAGTTTTGCCACATGTCCAACAAACATCAAGTTTGGAATCTCTAGGCCTCTTAGACCTGAATTTCTTTCTGCTAGGTTATGTTGAATCTCTTCTTCGAGAACTAGTTCGATGAGACTTCTTCGTCTTTTTGTCCTTCTTTACTCGATCAGGTGGAGTAATAAAGCCGAAGTCTTGACAAAAACTTCCCAATTCTCTTCTAGATGAAGATTGTTCTTTCTTGAGCTAATGTTTGAGTTTGATATCTGTGCAGAGTTCAAGCCTTACGATGTAGATGGTACTGACCAGGTCACCATAAGTTAGCTAGTTGTAAGGAATACGACCATCGTTGTGGTCTTGGATTTTGGCTCTGACTTTATCAGCAAAGAGAGGAGGAACACCGCTTATGAAGCATTTTTTCCAGAAATCCAAATGACAGTCTGGACGGATCATGACTTTACTAAGGAAAGCATGTTTGTAATGAATGAAGTCATCTAAGGTAGGACAACTGAGGTTATTTAGGATTTGGAGACTCATATCCTAAAAGAGTTTGGGCTCGCCAATGAAATGCTTAGCGATATGATAGAGAAGTGTGGCACAAACATCTTTTCTAGTAACTTGAGATGTAGTCTCAGAATTTCCTTTTGTTTTGACGATGGTATCCATCGCAGAAGCATTGTAAATGAGTTGCTTGATCTCATCGTTGTAGTAGTTATCCCACAAATATTTTATCATGCAGGTGAATCCAACATCAATCATGATGGCAACTTCTTTATCAGTAGAGCCCTTTACTTTATAGACAGTGATAGCAACTCCTACCTCATGGAGCTTGTTGTAGATCTGATGTTCAGCTAGGCCATCAATGTTCCATTCAGTGATACCTCTTCCTTCATGGGAGGAAGTGGATAGGAAAGAATTCTCTTTATACTGAAGGTCTGGAAAGGAAGGTTGACTGTGATAGTTTTTCCTATTGTGAAAACGATCATTTGACAGTTTATGAAGACAAGTAGTTTTTTCCTGGAGGGTAGAAACTTTCTTCTGGGTTTTACCATCTTTGGTAGAGATGTTGAAATTGGAAAGTTGTTCATTGATTTTGTCAATAATATTTTCGGAGATTTCAAAGGTATCTTTGAGTTTAGGAAATTTTTCCCTGGAAAATTTGGGGAGTTTAAACCCTGGGTTAGGTTCAATGTTCTGGCTGGATGAAGTAGAAGATGGAGTAGGTCTCCTACTAATGGAAGGTTTGGAATCTTCTATTTGTTTGGAAATAACATGAAGAATTTGGTTTGAGTAGTTGTTCTGTTCTACTACTAGATCAATGTTAGTAGAGGTGACAAAAGAGGCGAACTTATCACTCTTTTCCTTAAAAGGAGATGCTTTGATGATGGTTCCTGCAACAGGGATATTGAGTCCTTCAAGAGGAGGAGTGGTAGATTCTACAACCTTGTTGGAATTCGTATACCATTTGTTGATGATGACTTGGAGCGACTCGGTTTGATTTTCAATCTTACCTGTCATCTTGAACCATTTGAAGAATTTGATTTCACAACCTATTCTTCTCATGTCAGCCATCCAAGAATCCCTGAATGCTTCTCTTTGTTGAAGAGTATATAAGTAGCAACATACCACTTTCTCTTTGTCTGGTTATCTAGATGAGTCCAGAGTTTGTGAAGGATATTCTGGTCATGATTGAATGTATCACCTATCTTGAGCATTGTGATCCATCTTGGCTTTTCCACCTGTGGCAGTTCCATCTCACTAGCAGTGGGGCTGGTAGGGAGATCTTGGTGAAAGACTTTAGGGATATCCCCTGAAAAGTCCCCTGAAAAGTCTACTCCGGTGACTTTTCATTTGTCATTGTTGACAGGAATAACTTCAAATTCTACCTTCTCTGGGGTATTTGAAGAAGAAGGTGGTCTGGGAATGGGTCTCGAGGGACACGAAGTAGAAGGACTGGACCAGGATGACCTTCTATGCGATTCATCTAGTAACAGAATTGTCAAAGAATTTGAGTTCTATAGACTCATCGGGGAACTGAATGACTCGTTTAATTTGAGATCTCTCAGAGTAAGATGAGAAATGTTGGGTTATGGCTTCAAAACGCCAATCATTGCTGGAAAGTACGTCATTCCAATTGAGAAGTCTGGGGACAAAGATAGTACTATGTTCATGGTTGTCTTCCATAAGCATAGTTACACCTTTTTGGCTATCAACATGAGCCTTTGGTGCACGAGTGGTTTTCATAAGCCTATAATATACTCGATAGATAATCTCTATCTCATGAGTATTGGCTTTGCTGTTCAAGTTCTTAGTTTTGACATTGAGTGTCAAGGAATCCATGACATTAGGATCATTAATGTCAACTGAAAAGTTGGGATAACAATTAAAGTATATCGGGCCATCGGCAAGGTTACTCTGGAGGACTCCTAACAGCGAATCATCAAAATTAAGAAAACGGTCGTCTCGCAGGAGGACACAAACAGGAATATCAATGCCTTTTCGAAAAAGAGGCTTGATAGCCACTTGCACCAAACCAATATGCAAATAATTAAAATCAGTTCTATAACAATTAATATCATTATATTTAAGCAAGCGAATAATTTCTAAAGAATTATTAATAGCAATGGTAGACTCACAGGTCTTAATATTATGTCTAGCAATAAAACTGAAATTACCTAGATGGTAAATCTTTTGAAAAGGTTCTTCTGATATATTCCATTTTTGAAGATCATTTTCAATTTTGCAATCTTAGTTGCTTGAGAAGATAAATTAACACTACTTAAAATTTGTTGATTATTTTCCATAAGTTTTGAAAATACTGTCTAATGGATTTACAATGCAAAATATTTCAATAAGTATAACAATAATAATAAAATAAGTATGCCAGCATATATGGAATATTAAAACACATATAAGAGATCTAAGTAATATTTCTAAGGGAGGGTCTGTTGGTTTTACATCTGTTCTTTTCCTAGAGTTATCTTGGCTACGGGATCACCATTAGCAGGTTTAAACGCCCACCTGGCTTCAGTGACCTTACAATCGGGCTAACCAACGTATGCACTGGGTATTATTCGATTAACTCACACACTTGGGAAAGAATGAACACCTCACACCTAGTATAGAAAAAGAATATAGGAATATGATAGATGAAATAATAATCATATACATACAAACATATTTAAAGTAAATTATAGAAATATTTTTCAAAATAATTTTTCCATGCCTTAGACAGTATATGTGCTTAGCTGCTCATGTTAAATGCATTATCACGCCAACATGGCTCTGATACCAATAAAAAGGATCATTGGTTTTATAATTGAAATTGATGTCTTCATCATCACTGTATTCTTCTGAAGAGTGTGAAGAGTCTGAAAAAGGTTCTTCAAGAATAGAAAGGAGTTTTTCCTTGGTGTCTTCATCAATGCCGAGGAGGTTGATCTTCTTTTAGGAGAAGCACAATGTCTTCGTCGTCGGACTGATCATTGTCCATTTCTTTTAGAGCTTTCTTTAATCTCTCTTTGAGCACATTCTTTGATGGAAAAACTGAAGCTGCTTTGGGAGATACCTTGACTGGAGTTTTAGATATCACCTTGTGAGTTTATCCTCGAATTATAATCTCTTTGGAGAGATATTTGATTCTATCTGACTCTGTCTTAGCAAAGTTCCAAGATAAAATATAAGAAATTCTTTTCTTAATAAAATATTTACACATTTTAATGTGTTCTGGCAGTGTAGAAAGTTCTTCTTTGGTCTAAAATTCTTCAAACCTATTAAGAAATTGTTGGGGTAGAACTCTCTATTCCTTCCGAAATAGCTCCACCATTAGTGGAACCATCTGGGGATGACTGTTTTGACCATGTTTGGACAATATGTGATAAACCAGGTGTGTCCCGGTCTGATATACAAGAAATTGAACCATGCATTTTTGTAGTCATGCCAATTATAAGTCTGAGGCTTATGGGGCATTAATAATGCAATGGGAGTGAAGAGGTGATCTGCATACCATTTTGATGGAGACAGGACCTTTTTGATAGTAAACCTAGAATAACTGATATATTCTAGTTTTTTATCACTCATGGTGTGTTTAATAATGATACACTCTGTGTCTACTAATATGGCTTTAAAGTACCTTTGAGTTTTGAGTGGATTATCTGTATCCACAAAATTGTTGTTCAGATAGACTGTCTTAATAAGACTAGCACTAGGAGTTCCCTCATACTGTTTATCTATAACCATGATTGGTAAAGCTTGCTTTGTTAAGAATTCAAATTCTTCCTTTGGTGTAGACGTTTTACGCTTTTTACCCAGTGATGGTTTTATTGCTAGCGCAAAGGTCTCAGGGGCCTTCATTGTATAACTTTCTTTGGTTTGTACCGAAGATGTTGTTCCTTGTTCAATCTTTTGATTGATCAATGTGGTAGGTGTATTCACCTGTAATTTTGGGTAATCTGCTAGAGCAGTGTACCTGTTTTGGAACCCAATATCTATTAATGGATTTGTCCTTTGTGGAATAGTTGGTCTATGTGGAAATGATCCTGTGCTAAGAACTTCAAATGGTTTAGCTATTTGTTGGGTCTTCTAGGGTGAGTCTGGCTTCAGGAGCCTCAGTTGGGCCTCATTATTTTCTTGTAAAAATTCTCTTGTTAAGAAATCTAGGAGGGAGTTGTTTTCTCCTTTTATAAAGTTAATTTCAAAATCAAAACTAGATAGTAGAGCTTGCCATCTAGCAAAGATCTGTTTTGAAACAAGGTTTTTTACATATTGTTGTAAAATTTCTTTAGCAGATTTACAATTTACTATAAGTAAAAATTCTTTAGCAGATTTACAATCTACTCTAAGTAAAAATTCTTTTTTAACAAGATCATCTTGAAATTTAATGATACATAACACTATAGACAAAACTTTTTTTTTAACAGTTGAATAGTTTTTTTGTGCGTAATTCTAGATTTCAAAAGTAAAACGAACAAGTTGTTCTGTAGATTCAGAATCTATTCTTTGTTTTAGAATTGCTCCATAACCAGAATCAAAAGCATCAGTCTCAACAAGCATGAATGCATCAGGGTTAGGGATTCCTAAACAAGGGATACTTTGAACTAAAGCTTTGACATGAATGACAGGTTGAGTTTGTTCAGAACTCCAAGGAACTGGGTTTTTTCTAAGCCTTTTGTACAAAGGTTCACAAACTTGTCTGACTTTGGGAATAAAATCAGCCACATAATTGAGAGTTCCTAAGAATCTCTGAAGTTGAGTTTTATCGGTAATTTCGTTAGGAAATTTGGATGAGAACTCTATGGCCCTGCAAATAGGTTTGTAAGCACCTTGGTAAAGGTCATGTCCTAAAAACCTGATGGTAGTTTGGAAGAGCAACATTTTCTTAGCGCTAGCAACCAAACCATTATTGTTAATATTTTCTGAAAACATTGATTCTCATTTTAAACAACTATATATATATATATATATATATATATATATATATATATATATAATAAATTCACATAAAAATAAATTTATTATACATAAAGTGCAATTATGTGTAAGATTCATTGTAATATATATATTTTTTGTTAAATGATTCATGGTAAAATAAATTCATTATTGATGATGAAGTTGAAGATGAGACAATACATTTGAAACTAGTTACCGTAAGGAAATATGCATCTAGAATTATTCACAATTATATGGTGTAGTTCGAAAAGATAACATCAAAACTTTTGGATGCAATAAGAAAAGTTAGAGATGAGCTTCAACTAGATTTAAATTTTAACAAAAAACAAAACACAATAGAATCATATTTCACGAAATGGTCTTAGTTATATTTGTACTCTTAAAGAATTATTAATTTATAATTTAATGGGACCACATATTTATATAGGTGTCTTCTGAAAATATATTATCTTAATATCTTATCGAAATAAGTGATTTTTTCCATTAGTACAAATTGGGACCAGAGAAAAATATTATCTTAGAGAGATTATCAATTTACTGAGTATTAATTTAGTGAGATTTTACGGTATATTGATTGGAGTGAGGTCCAATACACTCCAAATCTAATATAATCCTTATAAGATATACTATATTTCCTATACAAGTATATTCTATCTATTGGCTTACGAGATTTTCTATTCGGGATCGATGTTGTGTCATGAGCGATAGAATTCTATGACTTGGAGATAATCTCCATCTCCATTGTTGGGAGGTGTTCCCCTTCTTTCATTTGTTTCTCTTGATATATAAGAGGATTAGTTTCTTAAAAATATCCATCATGGGTAGTGATGAAGAAGGCACAACAACCAAGGCAACATGAATAGTCCACAAATCTTTTACCAAAAATAAGTGAAGTTTGATGGTGTGATGAGAAGCACAAATTAGGGTTACAGAAGGGATTGTGAGAACAGAAAAAAAAGAAGGAAAGTTAGAGAAGAAGAAGTTTGAGAGTTTCCAAAATGAAAAGAAGGGAAGAGAGTATTTATGAGCTTGGAAAAAGTGAAATCATCATTACTTCGATAATCATTGTCTGACTTAATCCAACTAAACATTGACATTTATATGTCCGTAACATTTAGTTGAAGGAAGTGCACATCACTTCAATATTGTTAGAGGTCCTTTCACATACATTCTCTAACTCTTCCACTTCATGGTCCTGATTCCACTAGTGTATGAAAATTGGAAGGATTATCTGTATAGGATAAAAACTAGGTGTGGCACATGGGATGATTATCAAAACAAGACACGTGAAAGATAGGGCATGACGAATGTGACCGAAAAGAAGTTAACATTTGATACCTTTCTTAAAATGGTCGAATTTATAGATAACCCGAATTTGGTCATATATTCAGGACCACTGTTATTTTTCATGTCCATATATATGACATCCTAGGTTGGTATCGGACATCTGGCTACGACTGGTACAGATAAGGCCAAAGCTCAACCATTCTTTCCAGCCGTCGCAGAATGGAAGAAGACATAAATCAATGAGACTTTACGGGGGAACATTCAAGAATACCTTACCTTGTTGTTTTATGACACCTCATTTCTACTCTTTCACTAATATTATTGTAGATTTTTAAAATTTGTGCAACTCTGTAAGATGTGTTCAATTCTAGTTGGGACTCTACAATATGTATTCGATTCCAGTTAGAATTCTTGGAGGCTTTAACCTTAAAGCCTAGCTTATGCCTATATAAAGTATAGTATTATATTGCTTAAAGAGGCATCTCTAATATTTTGAAATTTCATGAAATATTCATAAAGGGATCAAATTCAAATCATCCTAGTTTGAGAAATACGTTGAGAAACAAAATTGTATCCATATTGATTTATCAATAAAATATTCTCGCTTCTTCAGATTTTGCTTGCGGTTGATTTATTTTCCATATTGTTTAAATTTTGTTGCAAATAATTATATATTTATACTTTGTAATCTCAATTTCCATAGTACTGTATTGTTTGTCGCTTTTTTTGTAATGTTTTTTTTTTTAGTTTTCAAAAGCGACACAGTCCATCGTTTATTTTCAATTTATAATTTTTTTTACATCTTGAAAAGCGATGGACAAAGAGATGTCGTCCGTCGCCTTTTTTTTTTAAAAATAAATCCAAAAAGCGACATCGTTCGTCGCTTTTCTGGAAATTATATTTTGAAAAGCGACGAACTAAAGGACCCTATCTGTCGCTTTTGTCTGTAATTTTTTTGATAGCAAAATCTGTTGCCCACCTACAAATTAAATTAAATTCAATATCAAATCAATTCAACCCACTCAAGCAAAACAGATAATTAACATGCTACACAAAATATAAACTAGCAAACTTAATTAAACCTTCAAAAATACATAAATCACAATTTAAAGACTTATAAAGTCTTTCAAAATTCAAAATTAGTTCATAAATATTACATTTCAAGATCTACAAAGTTCAAGCTTAATTAATTCATAAACACTAATTAAGTTTAATATTTCAAATAATTAATTATATTCCTAATTAAGTTCAAGTTATTATAAATAAAGTTAAAAGTTCTAATTAAGTTTAAATATATTAAGATCAATACGATTTAAGTACTTCAAAGTTAAAATTAAGTCCAAAGTTCTAATTAAGTTCAACTTAAGTTCAAGTTTTAATTAAGTTCCAATTAAGGTCAACAAGATATTAATTTTATATTACTAATAAAGTTCAGGTTATAATAAATTAAATTCAAATATACCTAGGTCAATACGATTTCAAGTAATTCAAACTTCAAATTTAGTTCAAAGTTTTAATTAAGTTCAAGCTTAGTTAAATAGTTCATAAAGACTATATTTTATCAAGATTTCTAAAGTTCACAACCTAATAATTAATTCATAAATTTTACAAATCAAGATTTCTAAAGTTCTAAAATCCTACAATAATTCAAGATTTCTAAAGTTCACAACCTAAAGTTCTGAAATCCTACAATAATTCAAGTTTTCTAAAGTTCACAACTTAAAGTTCTAAAATCCTACAAAAATTCAAGTTCTCTAAAGTTCACAACCTAAAGTTCTAAAATCCTACAATAATTCAAGACATCTAAAGTTCACAACTTAAAGTTCTAAAATGCTAAAAAAAAATCAAGTTCTCTAAAGTTCACAACTTAAACTTCTAAAATCCTAAAAAATCAAGTTCTCTAAAAGTTCACAACTTAGGATGTGTTTGGTATGCAGGAAAATATTTTCCAATTTTCCCATGTTTGGTTGGCTTAAATGTTTGGAAAATATTTTCCAAATAAACTCATTTTCCTCAAATTTAAGGAAATTGACTTCCCTTCCAAAATTAAGAAATACATTTTCCAAAACTCTATTTCATCGTTTATTTTTTTTGGGAAAAGGGTTCAAAACACACCCAAACTATGGGAAAAATTGTTGTTACACATATGAACTTTGCAGGGGTCCTATGACCCCCCATACTTATTTTTAGTATATTTTTATAGGTATTATTTGCTTAGTCAAATCAACAAGTAGACGAACGTACAAGAGGCGCGTGAGGATGGTCTTAAAATTACTGTAACCTATATTTATTCGCCACGTAGCAATTAACTTATGATTTTTTTTCATTTAATATTTCAATGTAGCCGTTGTTCTTCATCAAAAACCTCCATTAAAGACACATTGCCCACTTTGAAAGGTAATATTTGAAGAGGTAAGCATTGATTATTATTTTATTAATTTTTTTTTGTTTATATTAGTGTTTAGGGCTTCTAATTTGTTATTCGATTTTTCTGTATAAAAATTAGGGTTAGCTATGGAAGAGGTAAAATTGGATTTGAACAAGATTTGTACAGACAATGAAGATCCGATGTTGATTTTTGAGGTGCGATGCAGTCATGGTTTGTTGCTTCCTTTGAAGACTTCTTGGTCCAACAACAACCTCAGAATAAGATTTTGGTCTTGCCCATATTATGGTGCAAGAAAGTGTAATTTCTTTCGATGGAGGGGTGGTTTGATTGATGAAAGATCTAAGTTCATCATTCCAAAATTGGTGAAGAAAATTAAGGAAATGGACAAACAATTAGTGTCGAAAGTAAAAATAATGAATAAGATGAAAGAAATGGCTCATTGAAATGATAGTGAAATTGTCGAGTTGATGGATAATTCAATTGTGACGGACCTTGAAGGCGAATCTGCCCTAAGCGTGAAGAAAAAGAAGGATAAGGAAGAAGATTTGATTTCCATGATTGTGAAGAGTTGATAAAAAAATGCAACAAAGAAGTGATGGAAATGAAGAAGAAAGGGACCAACTACTCTAACTTTATTAAGACTTTCATAAAGTTTCTGTTAATGTGTTTTGCAATATGGATCAATTGGTTAATGCAAGTTGAAGACTTAAAGACTTGTCATGATCAATTGCCATAGTAATTGTTTTATTTTTCTAGTTGAAGTCTTTTGTGATGAAAAATTTGGTTTTCTTGAATGATACTTGGTATGTTTATGGTTAAGTTGTTTTAGTTATTGAATTGGTAAACATGTTATTGAAATCAAATAGAAATTGATAAAATGAAACATTTCTTCATATAAAATAAATGCATCATAAGTTCATGTACCAAAAGACTTACATCAACATAAGTTCATAACTTCACAAAAACAACCATCTTAAACTTCTTACGTTTGTTTGCCAACCCAACTATTATTATCTTATCAATACCAAAAAAACAACCACCTTCACTTATTGTCAAAAACTACCAGCATGTTAGCACTATTTCCATGCTTTGTTAGGTTGGGAAGGAGATAAGTTTTTCCTTTTGTTCACCCTAATCTCTTCAAGCTGGCCTGCTGTGACTGCTGTTTTACCCTTCCACCTTACTCCAGTCCTTGGTTTGTAACCAAGGTCTCCAATAACATCAACTGACCTTATAGGCTTTCTTAAACCAGTGTGTATTATCCTACTACTTGCCAAGCCATTCTATAGACAAAGAAAGATAGTTAGTAAGCTACATTTAGAACATAAAACTTTACCATATTTTTTCAACACTTACATTATATGCAGTAAACCCATCTTCAGCAACAAACACACCCATCCCAACTGTCTTAGGCCTTTTAGCAGGTGGTTCAACTGGTGCATCATATGAAGTTGGTGCATTGGAGTTTCTTGCTCTAGATTGAGATACATGTGGAGTAGGTGCAACAGGTAATTGATAACTAGTTGGATTTTCAAACCACTTAGCAAATGAAGTCCTTCTCGGAATAGGGATTGTCATACCATTAGCAAGTGTCTTTCTTGGCCTTCCTCTACCTCTTGTAGGTTCTTGAACAGCTTCATAAGTAGATGCTGCCTTTTTTCCCCTTTCAGTGGCTCTAAGAGGTGCTTTAATAGTAGGTGTTGCATTTTTTTCCCTTCCCCTGCCTCTTAGAGGTGCTTGAACAACTTCATAAGTACATGCTACCTTTTTCCCCCTTTCAGTGGCTCTTGGAGGTGCTTCATTAGTAGTTGTTTCTTTTATTGGCCTTCCCCTGCCTATTGGAGGTGTTTCAGTAGTAGTTGTTTCTTTTCTTGGCCTTCCCCTACCTCTTGGAGGTGCTTCAGTAGTTGTTGTTTGCTTTCTTGGCCTTCCCCTACCTCTTGGAGGTGTTTCACTAACAACAACTGTCTTGGCCTTTCTTGGCCTTCCTTTGGCCTTGGTTGGGCCAGCATGATCCTACAAATTTTTAAACACAATCACATTATGGTCAAACAATCACAAATTCTAAAACAAAAAATCACAAAATTATATAAATACACACCTTTAAAGGACAACCTCTCTTGTTATGATTTTTACCATGACAAATGCTACAAGTCATGTAAACTCCTTTTCTTGACAACTTGCCACATGTTTTGGTCTCCCCTGCCTCTCTTTTCCTAACTTTTCCTGGTCTGCCTGGCATTGACTTAACAACTAGTGGTTGAACATGAGGGTTTGTGGACTCAGGCCACATTTTCATATTGGTGACTGGTTGGAGGAAATGACAATAAGTTCTCAGAAAAGTCTCCTTACTAGAGTAGTTATCAACAAAGTCAATTGGTTCCCACTTCTTATAATATATGGCAGCTATGGCAAGTGGGCAAGGTATTCCCTTGAGCATCTAGGACCTACAAGTGCATGTTGTACTTCTAATATCAACAGTATGTTGATATGATCCATCATTAATTTCAAATACTTTCTCCCCATTGAGCTCAATATTACATCTCATTGACTTCTCTATATTTTTCTCTAGTACCCTCAATGCCATTGGAGATATATTCGTTAACCATGTATTTGGAAATTGACTGAATTGACCTATTCTAGTCATTACCTTCACTCTTATCTCTTCAAGCATGGTGATGATGGTTTTATGCCTTTGTCCTAAGATCCAAGCATTAAAACTCTCAGACATATTATTGCCTATACTATCACACTTGATATCTGTTCTAAAGTACATTTTACACCAAGTTTGCACCTTGTAATGGAGTAAATCTTCAACCATCTTTTTGGTGCCTAACAACTCCAGCATTGCCAGATTTTCCTTTATCTCTCCTTCAAATGTGCATTTTGCACATTTCCATAATCGACTTTTTCTTTGAAGACCTCTCCAATTTTTTACCCAATTAGTAAGGATGTGTTTTGCACACATCCTGTGTTCCACCCCTGGTAAAAAAGATCCTTCAATGCTGACTCAAGACCATGAAAATGACAAGTCACAGTGGTATATAATATTGAATACAAAAAACTAGATGAAGAAAAGTAAAGTAAATGATCATACCTTTTGCATGTATGATATAACTGTGTAATCTTTCCCATCACCCAATTCCAAATCATGTATCAACAGTTTTAAAAACCATGTCCAAGTGCTCTTATTCTCATACTCTACTACACCCCAAGCAATAGGTAACATCTGATTATTGCCATCTTTAGCTAGATCAGACAACAATTGTCCTTTAGTTACTCCCTTAAAAAGGCAACCACTAAGCCAATACATTTTCTACAGCCACCTAAAAAGTATTTCTTCAAAGCATCAAAAAAAATATAAAAACTCTGAAATACCAGCCTACCACTCCCTTCAGAATCATCAACCTTCACAACACAAGTTCTCCCAGGGTTGGTCCTCAACATCTCATCTCTATAATAAAGTATTATTCCAAACTCTAACTCATGATCACCCATAATGTCTTTAAGTATTTTCCCTCTAGCTCTCCTGGCAGTGGTTTTTCCAACATGAATTTTCAACTCTTTCTTGATCAACTCCTAAAATTTGAATATCCTAATATTTGGTTGTTCAACAATTCTATTCCAGCAATGTTTAGCCAAGAACCTAGCATTGCACATGTAATTTCTAGTGGTCTTGACACATTTGTGTTTAGGAATGTAGGTTTTAATTATAAAATCATTGCTTGACTTGCCAAGACTTGCATACAACATCTAGGGACAACCTTCTCTACACCTGATACTAACCTTTTTGGGCGCATTAATATACTTTTCCAACTGAACACCCTTTTGAAGAGAATATTTGGTAACAAGCTCTCTGAACTCTTTTACATCCTCAAAAACCATCCCCAGCTACCATACCACTTTTTCAGTAGACTTATCAAAAATCACCCTTCTACTTGAACTTCTTGGTCTTATCTCATCATTTGTATTTGTCTCAACACTAAATGCATCAGAACTACAATATACAGGCTCATCACCAGTAACTTTACCTTTCAAGATTTTATCAACAACATCAGTTTCATCAAATCCTAGATCAGCACCAACTTCACCAACAGGAATTTCTTCAAGGTCATTTGGTATTCTTTCTCTTTTTTTGCTTCTCTGGTTTGTCCTTCTTTCACACCTCAAGTTTATGCACTCTTCATGGACATCACTATCATATTAAGCTTCACCTTCATTGAAAATATCTTTATGATCTGATTCATAACTGTTTTCTGTCGAATATTGAGACTCCAATTCACCAAAAGTTTTAGTATTTGTTGGTTGTGAAGAAGGTTGAGAAGATGAAGTACTTTCAGTGGTTGGTGGTTCAGTAAATGCAGTTGGTTCAGTTGTTGCAGCTGGTTCAGTTGTTGTTGGTTTGGGAAAATTAACACCCTCACCCCCTTCTTCAACACCCCTATTCCTTTCTTCAACACCCCTTTTTGTTTCTTTATTAAAAGTACCCAAAGATTCCTCATTGGGACCAGTATATTCCAATAAAGCAATGAGACCATTCATTTGATCAACCATGTGACAAACATAAACTTCAATAGTAACTCCATTTTGAAAATCTTGACAAAGTTAAAAAATGTCCCTGTCACTTTGGATATCTACAAGACAATTACTATTAGGTGGCCTAATATAAAATATGCAGCTTGTAGTGTACCCTAGTTCTTTTATGTAGCCTATTAGTTCAAAATAGGACATTCGATCCACATCAACATCCAAATATTCAGTAGTTTTACCTCCTACATACACTGGTTTACGACTAATAACATCCAAAAACCCACCATGATACCATCTTAATGTTACCTCTACAAACCCACTCATCCCTGAAATTATACAATAATAACAATAATAAATAAGTAGAAATATAATGAAAATATTGATAAGTGAGTATACGCAACCATACATGGTAGAAAATTAAATATTTTGGGGGAAAAAGAACTACAAGACAGTCACCTACAAATAAACCCTAGTAGCGACAAAATTATCCATCAAAATTCAACTACGAATAAACCCTAGTAACGACAAATCATAGCATTTCATATAATGTAATCTAACTAATTTTTCCTTCAAGACAAGTGATAAACAACGAGATTTACCTGGTAATTTTAGGAAACCTAGCAATCTAGGTTGTAGTGAAATCGTCAATTGATCAAAAGGTTGCATATGAAAATCTGAAATACACACCCACCAAGATGCAAGCAACAACTTTGAATTAGTTCATTCAAAGTGAAAGATTTGTGTGATTTGTGAGAAAGAGAAGATGAAAAGTCGCCGAGTTTTCTCCCCCTTTTCTAAAGTCGCTGAGTGTGACTGAGATATTTGTGAACACGCGTGTAGGTAAGCGCTTAAAGTTTGTGTGACTTGCTGGACTGACTAAGCAAATAATACCCATAAAATATACTAAAAATAAAGCTGGGGGGTCATAGGACCCCCGCAAAGTTCATATGTGTAACAAAAATTTTGCCCATAGTTTGGGTGTGTTTTGAACCCTTTTCCCTTGTTTTTCTTACCCTAGCATACCCCGTACCCGACCCTCCCCATTCAAACAAATTAAAATTTTTAAATTTTCTTATTTTTTAAATTTCAAATATAATTTTATCCTTACCACCAACCCCCCCCCCCCAAAAAGATAAACAATAAAAACTTAAAATTATTTTAAATTTTATGATTTTTTATCTCACTAACCCCTACTCCCTACCCCCCCCCTCCCCCCCAAAAAAAATAATTGCCTTTGAAGAAAATTTCAAATTTAATTATTTTTAAATTTTTACCCCACCCCCAACACGGCCACCCCACCCCCACCACCCCTTCATTTATATTATTTTATTTTGGGAAATATTTCAAATTTAATTTTTTTTCATTTTTTATGCCATTCTCACCCCTACCCAAACCATCCCCGTCAATTTTTTAAAAATAATTGTTTTTGGAAAATATTTCAAATTTTAAAGAAATTCATTTTTACACCACACCCTACCCTACCCCTACCCCACCACCCCCACCCTTACCCCCGCCATCCCCACCGAGGCATTTCTAGTCAATTTTTTTTTAAGAATAAAATGTTTTGGGAAATATTTCGAATTTGATTTTCTTTCATTTTTTACGCCAAACTCACCCCGACCCCCTACCCCCGCGCCATCCCCATCATTTTTTTTAAATGTTCTTAAAAATATTTCAAAATTTTAAAAAAATCTATTTTTATGCCACCCTACCCCAGCCCCTACACCCCCCTCCCCCCACAATCGGATCCTAATTCAACTATCGTGGTTGATTTTTGGATCAGAAATTATTTTTCTAAAGAATTTTTTTTAGTCCCAAGCCAAAAATAAAAGATATTTTCTGAAAAATATTTTTCATTCACCAACCAAACATTAAAAAGTATTGTCCAGAAAATATTTTTTACTCACCAACCGAACATGAGAAAACAAGTTAGAAACCACTTGTAATCCAAGAAAACATTTTCCTTCATACCAAACACACCCTTAAAGTTCTAAAATCCTACAATAATTCAAGATTTCTAAAGTTCACAACCTAAAGTTCTAAAATCCTACAAAAATTCAAGTTCTCTAAAGTTTACAACTTAAAGTTCTAAAATCATACAAAATTTCAAGTTCTCTAAAGTTCACAACTTAAAGTTCTTAAATTCTACAATAATTCAAGATTTCTAAAGTTCACAACCTAAAGTTCTAAAATCCTACAAAAGTTCAAGTTCTCTAAAGTTCACAACTTAAAGTTCTAAAATCTTACAAAAAATCAAGTTCTCTAAAGTTCACAACTTAAACTTCTAAAATCCTACAATAATTCAAGATTTCTAAAGTTCACAACATAAAGTTCTAAAATCCTACAAAAATTCAAGTTCTCTGAAGATCACAAGTTAAAGTTCTAAAATCCTACAAAAATTCAAGTTCTTTAAAGTTCACAACTCAAAGTTCTAAAATCCTATAATAATTCAAGATTTCTAAATTTCACAACCTATAGTTCTAAAATCCTACAAAAATTCAAGTTCTCTAAAGTTCACAAGTTAAAGTTTTAAAATCCTACAATAATTCAAGATTTTAAAGTTCACAACCTAAAATTCTAAAATCCTATAATAATTCAAGTTCTTGAAAGTTTACAACTCAAAGTTATAAAATCATACAATAATTCAAGATTTCTAAAGTTCACAACCTAAAATTTTAAAATCCTACAATAATTCAAGATTTCTAAAGTTCACAACCTCAAGTTCTAAAATCCTACAAAAATTCAAGTTCATATCTAATTTTTAAATTTGGTTCTATATAAACTTCAAATTCAAGAATTTAAGTTCAAGATTCAAGTAACCTTATTTCAACTTTCATATCCTATCCAATATTTTTCTAACTTCAAAGTAATCTAACTTTCATGTACAATCTAATATGTTTCTAACTTAAACTTTCAAACTTACTAAAATTCAAGAATTTCTAAGTTTGAAAATTCAATTAATCTGATTTTAACTTTAATATACTATCCAATATTGTTCTAACTTCAAAGTAATCTAACTTTCCATATTGTAGACAGTAAAATTCACGTCGAGATAATAATCAAGAACGAAAAAGTATGCAACAATCATTTTATTGATTTAAGTGTGTGTGTTACAATCTCTGTGATTCCTATGAATTCGCCTTTCCAGATATAATTAAAGGGCTCTTGAGCTTGATCTTGATCTTGAATTTGTCTTGAACTTGAACTTGAACTTGATCTTGATCTTGGATTCAAGGGCTTTGGAGCTTGTTCTTGAACCTTCGATGAACTTGAACTATCACACCCGGAGCCTACACCATGGACGTGGCAGAGACTCGAGAACCATTGTTGGCCCCAAGCGAACCCTTAGCCTGTCTCAACTCTCAACAGAAGACTTAACAAAAACTGAACTCAAAACAAAACTTTACTCAATGTCTCTAAATGAAACAACTTATAATGTATTAGAATATTCACTGGCCAATAGAAGGCAACTCAAGTCTTAAATATTAACAATAGAAATACAAAGACTCCTCAACTACTACTGTCTGTCTATGAAGCCTCTAAATGACAAATACGGAAGTCGGGACAAGACCCACAACATCCTAACAAAGCTAAAAGTAAATGAAATCCTCTGAAAGCATGGAGGCTCACCAAAACTAACTCGAACTGCAACTAGTATCAACAAAGCGCCCTGGTTACCTGTATCTGCATCATGAAAGATGCAAGCCAAATGGCGTTATTACATGGAATGTACGAGCATGTAATGGGAAAATTGAACATAACCTGCAAGCTTGGACTAATAAAAGGAAACCATAATACTCACCTTAACTCAACTCGACTCAAGGATACTAAGAGACTCAAAGATAGTCAAGAATTCAGAAATACTCAACTTAGTTCAATATAAAAGCAACAATAAGTGCATTATAAAGAAAGCTTTTAAAACACTAAATAGGAATTCAATATATTTAAAAATACAATATAACTCTTTTATTCTTATTTGGTCGATTCTCTAACCGACAACCATTACTATGAGCTATGTGATGATACAACATCTCACCCACACTGCCAGAACTGTCCTATACCTTGCCAGAGTATAAGGTATCCTCAACTAAGTGGATCCACTAAGATATGCTTAAAAACAAATAAGTAATCATCTAAAAAGTATGACCCTTTCTACCCACATTGGCTAGATGGGTTATGAGGACTTAGAGTTGTTTGAACTCGTCCCCGTATTGGTGCTCAATACTACTCACAATAATACAACTTAGCTCATATGTTTAAAACATTTCCTCATCCTCAAACTTTGAGATTATTTCTCGAAAGGTTCTCTTAAAAGAGATTATACTCAGAAACTCCTCATGAACTCATCTGGAAATCGATGTTTCCTCTAATTTTAAATGTAAAAACATTTTCTTGGGAATACTTAGTTCCCATATATTCATTTAAAAAAAAAATGAAACTAAACTCTCCTCATCCTCATACTCAAGTCCTCAATTCTTAAAACAAGTTTTAAAAGCTGCAAAAGACTTCTCAATTGACTCAAAAAAAGTCCCTTAAACTCTACTCTTAACTCGATCTTGAATTTGAATTATGAATTCAAGAGTTATGATTTATGATATGAAGGATCTTGTGATGATTAAATGTAGTTTAGATAGTTAGGATTAAGAAAGGAATGAAAGCTCAACTCGAAGGGACAAGTACAGATTGATGAACGAAGAAGAATATGGTTTGACGCTCCGGGCGAAGGGGTGGCGCGTCGCGCCAGATTTCCAACTACTAGGGGTTAATTCGCGATCGCTGGCGCCCACGCCGCTCTGGCGATTCGTGTGATGCCCCATCCCCTTCCCAGAATGATCTGACAAATTTTTCTTCTCATTTTCTGACCCTAATTCACCTAGAATCAATTGTTTCCCTCAAATTTTCCTTAGATTCAATTACCCAATATAATTACATGAGAATCTACTCACTTTTCGTCAAGAACAACCCTCAAAGATCAAAATCCTCACCTCAAATATTCATCAAACTCCATAAACAAAGCATGAAAAACAAAACCTCAAGAACACCCATGGAGAATTCAAATCATTCAACCTCAAGAATGAAATTACGGATGTAATTCACATGATTGGCGTGTGGTACAATGAACCCAATACTATGAAAACTTACAGACCTTAATTTGGTGAAACAAATCCTTAATTCGTAAAAAATCTTGGCGAATGCTTGAACTCTTCCTCTTGAACTCCTCTCAAAACCCTAAGCGTGATTTTGAATTATGAAAACTGATTTGAATCAGTTTAGACCTCTATTTGGGTAACCCAAATGAGTTGGGCTGATAGGTTAAGGAAAAGACCAAAATACCCTTCAGTAATTTGGGTAATTCTTTTACCTGGACAGGCTGAACTCAAACATGCATATTTCCCTCATCCGAACTCGAGTTTTAGCAAACTTGGTGGAGTTGGAAAAAAGATTGAAAGATCTTTCATTTGATATCTTATGGGCCACCTAACTCATCAAGTGCTAAAAATTATGGTCATTTGAAGTTTACCCAAAACTCATAATTGGAGACTAACTTGCCCAAATATCAATTTTGCCGTTTCCAAATTAGCACTTTTTAAACTTAGCTCTCTTTAAGGTAGGATGTTATAATATCTCCCCCCTTGGGAACATTTGTCCTTGATTGAGATTACCTTAATCAGAAACAGGGGTGGGAAAATATCTAACATCTAGTTCAAACACCCACCAAGAAATTAACACAACTCTACATATCAATTTAAAGAAATATTGACAAGAAGTTATTACCTTGCTCTGGAATTGATTTGGAAGGAAAGAGATGTGGGTATCTCTTCTTCATATCCTCCTCAGCCTCCCAAGTAGCTTCCTCAATAAGCTGATTCCTCCATAAGACCTTGACTGATGCTACCTCCTTGGTTCTTAACTTGCGAACCTGACGATCAAATATCTCAATGTGGATCTCCTCATAAGATAGGTTGTCCTTAATACCAATATTTTTAGTAGGTAATATAAGTGAAAGATCACCCATAAACTTCTTCCATATTGAAAAGTGGAATACTAGATGGACTACTGCTAACTTTGGCGGTAGCTCCAACTCATAGGCTACATTTCCGATCCTCTAGGATATCATATACGAACCAATATACCAGGGACTAAGCTTCCCTTTCTTGAAAAACCTCTTAACACCCTTCATGGGTGAAACCTTCAAATAAACCCAATCGTCCACCACAAACTCTAAGTCTCTTCTCCTAACATCAGTATAGGATTTCTGACGAGTTTGTGCTATTTTTAACCTTTCTTGAATGATCTTCACTTTCTCCATAGCTTGATTAACCAAGTTTGGTCCTATCAACCCAGTGTCACCAACTTTAAACTATTCAATAGGAGATATACATCTTCTCCCATAAAGAACCTCATAAGGAGCTATCTGGATGCTAGAGTGATAACTGTTGTTGTAAGCAAACTTAATGAGAGGTAAGTGATCATCCCAATTACCCTTGAAATCAATCACACATGCCCTCAACATATCCTCTAAATTCTTAATTGTGCGCTCTGCTTGACCATCAGTCTGAGGATGGAAAGTAGTACTCAAATTTACCTTTGAACCCAAACCTTTCTGGAAAGACTTTTAGAATTGTGCTGTGAATTGCGCACCTCTATCTAAAATGATGGACACTAGAACTCCATGAAGTATGACTACCTCTTGAATATATATCTGGCATAATCTTCTACTGAATAAGTAGTCTACCAGCAAAAAGTGGGTTGATTTAGTCATCTCATCTATAATCACCCAAATCGAATCATGCCACCGTGACAAACCTGTAATGAAATCCATATTCATCATCTCCCACTTCCATTCTGGAAGATCTATGTTTTGAGCCATACCACCTGGCCTTTGGTGCTATACCTTGACATGTTGGAAATTCGAGCACTTAGCAACGAACTCTGCAATATAGCTCTTCATGCTACTCCACCAATAGACTTCTCTCAAGTCACAATACATCTTTGTGGAACCCGAACGGATAGAGTATCTGGAGCTATAAGCTTCCTCCATGATCCTCTCTTGGAGTTCATCCACCTTTGGTACACACAATCTACCTTGATACCTCAATACACCATCTCCCCCTTGTTCAATAGACATCACTTTCTATTTATGGACATTTGCCTTCAATTCAACCAAAATAGGGTCTTGGTCTTGTTTCTCTTCTACTTCGAACACTAATGATGATTCAGCCCCATTCATCACCATTACTTCTCCTTCATTGGAATCCATTAATCGGACTCCCAATCGTGCAAGTCTGCACGTCTTTGGATAACTCTTTCTTTCCTTCTTCGACATGGGAAGTACTACCCATAGACAACCTGCTCAAGGCATTAGCAACAACATTAACCTTACTTGGGTGATAGAGAATACTCATATCATATTCCTTAAGTAACTCTAACCAGCTTCTCTATCTGAGATTAAGCTCTTTATGACTGAATATATATTGAGGACTCTTGTGATCAGTGATCACATCAACAAGAACACCATAGAGATAGTGACGTCATATTTTCAAAGAAATTACTATCTAACTCTAGATCATGGGTTGGGTAATTCTTCTCGTGAATCTTAAATTGTTTGGAGGCATAAGCTATAACTTCACCATTATGCATCAATACACAACCCAGTCCTACTCTGGACGCACAGAATACACCACAAAGCCTTGTGTACCCTCTGGTAAGGTCAACACTGGGCAGTAGTCAACCGCATTTTCAATTCCTGAAAGCTTTTCTCACAAGCTTCAGACCATTGAAACTTTGCTGTCTTCAGAGTCAAATTTTTGAAAGGGGATGCAATAGATAAGAACGCCTTAACAAAACTTTAATAATAACCATCCTATCCTAAGTAACTTCTAATATCAATTGGAGATGTGGGTCTAGGACAGTTCTTTGCTGCCTCAATATTCTGAGTGTCAACTCGGATCCCTTCACTAGAAACAATGTGGCCTAAGAACACCATTGACTCAAGCCAAAACTCACACTTGGAAAATTTGGCATACTACTCTTTATCTCTGAGAGTTTGAAGAACTACTCTGAGATGACTAGCATGATCCTCTTCATTCCTCGAATAAATCAGAATGTCATAAATGAATACGATAAAATACATATCAAGATAAGGCTTAAACACTATTCATAAGGTCCATGAACGTTGCATGAGTATTAGTCAAAACAAAAGGCATGACTAGAAACTCATAATGACCATAGTGGATCCTAAATGGTGTCTTCAGGAAGCCACTTTCCCTTACTCTCAATCGATGATAGCTAGATCTGAGGTCTATCTTAGAAAAACAAGTGGCACCCTGAAGTTGATCGAAAAGATCATCAATTCTCAGAAGGGGATACTTGTTCTTTATAGTAACCTTGTTCAATTGGCGGTAATCAATAAACATCCTAAGAGAACCATTTTTCTTCCTCATAAATAAGACCAGAGCGCCCGAAGGTGAGACACTTAGTTGAATGAAATCTTTATCAAGAAGGTCATTCAATTGCTCTTTTAACTCTTGTAACTCAGCGGGTGCCATTCTATATGGGGGAATAGAAATATGTCGAGTATTAGGAAGACTATCTATACCGAAGTCTATTTCTCTCTTAGGAAGGACTTCGGGAAGATAATCTAGAAAAACTTTTGGAAACTCACTCATAACTGGAATTGACTAAATAGGTGGTGTCTCAACACTAGAGTCATTAACTCAGACTAAGTGATAGATGCAGCCCTTGGAAACTAACTTTCTGGCCTTAAGGTACAAAATAAAATGACCCTTAGGCACTGCTGAACTACTCTTCCACTCAATAACTGGCTCATTAGGAAATTGGAACTTAACTACTCGAGTTCTACAATCAAATGAGGCATAACAAGTATGATGTTATTCCATACCTTGAATAACATCAAAGTCCACCATATCTAACTCGACTAAGTTAGCTATGGTGTCCTTGTGATTGATAGAAATGGTACAATCACGATAAACTATCTCAGCTAAAATAGACTCACCAACAGATGTGGAAACACTAAAGGGCTCAAGAAGTTTCTTAGGAAAAATATCAAAATTCATATCAATATATAGAGTCACAAAAGATAGACTCACACCTAGATCAAGAAATGCTTATACATAAAAAGTAAAGACGTTGATTATACAAGTGACAACATCAAGTGAATTCTCTTGTTCTTAGCAACTAGTGATAGCATATAGACGGTTTACTCCTTCGCATGTCCCTGAAGTAGCTTGTCTAGGTGAAGCTTTATCTAGTGGAGCCACTAAACAAGATTGGGCTCTATTGCCCCCATTACCATTACCCTGCTGGTTCTTAGGGCACTCTCTCATGAAGTGACCTTTCTGGCCACACTTGAAGCAACCAATAGAGCCAGCACGACACGCTCCTGGGTGGTTCCTACCATACTTAGCACATGCAGGAATCCAGTTAGCCCCTTGTGCCACACTACATTGAGAGTGAGCAGGTCTAGCTCTGAAGTTCTGTTAATTCTGGTTTCTGAACTTACCTCTATTCTTTGGTGCAGGTGCACTACCAGATGATGGAGCAGGTCCATTTGGCTTTTGTTGAAAAGATGACCGGTTCGTATTGCTCTTCTGTTGCTAAGACTCATTTCCTAGTGTCTTAGCCTTCTTGTTCCGTAACTCTTCTCTATCTCTTATCTTATCCTCCTCAGCCACTTGCACATGGATCATAAGAATTGTTATGTCCATGTATCCTATCAGCATAGCAGCCTTTCCCTCCTTACCTGACAAGCGAGACAATCTAGATACAAATAGACTCATCCTGCTCCTTATGTTAGCAACCATCTCCGGAGCTGAGTGGGATAGTTGAGTGAACTTGAGGCTATACTAATGCACACTCATGGATTCCTGCTTCAAGTTAAGGAATTCTTTTACCTTCGCCTCCCTGAACTCATGGGAAAAGAAACACTCCAAGTAGGCCTCTTTGAGCACATCCCAGCCTGCAATTGGTGCACCCTCAACTCTACTCTTCTTCCATTGGTCGTACCAGACTCTAGCAACACCCTTCAGTTGGTACATGTAGTTTTTTGACACTTATGCACTTGATGTTTGATGAGACAAAAGATAAAACAAAGTACTTATCACTTTGACTTTCATGTGACAGATCAAATGGGAGCATGTGGTTTTTTGACACTCATGCAACTGAACTTAAAATATGGTTCTAAGCGCCTACATATCTCAGTGAAAAGGATCAAGTCACAACGTAGTTATGGGAGAGTTTTTTTTTGGTGTGCCGTACATAGTTTATACTCTTGCGGGCTAGGAGTGACATGCAATTAAGGCTCGTACCTTAAGGAGAAGCATCTTACTTCAAGGGTAGTACCTCTTCATGAATTTTGAATTAATAGGACCGATCCTTACGCCATCAACATCAACAAGCTTGTAAGCACCATTTGAATATGCTTATTGTACGACATATGGTCCACCCCATTTTGATGTAAATTTCCTTGAGACTTATGCGAAGTAATGATGGGTCTTCTAATTGCAAGGACTTGGTCTCCAAATTGAAAGAACCTTAAGAGAACCTTCTTTTTAAAAGCATGGGATAGACGAGCTTGATAACATTCAGGCTTTTGTTGAGCTTCTAGCCTCTTTTAATCAAGTGCTTCTAACTCTACAAGGCATAGTCAAGCATTTTATTCTTCAGTGAGTCCTTCTTGAATAACAAGTCTTAAGGAAGGTATTTGACGCTCAAGTGGTAGGACTGCTTCAACTCCAAAAGCAAGTGAATATGGTGTTGCTTGAGTTGGTGTGTGGCATGTCATCTCATATGCCCACAAGGCTTCTTCCATTCTTTCATACCAATCCTTTTTGGACTTGGAGAAAACTTTCTTGAGTAGGTTGCATAGTCTTATTGAATGCTTCAGTAATACCATTGGTGGAAGCATGATACGTAGAAAATTTATGTTGCTTGAAGCCAAAGAGATCACAAATCTTGTTCATTAACTTGTTGTCAAATGGCTTGCCATTGTCTTTTATTATGTAGCGAGGGATACCAAAATGATAGATGATATTCAATGGAATGTAATTTGCAACATTCTCATTCTTCACTTCTTTAAGAGCGACAACTTTCGCCCATTTTGAGAATTAATCTGTTGTAGCCAAGATGACAAGTGTCCACAAGAAGATTTTTGTAGTGGTCCTACAATAGCCAATCCCTAAGCGTCAAATGGCCAAGATGCAATAGTTGGGTGTAATACTATGGGTGGTTGATGTATGAAATTCACATGAAATTGACAAGCATTGCACTTTCGTGCATAATCTAGGAAATTCTTCACCATGGTTGGGCAATAATACCCCATTCTCTTTATGTGACAGTGGAGCTTCGGTCTAGATTAATATGATCCACATACTCCTGAGTATGCTTCTTGTAGAGCTTGAATTGCTTTTTTCTCTCCCAAATGAGGCACACAACGATGAATGTCAGTCCTTCTCTTTGGATTTTCAGGAAGTATCCCATAACACATATAGTCAATAATGGTTTGTCTCTAATCTTCCTTCATGGCTTCTAAAACAACAATGAGATATTCAAGCTTGTTTTCTATATATTCGTCCTCATTTGGATCCATTTTTGGCAAATAGTAACCAATGTTTGAAGAGGAAGGGTTAGTGTTGAAGCTAGGGTAGCCAACGCATAAGCTTTCTTATTTTTTGTTCTAGGCACATGTTGAAGGGTTACATCTCCAAGCCATCCTATCAACTTTTAAGCATAATAATGATAAGGGCACAATTCATGCTTCTTCATAACTTCCCAAGATTTGATTGATCACAAACTAAGAATCACCAAAATCTTGTAAGTGTAATTGCTTCATTTCGATGGCCATTTCAAGTCCAAGTATCAATGCCTGGTATTCAATGACATTGTTGGAGCAACATTACTTCAAAGTAAAGGAGAATGGTAGAATCTCTTATTTTGTAGTGACGAGCACCACGCCAGTGCCTGCTCCACCAAGATGTGCAGCCTCATCAAAGTAAATTTTTTGAGGAGGTTGAATTTCAATAGACATCGCATCTTTATCGGGAAGCTCATTAGTTAAATCCCAATCATCTAGTATCGCGTGGTGTGCAAAAAATTCTTATAATGGTTATCCCTTCATAGGTTTTTGAGGGATGTACAGGATCTCGAACTGTTGGAATTGGAGGTACCATCTAGTCGGCCACTAAGGATAGGTTTCAACATAACAAATTTGATAGGATTTGCTCTAGAAATAAGGAGACTAACAGGAGCTTGAAAATAATGCTTCATATTTTGAATTGAGAAGGCTAGAGCCAAGAACAATTTTTCAATTGGTGAATAGTTCATCTCATTTGGCGTCATTGTTCTGCTCAAGTAATAAAGAAAGTTTTCTTTGCCTTCACTATTCTCATAAGCTAAGAGGGTTCCTACGGACTTTTCTTGTGTCTTAATGTAGAGTATCAATGGCTTTCCAGGTATAGGGGCTGCCAAAACTGGAGGTTTCGCTAGATACGATTTGATACTCTTAAAGGCATCGCTACATGTTTGGTCTCAACTGAAAGAAGCACCTTTCTTCATGAGTGACCGAATGGTTGGCATCTTCCCGCTAGATTTGAGATGAACCACCTCAAGTAGGCTAAATTTCCTTGGAGACTTTTTAACTCATGAATATTTTGAGGCTCGGGCATCTTCGAAATTGTATCAACTTTGGATTTTTCAATTTCAATTTCTCGATATTTCACAATGAAGCCAAGGAACTTGCCAAAAGTATCTTTCGAAGGCACACTTCAATGGATTCATCCTTAGTTGATATCTTCAAAGCAACTCAAACACCATTCTTAAGTCTTTCAAATGATCACCCCTCTTTCTCGACTTTACCACTAGGTAATCAGCATAACATTCAACATTTTTATGGAAAAAGTCATCAAATATAGGCGTGTGAAATGCGGTGTGTTATTCATCCTTTGGTGCCATGCGAATTTGATTATAGCCAGAAGAAACGTCCATGAATGACATTGCCTCATAACCAGTGGTGGCATCAATCATCAGCTCTGAAATGGAAAGAGGGAACTCATCTTTAGGACATGCATTATTGAGATTCTTGAAGTCAACACAAATTCAAATTTGGCCGTTCTTCTTTCTTACATGAGCAATACTTGAAATCAATGTAGGATATTTAATTTCACGAATGAATCTTGCCTTAATGAGTTTGTTAACTTCATTTTCTATCAATGGAACGAAGTCTAGCCTAAAATGTCTTTGGGCTTGCTTAATAGGACAAGTATAATTTTTGACTGCCAACTGATGGACAACTACTTTAGGATTCAAGCCAGGCATTTCTTTATAACTCCAAGTGAAAACATCCTGATATTCTTTAAGTATATTCACATAAGCGATTTCTTCATCAACTTCTAGAAAGGCGCTCAAGAATGTTGGCCTTGGGCCTTCACTAGTGCAAAGGTTAACTTAATTTAAGGGATCTATTGTTGTATTCACTCCTTCTTCAAGTTCTGGTGGAGCATGTCCAGCATATTCCTCTTCTATAGGATCACTATCATCGATAGATATATGATGACACCAGATAATATCTTCCAACTCTTCATTAATCTTCATATTAGGCAAGGCATCGTGCACATTCTGGATTGTAACATTATATGAGGAGCCTATAATTTCTTCAACTTCCTCGCGCTCCTTGGTGTAAACCACAGTGTGAGCTTTTGCCTTGAGTTCCTACTTACACGAAACCATAAGTTTCACTCGTCGCCTCATCCCAGAAGAAATCAAACTTTTGAAATCCTTTTGGATCACAGGTGAATCAAGCGTTGTCACTCTTAGGTAACTTCTTCGATTCTTGTTATTCTCTTTCTTCAATGGACCTAACCTCTTAAAGACAGAAGTTCTTGTAGTTGATTTTCCAAGACGATCAAAGACAAAAGGCCTTTTATTAGAAGAAGCAAACTCGTCTTCTATAGTGATGTATTTATTGCTGGCCCTTCTCATGGAGATCCTAACTGGCGGTGGTTGGCTATAGTCTAGGCCTTCATATGCTTGCCTCATTTTGTATTCTGATGGGAGTTTCCCTAACATTGATGGCTCATTAGGGTTGTATCCAACCTTCACAAATAACTTGTAAGTGTTAGGATCAAAATATTCTCTTGTGTGTTATGTGGGGAGTGCCACATATCGCACTTGTTTTTGAGTGATTCTTTTTCCTGGCAGCTTTAAAGACAAGTTTATTGCATCGATCTGTTTGATAGGAAGAGTTAGGCCTCTTAATGCATGTTCTTGAATGTTAGATGATTGACCTTTTTCTTTCTTCACCTTTGGAACGTAGCAAAGTACAAAAGTCAATTTCTTCTTCAAAGACATGATCTTCCCTTCATTCAGAATGGGACAAGGTACTTTAGTGTGAAATTTTACCTTTCTGACATCAACATCAATTCTTTTGCTGGTGATCTTATCAGACTTGATTGATAACATCATTATATTTTTCTCCTTTAGTAACATAACTCTTCAAATATAATTTTGCATCAACAAAGTGTGTCTCAACTTCAGTGGAAGGATTATCATCTGCAACTATCTTCCTTTCAATTCTGCCTTCAAGATACCTTAAACATTTATAGTAAGAAGATGAGGCAATTTTATTCTCTTGTTCTCAAGGCCTACCAAGTAATATATTGTATGAAGTCTTTGCATCGATCACATGCATCCATGCACTTGATCACAAATCTTCCACGTGGATTTATAATTTAATAAAGCCTATGGACCTCTATCCCCTTTGATTGAATCCTTGTATCAACAAACGACTTTCACTAAGTTCTTCAGTTGTGATACCAAGTTCCTTCAATGTGTGGATAGCCAAAATATTTACTCCAGATCTTTTATCTATTAAGATTCTATTTATCTTCTTCTCTAGCATGTGACCCACCATATATAAAGGATGATTGTGTAGCATTTCACCAAATAGAAGATCATTATTTGTAAATGTGATTTTTGTATCACATGCATGTGCTTCTGGGAAAGAAGGTTCAACAGGTTTTTTAGAAGACGAAGGAGACATCATTGATGAGATTTCCCTCATTGCTTCTTCTTCGTCACTAGGAGACATTTTTTATGAGGATTCGCTCTCTTTGTCAGTATGAGACGCTAATGAGTCCACAAGTTGGACTCATTTAGGGCTATATTTTAATAGAAATTGTGTCCTCAAATGCTTATTTTATCTCAATATCTGATGAAAACATTTAAGTTTTAGGTATTTGAAGTTTGAAGGAAAGCATGACACTACGTCGCAAAAAGGAACAAAAAGGCTGAAAAGAACAAAAAAATGAAGGCATGAGGATCGCTGAGTTCACTTGGTGAGTCGCCGAGAGGTCTTACTTTGCCTTTCGTTAGAGTGTGCTGAGCCCTGAAGGGGAGGATCAAGTTAGCTAAAAAAAGGAGCAGTCGGCGCATCGCCAAGAAGTTCCACGAGGCAGTACCATGTCGCCCAATTACCCAGAGCACGACGATGTTGAAGGATGGTCCAAGAGGGCGATGAGCTATACCAAAGGGTGAATTATCGAGTTGATCGACGATTCCGACTAATGTTGTCAAATGGTCCGCTGCAGCACATATTTTTGAAAACTATAAATACTCATTGAGAGTTGTAGCTTAGTATCAGATTTTTAGTGTGGAACAATTAATATAATTTGTAGTACTTTTTATTTCTGCTCTGAGTTTGAGAGGGTTTCTCAAAACTTGAAGACGAAGAGGGTTTCATCTCCAAGGATTTGGACTTGGGTCTCTTGGATTTTTCATTCTTGTCCTGTAACAAGACTTAAATATTCATACCCATTTGAATGCAAGCGCATTTAGGTATAAATTTGTATCTCTTGATGTGTGGCTAAAAACCCCAATTCTTGGGGTGTGATTTTGTGAATATGGGTTAGATTAGTTGTTGGGTCTTGCTTGTGGATAGTCTATTCGTAGTTTAAATGTGATTTCATTTAGTGGTTGTGGATGAACTTAATGGGGTTGTAGTTGCAAATATAATCTCATTTATGTGTTTTCAGCTTGCGAGAGAGAGAGGTCGTAAAACTAAGACCACTAAATTGATGGCAAGTACGAGTAGGTCGACATGAGGTTCAGCTCGAGAGAGTGAACCCTAGCCCTATGTCCACACACTCAGCTCGAGAGAGTGAGTGGGTTAAGGCGGAGGCTGTTCTTCATGCGGCAAGTGGGTGTCCGAGAGGAATCCGCTTGAAATGGGGTAAGTTGCTCGAGAGAGAGCTTATCCCCTTTAAAGTCCAGCCTAGTCACAAATACTCAATGAATTTACTATCAAAAGCATGTACCCAATGATTTAGTCTATCCTGTATTCCTATCACATCCCAAGAATCCCCTCTCATTACTTAGATTTCTTTGTTGATTTTGCTGTTTTTACTTACTAGTGACAAAACTGCCATTGTTAGTTGACACTCTTGTGTCCTCCTTTAATTTACAATATTTTTAATCGTTAATGTCTTTATCTATGACTAGTTAGAACTAATTTTATTTTTCAATTAATTCTCAAAACCACTCCCGTGGGACTCGACCCCAACCCTTGGTTAGGTTATTATACTATTGCACGATCGTAGACAATTGCATTAGAAGTTGTGTCATTGATTATGCAAACATCAGACACCTTCATTGTTTCTTCTTTATCATCATTAAAATATGATGCCTCAATATTGTCTTGAGTAGACTTCGTGCAGAACCAACTTGATAAGAATTCCTTTAGAGTCACAGGATGTCAGGGTTTTTGGTAGTGATGCACTTCTACCTTTGCCCTTTTTGGGCGCTTGATTGATTTCTGTTTTTCTAGTTTCTCCTATATTTTCCTTCTAGTCGGCTGTTCAAATGATTCTTTTCGTAACCTTTACTTGTTGCGTCTTTGCCTAGTCATAAGAATCCAACCTTCATCACCATCTATATCAACTTGAGATTTGTCTTGCTTCACTGACTCTTCTTCATGCTTTTCAGAGATATATATTTGGACCAAATCGATCGAGCGAAATGTGATAGATATTTGGTTAGAAATAGCTTTTTCATCATCAACGACAATCTTCTTTTCTCTAGCCAATCGCATAACTCCATCCTTGAAGACAAAACATTTTTCAAGAGGGTGATTCACAAGTCTATGATACTTGTAATAATTTGGATCATCAATTTTTCCATCTTCATCAGGTCACTTCATCTATGGCAAATCAATAAGCTTTAACTCGAGTAACTCATCAAAAATATCAGAAACGTCAGAATCCAAGAAGGGGTATTCCTTTTTTTTCATCTCCCTTAGGATCAAATTTTGGTTCGAACGCACTTGGAAAGTCGTTTTCACACTTTGCTTCTTTCATTCCTTCGTAGTGAACTTTAGAGGCAACACATTAACATTCATGGATTCTTTGTTGCCATTCTTGGGTACAATTTTGCTTCATCTCTTGGATTCCTACTTGTCCATTCCTTTACGAGGATTTCGGACAAACGACATATCTTTTCCAGCAGAGAACATGCTCAACTCAATGTCATGAGTGCGAGTAGCTAGATCTTAGAAGGATTTTTGTTTTATTCCTTGGAAGATGTAGAGAAGCTCCCACTGCATCCATTGGATACACATTTCTATTGCGGAAGCTTCACTTAGCCTGTCCTTGCAATTCAGGCTCGCGTTCCTCCATCAATTTATGAAATATAGAATTAGATCATCCTTCCTTTGGTGAGTATTCATGAGTTCTACCATGCTCATTGTATGCCTTTTGCTATAGAAGCGATTGAAAAACTCGTGCTCTAGTTGCTCCCAACTATCGATAGAATTGGGCTCTAGGTCTATGTACCAATTAAAGGCATTTCCATTTAGAGAGCGTACAAAATTCTTGACAAGATGGTCTCCATATGTTCTAGCATTATTACATGTCTCCACAAAGTGTGCAACAAGTTGCTTCAGATTTACTTTAGCTTCAAATTGTTGAAATTTGGGAGGTTGATAACCACCAGACATTTTAAAGTTGTCAATTCTTCCAGTGTATGGCTTGTCATACATATGAGAAAACTTCGTGGAGACTTCATACTTACCTTTGAATGTTCCTTCAATGAAATTCTTCAAGTAATCAAGTGGGGTCATTCCTTCAGAAGAAACTGACATCTCATTAACAAACAGTGTTTTCTTCGCAGGAACTTCGATCTCTTTAACTTCAACACCCTTTCCAGGCGCATGACTCGCTTTTCCATCTATTAGTCCTTCCATCCTATAGATCAAATTATCGATTCGAGACTCTCGGTGTTGTACATGCTTTGTCAATCCATCAACAAACTTCGTCACATTTGCAAGTTGTTCCTTAGGGAAAGAAAACACAGTCACCATCGTTTGCATGATCATTGGAGATATAGGAGACTAGCATGGATTGTTGCAGAAGTTGATGTTCAGCGGACTCACATTGTGTGATGCATGTAGAGAGGATTCATTGGTTGAATCATAGTTCTCCTTTGTGGTAGTGTCTTGGAAATATATTACTCAAGTAGAGATAAGGTCTTCTTGATCTTTTCAACAACATTGCTTCCTCCTTCTAAAGCATTTGTGGAGGAACTTGATCCTTTTAAAGTCGAAGACCCAAAAACTGGCGTTGAAGTGGATGACACTTGAGATGTTTGTTGTCCTAGTGTAGCTGCCTTGCTCCTTGTAACAACTCTGAAACTTTCAAAGGTAACACTAAGAATTCCTTCAACTTTAGTAGAGAATTTGGAACTAGTGGCCTTTGAGGCAGTTGATTGAGAGTTTATCTTCATGGAACTTATCTCGATATTCTTTGATGCTTGAAAAGTTAAGATGAGAGGTAGAGATAGTCTCACCGAGCGTGCCAAAATTTGTAGACAGTAAAATTCGCATCGAGATACTGATAATCAAGAATGAAAAATTATGCAACAATCGTTTTATTGATTTAAAGTGCAAGTGTTACAATCTTTATGATTCCTCTGAATTTGCCTTTTCATATATAATTCAAGGGATCTTTAGCTTGATGTTGAATTTGTCTTGAACTTGAACGTGATCTTGATCTCGACCTTGGATTGAAGGGCTTTGGACCTTGTTCTTGAATATTCGATGAACTTAAACTTTATCTTGATCTTGATCTTGACTTCAAGGTGAATTCAAGATCTTGAATCCGGTCGTCTCAATCTTGAATCTAGTCGTCTTGATCTTGATCTTTCTTGAACTTGAACGCTTGAATTCTTGAACTTGTAGCTTGTAGAGTCTTCGGGTTTTATATACGAGCTTTCTCTAGCTTCTTGTTAGAACTGTTGGTTCCTTTTCTGAATTATGAGGACCCCTATTTATAGTTTTAAAAAAGAGGAGTCATGATTGAAACATGATTTCCTTTGGTCAATCAGATTTAAGTGACATGACTTATGGACTTTATGGAACAAGCTTTAATTAAAATCCAGATTTTTTATTGGATTTAAATAATGAACTCAATTGTATTAATCCATAATATTTATTTTAACTAATATATATTCATGAATTTAATATAATCCGAATCATTTTATAAATTTATTTTTAATAAATTTTAAATGATTACACATATACAATTCAATATTTTTCTAACTTCAACTTTCAAACATACTAAATTCAAGAATTTCAAAGTTGAAAAATCCAACTAATCTAACATTTAGTTAGTCTAACTTCTAATATTTAGTTAGTCTAACTTCTAATACTAAATTCACAATCATGTTAAAAAATCCCCAATTTAAAAGAAAACCCTAAAATAAAAAATCCTCAATTCTCTCCGTAGCTTACAATAATCGAATATACAAATTATTAAATGTATAACACATGAATTCAACAAACTAAAACAATATAGTAATTGACAAATCAAATATAATCACTAGAATTGAAAAAAAACTAAAAGTAAACCCCTAACCTTTTAATAAGGAGAAGATGCAGTGGGTGGAGACTACGCGGTGGCAACGACACAACTAGTGGCATTGGGTGGGGACGATGGGACGAAGGGTGATGATGTCGGAACGTGGTGGCAGTGGCGCGATGGAGGTCTTCTCTTAGAGAGAAGGGAGAGAAGAGAAATGAAAAAATTGGGAAAAACCCATTTTTGTCTCAACATAATTAAACAAAATGTGACGGATAGCGTCTCTTTGTCTATCACCATTTTGACCAAAAAGCGACAGACTAAGAGACTTTTTCGTTGCTTTTTTTAAATGTTTGACTCGATATTTTGACCAAAAAGTGATTGACAAAGGGTGTGTTTGGTATGAAGGAATTTTTTTTTTTTTTTGAAAAACAAGTGGATTTTAACTTATTTTCTCATGTTTGGTTGGTGGGTAGAAAATATTTTCAGGAAAATAAATTTTAATGTGTGAAAGTGAATGAAAAATATTTTTCAGAAAATATCTTTTATTTTTAGCTTGAGACTAAAAAATACTCTTGAGGAAAATAATTTCTAATTCGAAAATCAACCCCTATAATTGATCTAGGACCCGACCCTGACAACCAAACTAGGACAAGACCCTGATAACCATTCAAAAATCCGATCCTGAGATTTGACTCAGGACCTGACCAGACTTTTGACCTAGGATTTTTTTTTAAAAAATAAAATTGATGGGGTCGCGAGGAAGGGGGACGGCGGTCGGGGGTAGCAGTAGCATAAAAAAGATTTTTTTTAAAAACATTTGACATATTTTTCGAAAGAAATTTTTAATTTTTTTATAGGGTGGCCTGGGTAGAGGGGTGGTGCAGGGGAGCGGGTAGCGGTAGCGGTGGGGTTTGAGTAAAAAATGAAATTTCTTTAAATTTGAAATATCTCACAAAAACAATTTTTTCTTAAATGTTTTTGATGGGGGTGGCCTGGGTAGGGGGTGGCACGGGATGGGGGTGGGGATAGGGGTAGGGGGTGGCGTAAGATTGAAAAAAAAAATTTGATATATTTTCCAAAAAAAATATTTCTTTAAAAAAAAATTGACGGGAATCGCCTTGGGGGTGGCGGCTGAGGGGTAGGGGTTGCATAAAAAATAAAATTTTAAAAATTTGAAATATTCTTCCAAAACATCATTTTTAAAATCAATAATATTTGACGGGGTGGCCTGGATGGGGGTTAGGGGTGGCAGGTAGGGGTGGAGGTGGTGTAAAAAATGAAAAAAAAAAATTAAATTTGAAATATTTCCCAAAATTAATTTTTTTTTAAAAAAATTGACGTGGGTGGCGGGGAAAGGGGTGGCCTTGTTGGGGGAGGGGTGGTGGGTGGAGTGGCGTAAAAAATAAAATAAAATTTGAAATTTTTTTCAAAAGCTAATTTTTAGGGGGGGGGGGGGTAGGGAGTAGGGTTTGTAGGGGTTGGGTGTAGTAAAAAAATCATAAAATTTGAAACATTTTTCAATTTTTCACTTCTTTTTTAGGGAGGGGGGCTGGGTTGCTGGTAGGCATAAAAATATTTTTGAAATTTTAAAAATAATAAAATTTAAAATTTTTAATCTTTTTTGAATGGGGAGGGTCAGGTACGGGGCATGTGTCACGCCCCGAGCCTACACCTTAGACGTGGCCGGCACTAGAGAACCAATTTTCATCCCCAAGTGAACCCTTGGACTGACTGACTATTTAGCGGAAGACTTACTAAAGCATAAAAAAACTTTAAAAATAGAATTTAGAACATTCAAACACAAGTAAATACTTAACTTAACTCTCTGAAATACTTAAGTGCAATAATAATAATACTTTGCAAGAAAATCTCAAAATGTTTCAAACAAAGGCAAATACTGAGAGACTCATCAACTCTAACTATCTATGAACCCTCTAATACGAACCCTCTAATACTAGGATAGAAGTCGGGACAAGACCCACGACAACTCAACAATAACATGAAAGTAAATGGTAAAATCCTATGAAAAGCAAGGAGGCTCACCAAAGCTGTCTGAAGCGCAAAGTGATCTCAACAAAACGCCTGTTGATAATCCTGAACACCTATGTCTGCATCATAAAAGATGCAGGTCGAATGAATTAGTACATTGAATGTACTAATATAGCTAAATAACAAACAACTAAAAGAAAGGGTTGCAATAGATGTAGCTATATACTTAACTGAATGTAAAGAAATAAGGAAGTGAAATCATTAAAATATTACAAAAATACTTTCTCATTCTCTGAATTTTAGCATAATAAGTGATATATAAAAAATACACTTTAACTCTATTGGGAGATTCTCCAACCGACAACCATCACTATAGTTAAGTGATGATACAACATCTTGTCTACGCTGCCAGAACTGTTCTATATCGTGCCGGGATATAGAACACCTCAACTAAGTGGATCCACTAAGCTATGCCCGAAGGCTCTAAGGATTCATCTAAAAAGTATGATCATGTACCTATGTGGGCAAGACATGGTTTATGGTGGCTGTGAGTTGTCTAAACTCTACCTCATATCGGTGCTCAATACTACTCCCAATAATATTTACCTTTGCTCAATGTATAAAAACATTACTATTTCTCTGGTTTGAGATAATTGCTCATCTATCCTGTTAAATGAGACAACTGCTCTGAATTAACTCTGAACTTATTACTTGCTTAGAAATAAAAGTTTCTATTTTCTTGCTGTAAAAATGATAAATTTGGGAGTCAATAATTCCCTTAAGATTTACTCAAAATGCATCTTTAAACTTTCCTCAAAAACTCCTTTTTACCTTATGAGAAAATCAATTAAAGATAATTATTCGGTTAAAAAGATTTTCATCAATAACTAAGTGAATACTTCAAATAATAGGTTTATGTTGAAAAATAGGCATGAATAATCAACTCAAGAATCTCAATACATAATATATGGCAACTTGAAAATTTGGAATAACAACTCGGAATTCAACAACGAACTATCTCAAGAATTGTCAAAACTACAGATGTAACCCTAGATTATTCTTTACGAATAGAAAGTAGATGTAGGACTTGAGGACGAACTCAATCCATCACTATGATAGCCTTACATACCTGGGAAGAACAAAGTTCTTGGCAAAATTGATGAAATTCGAAGAACGATAGAAAACCCTAGCATTTCTCCTCTTGAGTCCTTGCTCTAAGTCTTTGAAGTGTTAAAGAATGTAAAATAATGTTTTGACACCATTTAGACCTTAATTAGGTGAAAAAAAGTCATTGGTTAGGCTTAGAGAAGGTGGGAAAAGACTAAACTATCCCTCTTTAAAGCTATCAAAAACTGTCCACGGGACCACCTACGGGTCGTGGTTTGACCCACGGACCATAGATCCCATGCATGGATTCTATATTGAATTTTAGGATCAAAAGTCCATTTATGGGTCCAAACGATGGCCAGTAGGTCTACCTACGGCCTATCGGTTGGATCCATAGGATTTGGACCTAAAAAGTTGACCCAGTACTCTAACGACAGCCTGATAGGACGGGTCATCATTCAACCCATGGCCCGTCTATTGGGGTCATCGTTAACAGGTTCAGAAAGCTCTGGTTTGATAGTCTTTGGTAAAACGGTCATAACTTTTTACTTCGACAATGAAATGAGACAACCTTTGTGGTGTTGGAAAGAGGATTCAAAGAACTTTAATTTCATAGGTCATAGGCTATGTAATTCATTATATGCTGGGAGATATGATCATTTAAAGTTAACCTAAGTAGAATCTTATGTCAAAACTTAATCGGAAATGAAGATTTCAACTCAACTTTGTGTTAGGGGGTTCTTGTGACCTTAAATCATATCCAAACCCATTCGAACACCAATGAAATGACATTTACACATATGAGTAACTTAAGGATCACCCGATTCAATTTTACAGGCAATTAAAGAATGGTTCGGGCCTGAGCTTAGAAATTTTTGCGATGTTACGATATCTCCCCCTTGGGACCATTCGCCATCAAATGATGGATGAACTGAGCATGGAATTGGTAGGGAAATATTTAACAACCCAAATTAGTGCAAAATGCCCATTAAAACTCATGAACTCAAAACAATGAAGGAGGGACTGAATTGAATGAGTACTTTAGGAAGAGTTAATACCTTCGACTGGAACTAACTCAGAGGAAAAAAGATGAGGGTATCTCTTATTCATATCTACCTCGGCCTCCCATGTAACTTCCTCAACAAACCAATTTCTCCACAAGACTTTGACTGATGCAACCTCTTTGATTCTCAACTTGCAAACCTGGCGATCAAGAGTCTGGATGGGAATCTCCTCATAAGATAGGTTTTCCTTGATACCAATATTCTCAGTAGGCACAATCAGTGAAGGATCACCCAAACACTTCTTTAACATAGAGATATGAAATACCAGATGGACTCCTGCTAACTCTGATGGTAGTTCCAACTCATAAGCCACATTGCCAACTCTTTTGGATATCCTGTAAGGACCAATGTATCGGGGACTGAGCTTTCCCTTCTTACCAAATCTCATAACACCCTTCATAGGTGAAACCTTCAAATAGACCCAATCATTAACCTCGAACTCCAAATCTCTTCTCCTAACATTTGTATAGGATTTCTGATGGCTCTACGTTGTTTCCAACCTCTCTTGGATTATTTTAACCTTCTCCACAGATTGATGAACTAAGTCTGGTCCTATCAACTCAGCTTCACAAACCTCAAACCAACCAATAGGAGACCTCCACCTTCGCCCATAAAGAGCCTCATAAGGAGCAATCTAAATATTTGAGTGATAGCTACTATTGTATGCATACTCTATAAGAGGCAAGTGGTCATCCCAATTCCCTTTGAAATCCAATGAACATACTCTCAACATATCCTCTAATTTCTTAATAGTTCACTCTGATTGACCATCCATCTGAGGATGAAAAGAATTAATAAGGTTTACCTTCGAACCCAAACTTTTCTGAAATGACTTCCAAAATTGAGCGGTGAATTATGCACCCCTATCTAAAATGATAGACAAAGGAACTCCATGAAATCAGACTATCTCATGGATGTATAAACTCTCATAATATTCTGATGAATTAGTAGTCTTTATCGAAAAAAATGGGTTGATTTAGTCATCCGATCTACAATCACCCAAATTGAATCATGTTGCCTGCCAGATCGTGACAAACAAGTAATGAAGTCCATATTAATCATCTCCCACTTCCATTCCGGAAGAGATATGTTCTGAGCAAAACCGCATGGCCTTTGGTGTTCTACCTTGACTTGCTTGAAATTTGGGCACTTAGCTACAAAATCTGCAATGCACCTCTTTATACGATTCCACCAATAGACTTCTCTCAAGTCGTGATACATCTTTGTGGAACCTGGATGGATCGAATATCTCGAGCTATGAGCTTCTTCCATGATCCTCTCTTGGAGCTCATCCACTTTTGGAACACACAATCTACCTTGATATCTCAACACATCATATTCCCCTTGTTCAAATGCCAGCACCTTCTGCTTATGAACAGTTACCTTTAGTTCAACTAAGAGGGAGTCTTTGTCTTGTTTCTCCTTCACTTCTGACACTAATGATGATTCAGACCCATTCATCACAACAACTCTACCTTTATTGGAATCTAACAAACAGACTCCCAGACATAAAAGTCTGTGAATTTCCTTAGCCAACTCTTTCTTTCCTTCCTCAACATGAGCAGTACTCCCCATGGACAGCTTGTTCAACGCACTAGCAAAAACATTAGCCTTACCTGGGTGATAGAGGATACTCATTTTGTAATACTTGGGCAACTCTAACCACCTCCATTGTCTGTGATTAAGTTCCTTCTGACTGAAAACATATTGGAGACTCTTGTGGTTTGTGAACAAATCCACATGAACGCCATAGAAGTTGTGGTGCCATATCTTGAGAGAAAAAACTACTGCTACCAACTCGAGATCATGAGTCGGGTAGTTTCTCTCATGAATCTTAAGTTGCGTGGAGGCATAGGCTATAACCTTCTGCATCAATACACAACCAAGCCCCACTCTGGAGGCATCACAATAGACAACAAAAACATATGTATCCTCTGGTATGGTCAACACTAGAGCAGTAGTTAACCGAGTTTTCAATTTCTGAAAGCTTTTCTCACAATCTCCATACTATTGAAACTTCGTTGTTTTTTAAGTCAACTTCGTCAACGGGGATGCAATAGATGAAAACCCATCGATGAACCTTTTATAGTTACTAGCCAATCCCAAGAAACTCCTTATATCAGTTGGAGACGTGGGTCCGGGCCAATTATGTACTACTTCAATCTTCTGAGTGTTAACTCAAATTCCTTCGCCACATACAATGTGACCTATGAACACCACAAATTCAAGCTAAAACTCACACTTAGAAAACTTGGCATATAACTCTCGATCTTTGAGAGTTTGGAGGAATATTCTGAGATGATTGGCATGATCTCATTCCTTGAGTAGATCAAAATGTCATCAATGAATACAATAACAATCATATCTAGATACTGCTTAAATAGTCTATTCAGGAGATCCATGAATATTGTAGTAGCATTAGTCAAACCAAATGACATAACAAGGAACTCATAGTGACCATAACGGGTCCTGAATGTTGTCTTCGGGATGTCACATTCTCTCACTTTCAACTGATGATAGCCAGATCTAAGTTCTATCTTAGAGAAACAAGTGGCACCCTGAAGTTGGTCGAAAAGGTCATTAATTCATGAAAAGGGATATTATTTCTTTATGGTGACCTTGTTCAACTGGCAATAATCGATACACATCCTAAGGGAACCATTTTTCTTTCCACGAATAAGAGTGAAGTGCCCCAAGGTTATACACTCGGTCAGATGAAAACCTTATCAAGAAGATCTCTCAACTACTTTTTTAACTCTTTTAACTCAACTGGAGCAATTCTATATGGCGGAATAGAAATGGGTTGAGTATCAGGAAGGACTTCTATTCCAAAGTCTATTTCTCTCTTAGGAGGGACTCTGGGAAGATCATCTAGAAAGACCTCTCGAAACTCACTCACAACTGGAACTGACTGAATAGGCAGTGTCTCAACACTAGAGTCACTAACTCAAACTAAGTGATAAATGCACCCCTTAGAGACTAACTTTTTGGCCTTAAGGTATGAAATGAAATGACCTTTAGCCACTGCTTAACTACTCCTTCACTCTAAAACTGGCTCATTAGGAAACTGAAACTTGACTACTCAAGTTCTACAATCGACTGAGCATAAAAAGCATGAAGCCAGTCCATACTTAAAATGAAATCAAAATCCACCATGTCTAGCTCAACTAAGTCAGCCATGGTGTCTTTGTGATAAATAGATATAGTACAATGACGATAGACTTTTTCTTCTAGAATAGACTCACCAATCGGTGTGGAAACACTGATGGGCTCAAGAAGTTGTTCGGGGGAAATACCAAACTTCATGGCTACATAAGGAGTCACAAAAGATAAGCTCGCATCCAGACCAAGTAAGACATACACATCAATAGAAAAGACTTTAAGAATACCAGTGACAATATCTGGTGAATTCTCCTGATCCTGGAGACTAGCCATAGCATACATACGATTTGCTCCTTCATCTGTCCTTAAAGTAGCTCGTCTCGTAGTGGCTCTGTCTACTGGAGCCACTAAAGAAGATTGGCCTCTGCTGCCCCCATTACCCTACTTGTTCTTAAGGCACTCACTCATGAAATGAACCGTCTGACCACACTTGAAGCAGACATTGGAGCCATCATGACATTCTCCTGGATGGGTTCTACCACACTTATCATAATTTGGGCTTCGAAACCCATTTGCCACATTACCCTACGACTGAGTACCATAAGCTCTGAAATTCTGAGAACTTTGATCCCTGTGATCATTCTTATTTCTTGGTGCAGGTGCACTAGCTGATGATGGAGCGGGTCCAGATGACCTTTCCTGGAAATTTGCTCGATGCCTATTCCCTATCTTTTGCTGGCCAGACTCATGATTTGCTATCTTAGCCCTCTTGCTGCGGAACTCTTCCCTATCTATCAACTTCTCCTCTACCTGTTGTACATGAATCATAAGCCTAGCAATGTCAATGTCCCCTATCAACATGTTTCTCTCCCCTCCTTATTAGATTAACGAGATAGCCCAGACACAAACTTATTTTACTTCTCATAACAGCCACCTATCTTCGAAGCATAGGAGGAAAGTTGGTTGAACTTAAGGCTGTACTATTGCATACTCATAGACTCCTGCTTGAGATTAAGAAACTCTAATACCTTTGGTTCCCTTAGCTCTCAGGGAAAGAAGCGCCCCAAAAATGCATCCTCAAACACAATCCAACTCAAAATCGGTGCTTCATCTGCCCTGTTCGTCTTCCACTAATCATACCATATGCTAGTGACACCTTTGAGTTGATAAGAAGCCAAATCCACACTATCGACATTAGCAACACGTATGACCTCAAACATTTTTTAAAGTTCATCCACAAAGTTATCTGGATCCTCAACGACCTTCAACCTTGTGAACTCTGGGGGATTCATCCTTAGAAACTCACAGATCCTAGATGTATCAGCCACATCTTGATAACCTACTACTTGTTGACCAGCTTGATTTTCAACAACCTGAGTCAACATATGAATAACATTCCTAAACTCAGCATGGGTGACATCACCCTGAAGGGGTTGCACTTCTGGTGCATTGGGAGCTTCTTGACCTTGAGGATTAGTTTTCCTCCTAGCAAGGCATCCTCGAACAGCTCTATGTGGAGGCCTGATCTAAAAAAGCATGCATAAGCATGAGTTAGAGGAAACTTTTATAGAGTTCAACTCTATCGCCAGAACAAGAGTATGAAAAAAGTGAAATGTACCTAAATGTTGTAGCCTCCCAATTATAGATGTGGCACATTTCACACCAATAACCAGGAATCTAAAGACACGACTTCATAGACACTCTAGGACTCTTGAACTCTGTGCTATGATACCAAGTTTCTCACGCCCCGAGCCTATACCCTGGACGTGGCCGGCACTCGAGAACCATTTCTGATCCCTAAGTGAATCCTTCGCCTGACTGACTATTTAGCGGAAGACTTACTCAAGCATAAATATGCCTTAAAAATGGAATTTAGAACATTCAAATTCAATTAAATACTTAACTCAACTGTCTGAAAATACTTAAGTGCGATAATAATAATAATACTTTGAAAAATAATCTCAAAAAATTTCAAACAAAGGGAAATACTGAGAGACTCATCAATTCTAACTATCTACAAAGCCTCTAATACTAGGATATAAGTTGGGACAAGACCCACGATACCTTGATAATATCATGAAAGTAAATTATGAAATCCTCCGGAAAGAATGGAGGCTCACCAAAGCTGTCTAAAGTGCAAAATGATCTCAATGAAACACTTGTTGATGATCATGAACACCTATATCTGCATCATAAGAGATGAACATCGAATAACATCAATACATTGAATATACGAGTATGTAATATAGCTGAATAGCAAACAACTTAAATAAAGGGCTGCAATAGATGTAGTAGATATATACTCAACTGAATGTAAAGAAATAAGAAAGTGAAATCATTAAAACTTTACAAAAAAAACGTTCTCATTCTCTGAACTTTAGCATAATAAGTGATATATATATATATATATATATATATATATATATATATATATATATATATATATATATATATATATATATATATAAATACACTTTAACTATATTGGGAGATTCTCTAACCAACAACCATCACTATGAGCTAAGTGATGATACAATGTCTTGTCCACACTGCCAAAATGGTCCTATATCGTGTCGGGATATAGAACACCTCAACTAAGTGGATCCACTAAGCTATACACGAAGGCTCTAAGGATTCATCTAAAAAGTATGATCATGTACCCATGTGGGCAAGACATGGTTTATGGGGCATGTGAGTTGTTTGAGCTCTCCCTCATATCAGTGCTCAATAATACTCCCAATAATATTTATCTTTGCTCAACATATAAAAACATTACTCTTTCTCTGGTATAAGATAACTGCTCAACTATCCTCTCAAAAGAGGCAACTGCTCTGAATCAACTCTGAACTCATTACTTGTTTATAAATCAAAGTTTCTCTACTCTTGCTATAAAAATGATAAATTTGGGAGTCAATAATTCCCTTAAGCTTTACTCATAATGCCTATTTACACTTTCCTCAAAAATTTCTTTTTACCTTATGAGAAAATCAATTTAAGATAATTATTTGGTTAAAAAGATTCTCATCAGTAACTCAGTGAATACTTTAAATAATAGGGTTTATGCTGGAAATAGACATGAATAATCAACTCAAGTATCTCAATACATAATATATAGCAACTCAAAAATTTGGAATAACAACTCGGAATTCAACAACGAACTCATCTCAAGAATTATCAAAACTAAAGATGTAACCCTAGATTATTCTTTACTGATAGAAAGTAGATGTAGGGCGTTAGGACAAACTCAATCCATCACTATGATAGCCTTACATACCTAGGAAGAACAAATTTCTTGGCGAAATCAATGAAATTCGAAGAACGATAGAAAACCCTAGCTTTTCTCCTCTTGAATCCTTTCTCTAAGTTATTGAAGTGTTAAACAACGTAAAATAATGTTTTGACAGTATTTAGACCTTAATTAGGTGAAATCAACTCGTGGGTTAGGGTTAGAGAGGGTGGGAAAAGACTAAAATACCCCTCTTTAAAAGCTATCAAAACCTGTCCACGGGACCACCTATGGCTCATGGTTTGACCCATGGACTATAGGTCCCATCCGTGGATTCTATATTGAGTTTTTCATGCTCAAAAGTCCATTTACGGGTCCAAACGACGGCCAATAGGTCCACCTACGGCCCGTCGATTGGATTCGTAGGATTTGTGTCCCAAAAGTTGCCCCTAGTACTCTAACAACCCCCTGATAGGATGCGTCATCGTTCAACCCATGGCCCATTGGTTGGGGTCGTCGTTTACAGACTCAGAAGACTCTGGTTTAACAATCTTTGGTAAAACGGTCATAACTTTTTACTTCGACCATGAAATGAGGCCAACTTGGTGGCGTTGGAAAGAGGATTTAAAGACCATTAATTTTTTAGGTCATAGGCCACCTAATTCATTATTTTCTAGTAGATATGATCATTTGAAGTTGATCTAAGTAGAATCTTATGTCAAAACTTAATCAGAAATGAAGATTTCAACTCAACTTTGTGATAGGGGGTTCTTGTGACCTTAAATCATATACAAATCCATTAGAACACCAAAAAAAATGAGATTTACACATATAAGTAACTTAAGGATCACCCGATTCAATTTTACAGGCAATTAAAAGATGGTTTGGGCCTTAGCTTAGAAATTTTCGGGTTGTTACAGTATGGGTAGGGTAAGAAAACAAAAATTAAAGGATGAATTAGAGTTTTGGAAAATGTTTTCCTCAATTTTGGAAGGGAAGTCATTTTCCTTAAATTTGAGGAAATATGAGTTGATTTGAAAAATATTTAAGCCAACCATACAAGGAAAAAACATTTTCTATAAAATGTCTTCCTCCATGCCAAACACATCCAAACAGATATCGTTTGTCGCTTTTTAAAAAGAAATAATTAATAAATTAAAATTAATTAAAAATGAAGGACAGCGTGGTTATTATTTAATTTATAAATAATTATTTTTAATAAAAAGCGACGGACGACTTCTCTACATATATTAAATAAGTAATTATATTATATATATATATATATATATATATATATATATATATATATATATAGCGTAAAATTATGTGACAAAGTGACAGACTAAGAGATGCTGCCCTTCGCTTTTTGTAAGATAATTTTAAAAATAATTATTGTTAATAAAAGGCGACGGACAATGTGACAAATGACGTCGCTTTTTGGAGTAACACTATCTGTCGCTTTTCTGTTCGTCGTTTTTAGCAAATTTTTAGTAGTGCTCGAACGTCTTGTGTTTGATATCATTGTGGTTGTATGGAACGCAATGAGTCTTGCATTAATTTAAATTAGATCTTAGGTTGAGTAATGTACATTGAGAATTTTAGATATTTATTACAAGTGTATCTAAATTTTGCTTAGCTTGTTTAACCCTTATTTGTGATATGTGATTATAAGATCAGTTTATTCAAACTTGTGGAGTGTTGATTAAGAGTTAAGATTACCTAGCCAATTGAGGCTTATTCAGAATTTCAAGAGGATGGGTGCACTATAGTAAAATAGCGGATCTAAAATGTAAGTTTGACCAGTTTAATCTTTAATTTCTTATCACTAAACCCGTTAAATTTTTAAAATTTTAAGTCCAATATTTATTCTTATTTATTTATATACTATATATATATAGCTATATTCTGTGTTGAATGTATTGAGATCGGTTGAACCTATTGTCTGTATGTTATACCATCCTGTGTTACTAGTTTGATATATACATTTATTTTAACTAGTTTTGATGTTGCACGTGAATGTAAAACCATGTATTATAGTAATTTTTAAAATAATGTCAATAATATAAAACCAAGTATTTAAGTAAATGATTATAAATGGAATAGTAAAGTTGAGTTTCTGTCACGACCCAGGGGTACACCCTAGATGTAACATGGCGTACTCGATCCCGAAGGGGTCTCATACAAGCCACTTAGCATATCATAACATAAGATAATAGAAAAGTACAGAAATTTAAAAAAATTTCCATACAATTGAAGTCTTTATAAAAGCAAGCGGAAGTCTATAACACTTTGTCTCAAACCATCTAATACAACTCGAATAAATCTTTGGGACGCAGCCTATACTAAAGTATAAAACATAAAGGAAAGAGATAAAGGAAAGGCGATCACATCCTCGATGCTATGAGGAATCACCAAGACTTCAACTCCTTACTCTACTAAAAACCTAGCCACAAGATTGGAACTCAAGATCGCCGGACCCTACATTTGATAGGAATGTAGGCAAGAGTATGCGTTAGTACAAAATGTACTAAATATGATAGCTAGCATAACATCATAAGAGCATAACAACATGATCATAAGCATAATCTCCAATATAGACATAATATAAGCATTAGTCAACATAAGGCATAATCCATAAACATAAGGGATACATCATGTTCGTAAGAATAATATTTCCTTAGATATTCATAACATAAAAGAACTACTTCTCAAGTAACCTCAAAGCATACTTGTGCAATGCATGGATGAGACCCCATAACCCTACCCATACTAAGTACCACTTTTAGGTCATCATAATCATACCTACCATCTTTGGATCTCATCCTTAGCTTAATTCTCATAGACAAGGGAACCTTCACCTTTAGTCCAACATATCATGGAAGGCAACAATAGAAACAATCCAAGCTAAGCATACAACATATAAGAGAACACTTCATAAGTAGCTTCAAGTCATACTTGTGAAATGTGTGGATAAGACCCCATAATCCTACACATACTAAGTACCACTTTAGGAGATCATACTTAAATGAGTACTATTTATCATTTCCAGAATTCCAAGGAATAGCACCCTATTAGGCTAGACCAAGCTACCAAAGGAATTGCACCATACTAGGCTAAACCATGCTACCAAAGAAAGCATATTAACATGCAAGTCCAAGCTATTTAAGGAAGGGTATGATATCTCCATCCTAGCTGCCATGACATGATTTGTGATGAGTCCAAATTTGTGTCCTCAAATGCTTATTTTGTGCTAATAACTAATGTAAATTCCTTGTTTTCTAGGTATTTGGATTGAGGAACAAAGCATGGACACTAATGGGCAAAAAGGAGCAAGGCAACTAAAAGAATGAAGAAAAGAAAGCTTGTTGAACGCCTAATCCATTGGGTGAGTCGCTGAGTGACTATTGCCTCGCCTAAAGTTCTAGTGTGCCAAGCCCTGAAGGAGAAAATCAAGTCGGTGAAGGAAAGAAGCAGTCGGTGAGTCACTGAATGGTTCCGCGATGCAGTGTTAGATCACCCAAAGTTACAAAATTTGAGGATGCTGAAGGCCAAAGCAAAGAGGCGATGTAACTAACCAAAGGGCGGATCGTCGAGTTAATCGACGATCCCGACTTACTGCGTCGAATGTCCCTTCTCAGCATATTTTTGGCGACTATAAATACATTTTCAAACATTATGTTTAGTATCAAATTTTATTCTGAACATTCATTAGAGTAATTTTTGAGTTTGAACTGAGAGTATTGAAACAATATTTTCCTTAGCTTTGAAGAATTGAAGTTTTTGATTTTTGAAAAATTGGAAGTGGGTCTTTGAGATTCTTCAATTTGGACCTTTGTAAAGATGAAATTAATCTTACCTAGTTGATAGAAACACAATTTGGTAACGATATCTATCTTTCTATGATGTCTAGCTAAAACCCCAATTCTTGGGGTGTGATTATGTGATTATGGGTTGATTAAGCTTATGGGTATTGCTAATTGATAGGTTAAATGATGTTTAAAGTAATTTCAATTAGTAATTATGGTTTAATTTAAAAGGTTATAGTTGCAAATGCAACTCTACCTTCGTGTTTTTGGCTTGCGAGAGAGAGAGGTTTTAAAACTAAGATTACTGAATTTATGGTCTGTGGGTATTGGGTTGTCATGGGTTCAGCTCGAGAAAGTGAATCCTAAACCCTTTTCCACACATTCAGCTCGAGAGAGTGAATGGACTAAAGTGTAGGCTGTTCTTAATTGCTGCTTGTTGGTGTTCGAGAGAAACCAACTTGATTCGGGGTAAATTGTTCGAGAAAAAGTTTATCCCCACTAAAGTCTAGCTTATTCACTATTTTACAACCATTCACTAACAATTGCAATTACCCATTTGTCCACCTTAGCCTATAATCCAATCACATCCCAAGAACCCGTCTCATTACTTGTTAATTCGTGTTATTTGCTACTATTGTAGTTGATAAGTACAATCAAACCCCCCTTGTTATTTGACACTTGTGTCACCCTTTAATTTGAATTATGCTTTTATTCATAAATATCTATTCTATGATTGACTTGAACATATTCGTATTTGCTCGTGATTCTTAAACACGTACCACTCCCTGTGGGATTCGACTCCAACTCATTTAGTTGGGTTATATTACTGACTAACTGTAACACCCTAGAAACTAATAGACTAAACTAGGGCCATAATTTAGGGTTCTAAGGCTTGGTATGGGGGTTAGAGTCGTAAATAAGACTTCCCGTGCATAGAATAAGGGGTTTAGTGGTTGAACGTCATGGCACGTGTTACACCCCCATGATCTTCTAGACTAACTAAATCTTAGTATATGGGGTTGTCAATCTTAGGAAGTGGGCAAGTGCCTAAGCTATCAAGGTAGAGTGAAGGAGAACTTATTCTTCTTTGGACCTTGTTGGCGATGGGGCAACATGATCACCCAAGTGACTTGGCAAGGCGCCAAAGTGCACTTGGGGTCGCCTAGTGGGCTGTCCCCTTGGCCTAGGTTCTATAAATTTATGCGAGCCTGTAACGACCCTAAAAACGAATAAGTGAAACTAGAGCCTAACATGTGTGTGTTTGAGTTTGGTGTAAGGTTTAATGTTGTTTGATGTTGTCCCAAGCTATGGTTGAGGGGTTTAGGGGTTAAACGTCAATGTACGACTCCCCATGGACCACCCTAGGGGACCTTAAGGAGGACCCTAAGCTTAACCCCCAAGACCCTAAGGAAAACCAAGACTGCCCAAAAAAGGAGTGACCTATGTACGGATGGGGTTCACGACCAGTAGGTCCATTCATGCCTCGTGGATGTCCTCCATAGGTTAAGGGGACCCAAACCAAGCTGCAGCCCTAGGCCATAGACCAACAACATGGTCCTTGAGTCTGGGGCATTAGTTGGGTCTGTGTTTGCTGTCAAGGTGCGGCCTAGCTAGGGGTGGATTGGTACATTCACCCCAACTCCTAATAAGAGTTTGGACGGTTATTTTAGGTTTATTAAGATATTTTAAGAGTGTTAAAAGTGTTAAACTCTATTTTACATTCTATTATTTCAAAACCCCTCCCATCCTAAAGTCTTCTCTCTAGAAACTCCATTGGAGACCAAGGTCAAGTTCAAACTAGGGTTAGGGATTTCAAGGTGTTTCTTCTTCAATTTTCGTGGGGAATCTATAGCAAGGTATGGTGGTCTTGATCCTTGTCTAACTTTTCATTCAAGGAGCCAATTCGAAGGTGATTTCAAAGTATGAAAAATCTAGGGTTGCACTTGGGTTCTTTCATCAAACATTTTCAAACGATTTCTAATGACAAATTATGATTGTATTGGTGTTTAATTGATGATTTATGATGAAAATACTCTATGAACCCATGATTTCTCTCAATTCCTAAATTGTACCTTATGAAGTGGGTTTGTTGATCATGAATGAATGTTGATGGATTATGCCTAAATTGATTTAGATTGTTGAATTGTATCACTATTCATGCCTAATTGTATTAATGAAAGGTTTGTTGGTGAAAATGAATTCATGGTTTTGAAAGAGTAAGTGATGATCAATTACTTGTTGAATTATAATTGTGAATTAGATGTTGATCCACTTGAAAGGTGGAGGTGTTTACTTACTATGTATATTGTGGTATTGAATTGATAGATATCTTCCTTGTACCTCTATATATGAAGGATCTATGTTTCATCATCATGTAAAGTGTGTATGTGTGATTTCAATGAATGTATAATGATCATGTTTAGAATGTAAGTGTGTTATGATTGAATGTTATTTCTCAATTAACACCTATGAATGATGAGGATATATGTGAAAAGCTATTCTCACATACACATACTCATGAATGAATAATGAATGAAGTTTTTATGATAATGTTAATGATGATGGGTTAATTGAAAGGCTATTCTCAATTTTACTCTAATGAATTATAATGACTTGTTGTGAAAGGACTTTCTCACAATAAGGGGATTCTTAGGTGAAAGGCTATTCTCATCTTTGAATCTATGAGCTTTCCAATGAATGAATGTTGGGTTGGGATGGATGCTCATCCGAGAGTTGAGGCGGAGTATCTAGTAACAATCCCTATATCCCATTTTAATGAATGTTGGGTTTGAGATGGATACTGAACCGTGAGTTGAGGTGGGGTATCTAGTAACAATCTCGTATCCCATAATGAAAGAATGTAATGAATGTCAAATACTCCGTGGGGAATAATGCCAAGCACCGAGTGGATATGAATTGGGGTGGATGCTAATCCTGAGTTGAGGCGGGGTATCTAGTAGCAACCTCTTGAGATGGATGATCATCCATGAGTTGAGGCGGGGTATCTAGTAGCAATCTCCCTATCCCATAATTATGTTCCCACATAGGTCTAGCTAGTGGATCCACTTAAGTTATAAAAACGATGGTCCTACCTTAGGCAAGTAGAAATCCCTTTATCCGGTAAGGGTGACACCGAGATTCCATGTCAAGCTCACATGGTCTATGTCAGTTAAGGCTTACCCCTACAAAGAATGTTAATGAACTATGGCTTTTTAAGAATGCCTTACGTAGTGTGGGTGGTGGTATGGGACGCCATCTATGCATTGCACAAGTAGGCTTTGAGAGAGGTTGTGGTGTGTTCCTTTATAATGTTAAGTGTAATGATTGTGCTCTTATGATGATGTTAATGAAGAATGTTGGCTTCATTTCTAATGAATGAAGGTGTTCTTAATGAAGCTAATGAAGAATGGGTGACTCAAATGCTTATATGTTTAATGTGAAGATGTATGCTATACTTGGATTGTATTATGAGTTACTTCCTTGCTATGACTTGTTGAGTATAAATGTGCCTTGTCTATGGTGACTTCAAAGGAGTACTTAGTGTGAGTAGTAGTATGGGATGCTACTTGCACATTGCACAAGTACGACTTAAAGTTGTCTTAGATGTTGGTTTTAATGTGATGATGTGACTTAAGTAATGTTTATGTCTCTTATATGGTTATTTGTGTAAAGGTGGAAAGGATGAATGGTAAATTCACTTTTGGTGACCTTAATGTGGTGCCTTGGTGTGGATGGTTGTATGGGATGCTATCCATACATTGCACAAGGTATAGCATGAGGGTTATTTGAGGTGGAGGCTTAAAGTAAAGGTAATAGGTTATATGGTTGATCATGTTCTAATGTGGATAAATAACTTGTATGTTGGTTGTGACTTATATTATGCCTCTTATATCAATGTTCATGAAGTTTTACTAAATGACATATATCATGACTTTCAAACTAAATGTCCTTTTAAGCATGTTTTTGCATGGCTATCATACTTAGTACATCTAATGTGCTAACCCCATTCTTCTTCCTTTTTACCAAAGCGTAGGGTTTGGAGATATTTGTGTTCTATGCTTGAGGAGTAGGTTTCTAAGGTGCTTGAAGATGAAGACTTGGTGAGTCCTCATAGTTTCGAGGACAAAACCCACCTTATTCTTTTATGTCTTGTTTTGTTTATGTTAAAGATTTTGTATGGGCTAAGTCCTAATGTTGTATTCAAAGTATTAGATGGTTTGAGACATAGTATACAAAGTCTAGAAAGTCTTCCACTTGCTTTTTAATGAAAATGTTTTCGATTGTAAAGGAAGTTTTTAATTCTCCTCTATTTTCCTATGTTCTTATGTTCAAGAATGCTATGAGGCTTGTATGATTAATTTAGTGTTAATTCATGATATTATGATGAATTTATATGATTTACATAATTACCCTAGTCTAATTGATGAAGATGATTTATGTGGGTTATGGCCATGAATGGTGAAATTGAAGGTCAAGGTGAGCTTCTAGAATTAATGCTTTGACTAGTAATTGTCTAGAACTAGAACCTATATGCATGAATTGATTTAGAATGATGTGAATATGATGCTTCTTGAGTAGTAATGCTTGAGATTGATCTTACATGATGAATTATGATTAGAGTCTCTTGATAAGGAAGAATATGACTAGAATTTCCTAAAGATGGATCTTATGACTTGAGTGTCTTATAACCTAGATATGAATAATGATAGAATGAAGTAAAGCTTTGAGAGTAAGGCTTGTAGTCATGAAGATTGAATCACTAGGGCTTTGATAGTAGAGTCAATGTGATGAATAGAAGTCTAATAGGTGCATGTGTGGTGAAAGGCCTATACTCACCTAAGCTACTTTATGAATGCTTGAAAGTACGAAGTGATCGAATCACTTGAACATGGATTGGTTGTCAAGGACATCCTTCCATGAGACATGAGTGTTAAGCAATGCTTAACAAGTAAACCTTGGGGTGTATGCTTGGCTCCAAGTAGATATTGACATGAGATGGAATGTCACACAAGGCAGGGTCCGAGCTCCAAGTTGAAAGGAGAACCACACCTAGTTGATGTGAGGACTATCCAAGTAAAAAGGGGGAACTCTTACGTAGTAGAGTGTGGGTTTTGCCAAAGTTAGATCTCATGAGATGGAAGCCTTCACATAGTTGAGTTAAGGTTTTCTAGTAGCAATCTCCATATCTAATGAACTTAGACATGCTTGAAGACACATCTCATAGTGTTCTAAAGCATAATTGAACTAAGATTTACTTAATGAAGTATCTCATAGTGTTCAAGAGTATAAGTGGACTTAGACATGCTTAAGGTAGCATCTCATAGGGTCCATGTAAATAAGGAACTTAGACATACTTAAGAGAGTATCTCATAGTGTTCAACGTAGAAATTGATGTAAACATCCTTAAGTAAGTGTCACATAGGATCCATGCTAGTAATGAACTTAGATGTGCTTAAGGAAGTACCTCATAGTGTTCCAAGGTTTAAAGAGAGATGAATTAAGACGTGCTTAAGAGAGTACCTCCTAGTGTTCTAAAGTAAAGTGGGGAACTATGTTCCAAACCTAGAAGTGTTATGTTAGTATGAGGACCTAAAGATGGTACTTAGCATGAATAGTATTATTGGGTGTGATGCATGCATTGCACAAGTATGACTTAGGGTTATTAAAGAGAAGTCTCGAGATAGGATTGTGCTATAGTTGCCTTTCCTAGCTATAGTTGACTAAAGGTGAGATATTCCCTTAGGTATGAGAGTCAAGTTAATAATGAGGCCAAAGGAGGGTGGATAAGACTACGATGACTTCAAGGCTATGCTTAGTGTGAAGGGTAGTATGGGATGCCTTTCATACATTGCACAAGTGTGTTTTGAGGTTACATAGGAGAATGGTGCTATTAGGGTATAGATGATTGAGTCAATTATGCTTATATGAATATGATTTAAATCCTATGCTCATTAACTATATCTTAGTTTGACTTGTGATGATATGATGGTTATGTTGGAGATTATGCTATGATTATGTTTTTCTTTCTTATGCTTATGTCTTATGTTGACTAACCATTTTGAGATGCTCTTATGTTGTTGTTCTAGCTTTCATACTTGCTAAATGTTGTACTAACACATATTGCCTACATTCTAATCAAATGTAGGGTTTCGGAGATTGAGCTGCTTGAAGGCAAGGTTACTAAGGTGCAAGAAGAGTTGAAGAATTGGTGAGTCCTCATAGCTTCGAGGACAAACCCATTATGTTCCCTTTATGTCATTTCTTTATGTTTTAGACTTTTGTATGGGCTTCGTCCCAAGACTTTTATTCATGATTTTAATACATGGGTTGAGACAAAAGCTTAGAAAGACTTCCGTTTGCTTTATGAAAATGTTTTTGATTGTATGGTTTAAAAGAAGTTTTAAATTTTCCATACTTTTCTATTACCTTATGTTATGATTATGCTAAGGGCTTGTATGAGATCCCTTCGGGGTCAAGTACGCCATGCTACGTCTAGGGGGTACCCCTGGGTCTTGATGATGTTCGACGTAATCAACTGACACTATTTCGGTTCAAATGACAAACGATCGCGTATAGTGATATAACCCAACCAAGGGTTGGGATCGTTCCCATATGGAGTGGTTTTGAGAATTAATAGAAAAATAAAATCAAGTTCTAATTAGTCATAGCTATAAATATTAACGAATAAAAACATACTATATCTAAGGGCCGATGCAAGCGTCAATTATCAATGGGGGTTTGTATTAATTAACAACTAAAAAGAGCAAAAATATAAGGAAATGAGATATGGAGACGTGATTATTGGGATGTGATAGGAATACGGGTTAAACCAGACTATCGGGTACATGCTTTTGCTAGCAAATTGTTGAGTATTTGTGACTAGGCTAAACTATAGTGGAGGTAAATTCTCTCTTGAGCAACTTACCCTGAATCAACTTGGTGTCTCTCGAACACCGAGTAGGCACATTAAGCACAGCCTCCGCCCATTCACTCTCTCGAGCTGAATGTGTGGGAGAAGAACTAGGATTTACTCTCTCGAGCTAAACCATGTCGACCTAATACCACAGTCTATCAATTTAGTAGTCTTAGTTTTACGACCTCTGTCTCTCGCAAGCCAAAAACACTAAGATGAAATCGTATTTGCAACTACAATCCCATTAAGTTCATACACAACTACTAAATGAAATCATATTTAAACAACAAATAAACCATCAACAAGCAAGACCCAACTGATAATTTAGCCCATATTCACAAAATCACACCCCAAGAATTGGGGTTTTAGCTAGACATGTAAAAGAGATAAAAATTTATACCAATATCTGTTTCCATCAACTGGGTATGAAGAATTAAGTCTTAAAACACATCAAGAGTGAAGAATCTTTGAGACCCACGTCCAATTTCTTGGAGTTGAAACCCTTTGAATCTTCAAGGTCTTAGAACAAAGTCTCCAAAACCCTCTAAAACTTAAACTCCCTCAAAAACTATAAAAAGTTTGAATAATATAAGTGATACTAAGCTAGAAATTTAAAACAAGTATTTATAGTGTTTGGAAATTTGTGCTGCAGAGGGCCATTCAGCGTAGTTAGTCAGGATCGCCGATACACTTGGCGATCTGCCTTTTGGTCGATTTCATCACCTTCTTGCTTTAGCCTTCAACCTCTTCGCATTTTGGGTCGCTGGGAGATATGGTACTGATTCGCGAAATTGCTCTACGACGTCGATTGCTCCATTTCATCGCCAACTTGATCTTTTCCTTCAGGGCTTAGCATATTAGAACAAAAGGCGATCTCCAAGCCAATCGGCGACTCGCCAACTGGGCTCGGCGATCTTCAGGCCTTCATTTCTTTGTTTTTTTCATCCGCCTTGTTCCGTCTTGCCAAGTAGTGTCTATGCTTTGCCTCAAACTCCAAATACCTGAAATTTAAGGATTTAAATCAGATATTGAGACAAAATATGCATTTTAGGACACTAATTCTATCAAAATATAGTCCTTAATGAGTCCAATTTGTGGACTCATCAACACCCCCAACTTAAAATTTTGCTTGTCCTAAAGTAAAACTCAAGTACAACAGTTCAAAAAAGGATGTCTCAAACAGTGCTACACAAGTCTCAATCATGAATGTACACAACAAGACTCAACTTACTCATGCAAGGATCAATTGTATACTCAAAGACTCAAGTTGTGACACACCATTATCAAAGATTCTCAAGCTCACTATACTTGCTAAAAATGCAAGTACAAGCTTAACAAAGGTATTCGAATGCCCTCACACATAGACTGATTTCACATTCACACTCAATTGTTTAATCAAGTAAAGTTTCAAAATCAAATACAATGCTCACTCTCATAAAGAAGAACACAATGCATGCTTCCACCCATAGGTTTGCCCGTATTTTCCAATCAACAATTGTTCCAGCTCACTCAAGATCAAAAAGGTCTTTTCAAGGCTTGTAATGGTGTTGAGTGCAAAGGTATGGTCATTTAGGCTCAGTGACTTTCATCCTCGTGAAGTGTGGTGCTTTCAACACTCCCTTTCCTCCTCTGTCGTCATTTTCTTTAGTGCTCATAAGTCATCCCACTATTCACTTCCATGGATTGTTCGGAACCCCCATTTCTTTTGTACTTTATTCCACAACTTTTTCATTCTTTTTCTTTTTCTTTCATTTTTTTTTTTTTTGTATGGAGGGGTTCCATTTTTTCCAGCACCATGGGTTAATGGAGACTTTTTTTGCACTTCTTGACTTGCCTTCTCTTTTCACCACACCCCTAACTTAGGCTTTTGTCCTAAGTTGGCTATTTGATCAACCACGAGAATTATAGGTAGCGGATTAAAAAAGGTCATGTTTTTATCAAATTTCTTCCAAAGAAAGGTAAGGCTCAAGGGGTGTTCAAAAGAGGTTGACACGCTCACAAGGTAGGCCACAAAAGAGGTATATGTCAAATTGGCTCACACTCTTCGAAGTTGCCTAAGATCATATCAAGAGATAGCCTTACTTAGTTGACCGGACCAATGGGGCAAATTCTAGGTGTTATCATGCATGGTTCACAGTAAGCTCATCACACAAGGCATCGACACCAAAGTCAAACAAGACTCCACACTTTCGCTAGTGTGCAACATTCATCACAAGAGAATCAATTTGATAATTGGCTACTCACAACAAGATGCAAAGAGTTCACATATTGACTATGTAACTTCACTTGGTCTCATTGTAGCCGCACATTCATGTTCGTTCGATTATGAGCACTATTTGAATCATTGATATTATCAAAATCGAGACTCAAATTTTCTAAAGAACAGCCACATTCCACATGTATAAGAGGTGGAAAAAATTTAAAAATTTTCAGAAGGGTCAAAATCATTTAAAATGTAAAGACAAAAGGAGCCACAAGCTCAAACATCCACAAGAAGCAGTGTAAAACACAACATTATGATTCACAACCCAACAAGAATATAGCACAAAAAGATGGGCCACACCCCACCACAATTAAAAACATTTGTCCTCAAATGCAAATAACAATATCCAAAAGTGAAGAGAAATAAAGACAGAGAGGGAGGTAAAGAGGGAATCATGTCTAAGCAGTCGCTCCATCTGTCTGGGCATCAGTGCCCGATGCCTCACCCTGAGCCTGGGCATCAGTGCCCGAGGTCACCTCAGGAGGAACAGTAGTGCCAGCTTCACCAAGTTCTGTTGACTGTGAGTCTGCCAGAAAGACATGCACCTCCCTGTAGAATCCCCTGGCCCATGAAGGAATATTAGGTTCCAAGGTAATGGTTTTCCTGGTAGAAGTGGGCTTTTTGCCCTTACCTTTCCCAGTAGTTGTGGGTAGTTTTGAAGTTTTTCCTTTCGACGTAACTGTATCCTCCTTTATCGCAATCCCTTTGGACTTCTCTTGAGCTGGCGTTATTCTTTCGGCAGCTTTAGATTTAGTCATGTCTGTAAAATCTCGAAGAGAAGTTAGAGAAACTTAAACAAAAACACATCAGAACAATTTCAGACAGACTCGCCAAACCAGAGGGCGACTCGCCAAATTTCTTGGGCGAGCTAGATCGAGCTCGCCGAAGGGATTAGCACTAAAATTACAGCAAATAGGTGATAGGAAAACCACTTGGCGTGTCGCCATTAGCTTTTGGCGAACAAGGAAAAGTTCGCTGAAAGTTTGAGTGCACAAAGGCTAAGGAGTGCATATAAAGGGCGAAAGAGAAGACTTTCGGTGAGTCGCCGAATGCTTTTGGCGACATCAAGCTTCTTGCCGAAAGTACATAATCAATCATCAAATAAACCATGAAATCAAAAGCGAGATGGGGATGTTAGGCGAATCGTCGAGTGGTTCGGCGAGCTCGACCCAGCTCGCCAAACGGCCCAACGTGCCTATTTTCAACCCAACTTCTTGAATTCAACCCTGCAACCCCTGAAAACAAAATCAAAGCATGCACCAGTACAATTAAAGGTAGGACCCATAACACCCAAACACAACCCCTTGAATTTTAATCACGTTTAAGGCATGCAATTACGAGAACTCAACAATCACAACTACTCGAGCAAGATTATCAAATTAAATCATGCATGTAAACAATCTAAACCTATTAGGTAGGATCAGAACACTTCAACAAGATTAGGCTCTTGCAAATGAGTATAAATTTTTATAAAATAAACTCGGGGCATAGAAAACGAACCTTTGATGTTGACAAAGAGAAGATTGAAATGCTAGGGGGCAATGTAATCCAATCCCGAGCACCAATTAGAAATAAAATTCTCTAAAAATGTGAAAATATAGGAACTAGAGTGTGGGTGTGAGTTTAGGAAGATAAAAAGTGATGGAAAGTTAATGAGTTTGAAGTTTTTAAACCATTGACCTATAAAACCGTCCAGTTTTCGCCCATTCGACGACATTAGTATTGCTCGCCTACCCTCTCAATGATTCGCAGAGTGTTCATTTACCTCACCGAATTTTACAGAACGTCCAGTGAGTGTGGGGGTCCCAACGGCGGTCTCCGTCGAGATCGCCGACATGATCGGCGATTCGCCAATAATTTCCCTAGGATCACCAAGTTTTACAGACTCTAATTTGAAAATGTCTTGAGTCAAATGATGGATTAGGTCGGGTTCGTCAACCTCTTCGGTGACTGGAAATGTTGCTCGCCACCCTGCACTTTTTCGAACACTTTCCACACTTCAACCACTACAAACAACAAACTATTATTTTACCAAAACACAAATAGAAAGCAATAAGGGGTTTTGGGTTGCCTCCCAAACAATGCCTTAGTTAACGTCGTGGCACGACTCAAGTCCACCTTACCTCATTCTTGGGGTTAGCCATAGTATCACTAGGCACCGCTGTTGTCTCAGATTGAGATGAGAAGATATATGACCCATTTGGGTCTCCAACTGCTTTATCGACACTACATGGGAGGTGACGGTCTAGCTAATGGTGGACACATCTTCTTTCATTTCTTTCAAGATTTTCTCTGACCCTTCAACTTTGTTGAGGATACGAGAGAGCATATCCTTAGACCTACCACCTTTCGAATCCTTCAGTTTTTGGCGCTCATGGGGAGGCACATACTTGTCCTTCTCCCCACCCTTCCAGTTAAGATTTTGGTCCCTCCATTCTCTATCGCGATCTTTCCAACCATCCTCTCTAGCCCAATCTTGGTTACAACCCTGCCTCGGGTAGTTTGAACGATAACCACCGCCTTGGTTGGCTAGAAAATTTATCTCTCATTATACAAGGCTTCAAACTTCGTCTCCTCAGGATTGCACACCCGACCCCCACAACATTGACACTGCAGGCACCAGCCCCCATGACATATTTGGATAAAATGTCAAGCTGTGTTATGATCTTGGCCATGTTTTGGTCTCTCTCATGATCTTTTTCCATCTACTCCTTAGATAGCTTGAATGTGAGAGGGGAGACTTGGTCTTCACGAGTGTACCACACTCTGTTTATGGTCATCATGCCATCTAAAAGTTGGGCTGCTATTGCATACGGTTGCTGTATCAAGCCTCCAGGTAAAAGTTAGTCAGCAACACCTTTGTTTATCGAGTCTAGACTTCGGTAAAAGTATTGCAGCAAAACATTGTCGGGCAGAACATAAGTTCGGCATTGGAGTGCTAACTTTTTTAATCGTAGCCAAGTTTCATGGATTGGCTCACCCTCTAGACATTTAAAACTCTGAATGTTGTCCCGAAGAGTTATCATCTTTGAGGAAGGGAAAAATCGCACTTGAAATGCATTTACCAATTCCTCCCAAGAAGTGATGGATTCGTGTGCCAACTCTGCCAGCCACTTGCACGCCTCTCCCTTCAACGAGAAGGGAATAACCTTAATCGAACGGACTCCTGAGAGATGTTTTTGAAAGAGAAAGGTCCGCACACATCCATGAAGTTTCAAAGATGCTCGTGAGGATCCTCATGAGCTAATCCACTAAAAAGTCCCTTTATTTGCAAAAGTTACAACATAGTGCTCGTTATGTGGAACACTGCATTTCTCTCGGCTGGAGGTAAACGGATGGCCCCAATACCTCCCATGAGATGAGGGTCATTAATTTTGGGCTCTTGGACATCATTGAGATTTCCAATGTCATCTTTGTGGCCCACCTGGCTGCCGTTGCTGCCATTAACACTCATGCTTCCTGCTTTCAACACAAACAATCAAAACAAAACTAAAAATTAAGTAGAACTACAACTAAGAAGAACGAAAATCCTACTTAACTACGAATTCTCAAATAACACCACTCCCCGGCAGCGGCGTCATTTTGATATTCAACGTAATCAACTGACACTATTTCGGTTCAAGTGCCAAATGATCGCGTGTAGTGATATAACCCAACCAAGGGTTGGGATCATTCCCACATGAAGTGGTTTTGAGAATTAATAGAAAAATAAAATTAAGTTCTAATTAGTCATATCTATAAATATTATCGAATAAAAACATACTAAATCTAAGGGGTGACGCAAGCGTCAATTATCAATGGGGGTTTGTATTAATTAACAACTAAAAAGAGCAAAAATATAGGGAAACGAGATATGGAGATGGGATTCTTGGGATGTGATACGGGTTAAACTAGACTATCGGGTACATGTTTTTGATAGTAAATTGTTGAATATTTGTGACTAGGCAAGACTATAGTAGGGGTAAATTCTCTCTCGAGCAACTTACCCTGAATCAACTCGATTTCTTTCAAACACCGAGTTGCCATATTAAGCACAGCCTTCACCTTAGCCCATTCACTCTCTCGAGTTGAATGTGTGGGAGAAGGACTAGGATTCACTCTCTCGAGTTGAACCCATGTCAACCCAATACCACGTTCAATTTAGTAGTCTTAGTTTTACGACCTCTCTCTCTCTCGCAAGCCAAAAACACTAAGATGAAATCGTATTTGCAACTAAAATCCCATTAAGTTCATACAGAACTACTAAACAAAATCACATTTAAACAACAAATAAACCATCAACAAGCAAGACCCAACATATAATTTAGCCCATATTCACAAAATCACACCCCAAGAATTAGGGTTTTAGCTAGACATGTAAAAGAGATAAAAATTTATACCAATATCAATTTCCATCAATTGGATATGAAGAATTAAGTCTTAAAACACATCAAGAGTGAAGAATCTTCGAGACCCACGTCCAATTTCTTGGAGTTGAAACCCTTTGAATCTTCAAGGTCTTAGAACAAAGTCTCCAAAACCCTATAAAGCTTAAACTCTCTCAAAAGCTGTAAAAGGTTATAATAATAGAAGTAATACTAAGCTAGAAATTTACAACAATTATTTATAGTGTTTGGAAATTTGTGTTGTGGAGCACCATTTGACGTAGTTAGTCGGGATCGCTGATACACTCGACGATTCGCCTTTTGGTAGATTTCATCGCCTTTTTGCATTAGCCTTCAACCTCTTCGCATTTTGGGCTGCTGGGCGAAATGGTACTGCTTCGTGGAACTGCTCGGCGACACGCAGACTGCTTCATTTCATCGCCAACTTGAACTTTCCCTTTAGGGCTCAGCATACTGGAACAAAAGGCGATCTCCAGGCTGATCGACGACTCGCCAATTGGGCTCGTCGATCTTCAGGCCTTCATTTCTTTATTTTTTTTCATCCGCCTTGTTCCTTCTTGCCAAGTAGTGTCCATGCTTTGCCTCAAACTCTAAATACCTTAAACTTAAGGATTTACATCAGATATTGAGACAAAATATGCATTTGAGGACACTAATTCTATCAAAATATAGCCCTAAATGAGTCCAATTTGTGGACTCATCACTTGACACTAACGATCGTTGGCACTTAGTATTGGATGAAGTGTCCTGATACGTGAAATCAATTTGGCCTAACCAAGTCATGCTATCATGCCAATATTATATGATACTAGTTCAAGCTAACCTTAGGAAGGGTATAATTTCTCAATCCAAGGTTACCATGAAATGGTCTTGGCCTAACCAAGTCATGCTACCATGCAAGCATTCTATGATGCTAGTTCAAGCTATATTGGAGAAGTACTATAGTTCAATCTAGGGCTACCATGAGAACTCCTAAATCAACCTACCAAGCATGGTCTTGTCTTACCAAGTCATGATATTCATGATGGAATCTTATGTCATAACTTCAAGCTATTCTAATCTGTCATGTTTGATTCATTTTAGGTGAGCAAACCTTTCAAACTAGAATCATTCTATGTCAGAAAACTTTTCACATCATGTTTATTATGTGTTCATAAAAATAGCCTTTCAATCAACATATCTACATATCATAATCATAGACACTTCACTCTCAAAGTGTTCATAAAGCATTTGCATAGGTTCTATAAGAACATGCATAATCTCATACTTTCATAATCTAGGCCATGTGGGTAAAGTCCTTCCACAATAATTCTATCCAGTAGTCTACCATTATCATCAAGGCTTCACTCTTTAAAGCCCAAACATACATAATTCATCATATTGGCTTTACTTTCAAACCCTAGTAATCAACACTCATGACTACAAGACTTACTCTCAAAGCTTTACTTCTTACAATCATCATACATACATAGATTACAAGGCATTCTAATCACATGCTTCATTCTTAAGTGATTCTAGTCATATATCATCATAAAGGTTCAATCTCTAGCCTTACTAGTCATAATCCATCACATAAACATTATTCTAATTCAATTCATGTCTACTTGCTTTTATTCTTAAACAATTACTATACATGTCATCAATTCTAGAAGATCATCTATAAATCCTAATTTGCTCTTCACAAGGCATAAACCCACATTAGTTCAATTTCATCAATTAAACTAGGGTTAACCATGGAAAACATGTAATATCATCATAATAAAATGATTCACTACTAATTCAATCATAAACAGTCAATATCCACTCAATTGGATCCATATTTAACTTAACCCACAATATTGGAAGGAACCCTAACTTGAATTAGGGATTTCATTTTCACAATTGGGGGAATTCTAGGGGGCTCCATGGATGGAAGAATCCATGGATGAATAAGCTATCATACCTTGATTATAAAGCCTTACAAATCTTGCAACAATGGAGTCTTGACTTTACCTAGCTTGATTCTCTTCTTCTTCTTCTTCTTCTTCTTCTTCTTCTTCTTCTTCTTCTTCTTCTTCTTCTGGTTCTTCTTCTTCTTCTTCTTATTCTTCACCACTTAACCCCTAATTAATTCCAAAAAGTTCCATAATGCCCCCCACCTAATCGTCTTAAACTTGATCACTGCCTCACCCACGAGACCACGCCCACTGGCTATGGGTGGACCCACGGGGCATGCTGGTCATCTGTGGGTGGAGTCCTGCAACTTGTTTCTGGGACCCTGACTCACGACCCCTCACCCCATGAGGTGTGGGTCCCTTTTGTGGGTGGACTGTTTTTGGGGCAGTTTGCTAGGGTCCTCCTCAAGCACCTTTGGTTGGTCCTTTGGGAGTTGTACCTTGACGTTCTACCCCAAAATCCTTCATTCTAAGTATGGGAAGCCATATCTATGACTTTAACCCTTACGTCAAGATCTAGTTTAGCCTATTAGTTTCCAGGTGTTACAATATCTCCCCCTTAGGAACATTCGTCCTCGAATGACGATTCTAAACACCTCTTAAAGGAAACGACTCTAGACTAGTAGCCCATCATGCATGAAACAAATCTAAATGCACACAACCAAGGAGGAAAATTCCAACTCCAAGCTAAACATACTCAATTGAACACAAGGGATTAGAAACTACATCTAACAACCCAAAATGCATGAAATTCTCATAACTAGTCATGTTCAAGGAGAAACTGCCATCTTCTAGCTAAAACATGCTCAACATATACTCATGGATCCTATATGAAATCTATACTCATAACATTCTTCCAAGGAGGAATCTCTCAACTCTAGCTAGGACATGTTCATCTATTCGTCTCATGAAGTTCTGTGGGCAACTCTACTCAGTGCACTCTAACATGAGGAAAACAATTCACATAAGTCATTCCTATCAAGACTTAAGCTTTTTCATGAACATGTATATAAAGAAATCATGGCCACACATATGCACACAATGACCTTGCTATCTAGGCACACGATCTCCCCCTTGGGAGTAAGTCTAGGTGGACTTTCTAAGCATCACTTTCAATTCTAAGGTCGGATCAAGTTATCACTTAAGCTTTCACATCTATCACACATGGTGATTCTAAACTATGGTGAACTATACTACTACCCTTTATAGGATCCTACTAATTAAACATCTCAAGGTATCTTCTAAACACCCTATTCATCAAATCTTTCAACTTACCCAAAACTCAAGATGGCCAAGTAGGGTTCTACCATCACTAACATAAAACAACAATGAAGCTCATTCATACTAAAGACAACATCAAGGTATAGCATATCAAGTAACAAAAGACAAGCAATACCGGACTCTAATAAAGCATAAAACACATACCAGTAGCAATATTCGGAGGTCACTCTTGTTCGTCTCTAGATTGAAGAGCATAGAACCTATTCTTCTTTTACACATCCCCATTCAAACCACATGGAGAAACTTGATTACCCTCTCTTCTCATAGCCTTTTCCTTTGGAAAATCTCTCATCTTGTGGCCACTTTCACTACAACCAAATCAACCCTCTCTATCGGCCAAACATCAACCCTCATGTCTCTTTCCACATCTAGTACAAGTAGGCCATAGGGACTCATTACTAATTTCGGGTGGCTTAAAGTTGGAAACCCTATCATTCTTATACCTAGGATCATTAGAAGAACCTTGTCCTAAAAACCTTTGTCAGTTCCTAGAGCGACCATGTCCATCGGACCCATCATGAAATGACTTATCACTATCCATCCTAGACCTCTTTTTCTCCATAGATTTCTCTTCTTTGAGTTTTGACTCCTCCATTTGTTGGGCCTACACCATAAGACTTGAAATATCCATATCATTATGGAGCATTGTCGTACGACATTATTTTCCTACCATGTCGTACACGCCCGTCAAAAACCTACTCATCATATCCCTCAAATCTGACACCATAGATGGAGCATACTTGGATAGTTAGGTGAATTTCAAGGCATACTCCTTAACACTCATGCTACCTTGCTTAAGGTTAATGAACTTTTCCACCTTAGCTTCCCTCAACTCTCGGGGAAAGAACCTATCAAGAAGTGCTAGTTTGAACACTTCCCACTCTATGGGACCCTAACCTACTGGCCTCCCATCTTTCTATTGTTCATACCATGCTTTCACAACATATTTCAATTGGTAAGCGGCTAGCTCTGCTTTTTCTACCAAAGTAACCCTTGTAAAAGCTAGTACCTTATAAACCTCATCAATAAACCCATTACGATCCTCTTCCACTTTGGATCCATAAAGCTCTGGAGGGTTCATCCTCATAAAATCCCCCACTCTTGAAGCAGCCATACCCAATATCGGATTCATCGAAGCTACCACTCCCCTATTCACTTGTGTCATCATAGCTTGAGCCAACATTTGAAAAGCCCACCTAATCTCCGCATTTGACATAACTAAAGGATCAATCAGAACTTGAGGAGCTTGAGGAGAAGCTTCTTAATTCACAATGTCTTCCTCATTCCTCCTAGCATTTGCCCTTGTATTAGCCATACCTTGAAAACCAACGGCCATGGTGTAACACCTCCCTAAGTAAAAGATCTAGAATTAGAAAGAGACATTTTTGGAAAGAATGAAAAATCTGGAAATTTGTTTAAGTTATGCTAAGCTTGAGTTTTGGGTTAACTTAAAACGCCCATAACTCCTAACTCAGGATGTGTTAGGTGTGCTACCAGATACCGTAGGAAAGATCTTTAAATTATATTTCCAATGCCGCTAAGTGTGCTTGATTTAGACATCATCCCCCATAAACCATGTAGCCACTATGGGTAGACTAGGGCCATACTTTTTAGATGATTCTTTAGTGCTTTTTAGCATAGACTAGTGGATCAACTTAGTAGTTAGGTTCCATACCCTCGGTAGGGTATAGGACGACCCTAGCAGCGTGAGGCAAAATGTTGTATCATCACAATAGTTCTTAAGTGATGGTTGTCGGTTAAAGAAACTTCCACATAAGTATTTTGTATTTTTATATATACAATCAGAGGTTACATTGTATCCTTGCATACATACATAGTTACTATTGTATTTCTAAATACACAGAGTTGTTATCCATGTTTTAAAAAGCTTTTCTTTATATTACACTTGTTTATACTGCTTTATATTGAAATGAGATCAGTACAGTTAAGTTTAGTTGAGTTGAGACCAGGTTTGTTCTTTCAATTCCTTTCAAGCTTATGTCTTGTTTATATTTCCCCTCGCATGCCCGTATATTCAATGTACTGATGTCATTTTGCCTGCATCTTTTTATAATGCAGATATAAGTAACCAGGATCACCATCCAGTGCTTCATTGATCCAATTGAGCATTCAAAGTCGTGTGGTGAGTCTCCTTGCTTTCCAGAGGATCTCTTTTTTATTTCTTTTAGTATTTTAGTTCATTAGGATGACGTGGGTATTGTTCCGACATCCATCTTAGTTGTTTAGAGGTTTCATAGACTGTCAGATGTGAGTTCTTTGGTCTTTTCATTTTCATTCTATTATGTTGAGACTTGAGTTTGCCTTATTGGCCAGATGAATGTTCCTTTATAACATTCTAGCTTATTACATATATTTATCTTTGTTGAGTAAAAGTCTTCCATTGAGTAAGTAAGCCAGGCCAAGGGTTCTTATGGGGCAAGAAATGGTTCTCGATTACTAGTCCCATCTAGGGTGTAGGCTCGGGGCGTGACAAACTTAGTATAAGAGCTCAGAGTTCAAGTGTCCTAGGGAGTATATGAAGTCATGTATGTAGAGTCCTAGTTATTGGTGTGAAGCACGCCACATCTATAATTAGGAGCCTGTAACATTTAGGAAATTCCTTCACTTGTTTGATACTCATTTTGTGCAATAGAGTAAATCTGTATAAAGTTTCTTCTAACTCGTGCTTGCGCATGTCTTTCAGATTATGCCTCCACAAAGTGTTGTTAGAGGTCGTCCTACTAGGTGTAATGTTGAGGAGCAAGGGGCACCTAATGCACCTGAAGTGCAACCCCAAGAAGAGGTCACCAATGCTGAATTTTGTGAAGCTATCAGGATATTAAGTCAAGCTGCGACCAATCAAGTTGGACAAAGAGAGAATCGAGAAGAAGAGGCTGACACTTCAAGGATCAATGAGTTCTTAAGGATGAATCCTCCAAGATTTACTAGTTCAAGTGTTACTGAGGACTTATAAAACTTTGTTGAGGAGCTTTAGAAGGTTTTTGAGATCATGCATGTTGCTGATGCTGATAGGGTGGAACTAGTTGCACACCAAATGAAAACTGTCGCTAGGATCTGGTTTGATTAATGGAAGAAGAATCGAGCTGAGGTGCACCACCTGTGAGTTGGGCTTGTTTTGAGGAGGCTTTCTTGGGGCGTTTCTTCCCCAGAGAACTGAGAGATGCAAAGGTACGAGAGTTTTTCACTCTTAAGCAAGATTCTTTGAGCGTTCATGAGTATAGTCTGAAGTTCACACAACTTTCCCACTATGCTTCGGAGATGGTTACTCATATCAGAAGCTGGATAAGTTTATTCGTTGTTGGGTTGTCTCGCCTGTCAAGCAAGGAAGTCAAGGCTACTATGATGATAGGAGATATGGACATAGCAAGGCTAATGATCCATGTGCAACAAGTTGAGGAGGACAAGCTGAGGGATAGGGAAGAGTTTAAGAATAAGAGGGCAAAGACATCAGGGAATGAGTCCGGGCAGCAGAAGAGTAATGCGAACCAGTCTTCCTTCCAACAGAAACAAAAGGGACCTGTTCCATCATCTGCTAGTGCACCTGCACCAAAGAACAAAGGTGAGTACAATAGTTAGAATTTCAGAGCTTAACTTGCCTATTCTTAGGGCATTATGGCACAAGGGGGTAGTAAGCCTCCTATATGTGCTAAGTGTGTAGGAGCCACTTAGGGATGTGTCGTGATTGCTCCACTAGTTACTTCTAGTGTGGCCAGAACGGTCATTTTATGCGAGAGTTTCCAAAGAACATGCAGGGAAATGGTAATGGGGGCAATAGAACCTAGTCTTCTTCAGTTGCTCCACCAGATAGAGCTGCATATAGAGGAGCTACTTTAGGGGCAGGCAGAGGAGGTAACCGTCTTTACGCTATCACTAATCACCAAGAGCAAGAGGATTCTCCAGATGTTGTCAGTGGTATGATCCAAGTCTTTAACTATAATGTTTACACTTTGCTAGATCCAGGAGTGAGTTTATCCTTTGTAACTCCTTATGTTGCTATGAATTTCGATGTTCTTCCTGAGCAACTTTATTAGACCTTAAGTGTCTCTACACCTGTTGGTGAGTCTATTATAGTTGAGAGAGTCTATCGTGATTGTACAATTTCCATCAATCACAATAGCACCATGGCTGATTTAGTTGAGTTAGACATGGTTGATTTTGATGTTATTCTGGGTATGGACTGGCTTCATGCTTGTTATGCCTCCATTAATTGTAGAACTCGAGTTGTCAAGTTCTAGTTTCCTAATGAGCCAGTTATACAGTGGAGTAGCAGTTTGGCAGTGCCTAAGGGTCCTTTCATTTCGTACATTAAAGCGATAAAGTTAGTTTCCAAGGGGTGTGTCTATCACTTAGTCTGTGTTAATGATTCTAGTGTTGAGACACCTCCAATTGAGTCAGTTCCTGTTGTGAGTGAGTTTCCAGAGGACTTTCCAGATGATCTACCCGGAGTCCTTCCTAAGAGAGAAATAGACTTCGGTATAGATATTCTTCCCGATACTTGTCCTATATCTATTCCACTATATAGGATGGCACCAGCAGAGTTGAAAGAGCTAAAAGAAAAGTTGAAAGATCTCCTTGAGAAGGGCTTTATACAACCAAGTGTCTCACCTTGGGGCACTCCAGTCTTATTTGTGGGGAAAAAGATGGTTCCCTTAGAATGTGTATATATTACCATCAGTTGAACAAGGTTACTATCAAGAATAAGTATCCTCTTTCGAGAATTGATGATATTTTTTATCAACTTTAGGGTTCCACTTGTTTTTCTAAGATAGACCTCAGATCAGGCTACCATCACTTGAGAGTAAGGGAATGTAATATTCCAAAGACAACATTTAGGACTCGCTATGGTCATTATGAGTTCCTAGTTATGTCCTTTGGTTTGACTAATGCACCTGCAGCATTCATGGACATTATGAATAGAGTATTCAAGCCTTATTTAAATATGTTTGTGATCGTGTTCATTGATGACATTCTAATCTATTTGTGGAATGAGTCGGATCATGCTAGCAATCTCAGAATAATTGTCCAAACTTTAGGATAGAGAGTTGTATGTTAAGTTCTCTAAATATGAGTTTTGGCTTGAGTCTGTGGCATTCTTAGGCCACATTATTTTCGGTGATGGGATTAGAGTTGACACTCAAAAAATAGATGCAGGCCAGAATTGGCCTAAACCCACATATCAAACTGATATTAGGAGTTTCTTGACGTTGACTGGATATTATAAATGGTTCATAGAGGGGTTCTCATATATTTCGTCCCCTCTGACTAAGTTAACTCAGAAAATAGTGAAGTTTCAATGATCTGAAGCTTGTGAGAAACACTTTGAAGAATTGAAAAAGAGGTTGACTACTGCCTTAGTATTGACCTTACCAAAAGTTATGGAAGGCTTTGTTGTATATTGTGATACGTCTAGAGTTTGTTTGGGTTGCATGTTAATGTAGAATGGCAAAGTTATAGCTTATGCCTCCAGACAATTGAAAGTTCATGAGAAGAATTACCCAACCCATGACTTAGAGTTGGCAACCGTAGTATTTGCTTTGAAAATATGGTGTCATTATTTGTATGGTGTTCATGTTGATGTATTCACTGATCACAAGAGTCTTCAGTATGTGTTTAGTCAGAAAGAGCTTAATCTCAGACAGAGACGGTGATTATAGTTACTTAAAGATTATCACATTAGTATTCTTTATCACCCAGGTAAGACTAATGTTGTTGCTGATTCCTTGAGTAGATTTTCTATGGGTAGTACCGCCCATTTTGAGGAGGATAGGAAAGAGTTAGCAAAAGATGTGCACAGACTTGCACGATTAGTAGTTCGACTAATGGATTCCACAGAAGGAGGAGTAGTGTTGATGAATATGGCTGAATCATCATTAGTGTTAGAAGTGAAAAAGAAGCGAGACCAAGATCCTATTTTTCTTGAATTAAAGGCAAATGTTCATAAGCAAAAAGTAATGGCTTTTGAACAAGGGGGAGATGGTGTGTTTAGATATCAAGATAGATTATGTGTATGAAGGGTGGGTGAACTCCAAGAAAGGATCATGGAGAAAGCTCATAGCTCCAGATATTCTATCTATTCGGGTTCCACAAAGATGTATCGTGACTTGAGGGATGTTTATTGGTGGAATAGTATGAAGAAAATTATTGTTGAGTTCGTTGCTAAATGCCCGAATTGTCAACAAGATAAAGAAGAGCACCAAAGGCCCGATGGTATTGCTCAGAATATAAAACTTCCAGAATGGAAGTGGGAGATGATCAATATGGATTTCATCACAGGTTTACCAAGGTCTCGTAGGAAACATGATTCTATTTGGGTAATTATGGATCGAATGACCAAATCAGCCCACATTTTACTGGTAAAGACTACCCATTCAGCAGAAGATTATGCTAAGTTGTATATTCAAAAGGTAGTCAGACTACATGGGGTTTCGGTATTGATTATTTCATATAGAGGGGCACCATTTACTGCCCAGTTCTGTAAATATTTTTAGAAAGGTTTGGGATCAAAGGTGAACTTGAGTACTGCTTTTCATCCTCAGACCAATGGTCAAGCATAGCACACTATTCAGACTCTAGAAGACATGTTGAGGGCATGTGTGATTGATTTCAAAGGTAACTGGAATGATCATCTACCTCTTATTGAATTTTCTTATAACAATAGTTACCACTCTAGTATCCAGATGGCTCCGTATGAAGATCTTTATGGGAGAAGATGCAAATCCCCAATTGGATGGTTTGAGGTTGGTGAAGCTAGGTTGATAGGACCAAATTTAGTTCATCAAGCTATGTCGAAAGTGAAAGTTATTCAAGAGAGGTTGAAAACAGCGCAGAGTCATCAGAAATCCTATACTGATGTTAAGAGAAAGGAGTTAGTGTTTGAAGTGGATGATTGGGTATACTTGAAAGTTTCACCCATGAAGGGTGTTATGAGATTTGGTAAGTAGGGGAAGCTTAGTCCCCGGTATATTGGCCCTTACAGAATATCAAAAAGGATTGGTAATGTAGATTATGAGTTAGAGCTACCACAAGAGTTAGCAGCGGTTCATCCAGTATTTCATATTTCGATGTTGAAGAAGTGCATGGGAGATCCTTCACTTATCATACCAACTTTAGATATTTATATCAAGGATAGCTTGTCTTATTTGGAGATACATGTTCAGATTTTAGACCATCAGGTTTGCGAGTTGAGGACCAAGGAAGTAGCATCGGTCAAAGTTCTTTGGAGAAATCAATTTGTTGACGAAGCTACTTTGGAAGCTGAGGAGGATATGAAGAAGAGGTATCCATATCTGTTTGAGCCCCGAGAAATTCCAAACCAAGGTACTAATTCTCTTCTTAGTTTTCTTTAATTGATATGCTTAATGTGTTAAATTTTCTTGTGGGTGTTTAAGCTGAATGTTAGATGTTACACCCTTAGTCTACTTATATTGATCTCATTCGAGGACAAATGTTCCCAAGGGGGATATATTTTAACACCTCACTAAGTGAAAAAGCTAGAATTAGAAAGAGTCATTTTTGGAAAGAATGAAAAATCTGGAAATTTGTTTAAGTTATGTTAAGCTTGAGTTTTGGGTTAACTTCAAACGACCATAAATCCTAACTCATGATGAGTTAGGTATGCTATCAAATACTGTAGGAAAGATCTTTGAATTATCTTTCCAAAGTCGCCAAATTTTCTTAATTTCAAGTTTGTATGAGGGAGATATGGCCATTCTAAGTTGGGCTGTCTAGATAATGAAAGTCAAAACCAGATTTTAGAAGGGTATTATGGTATTTTAACTACCCAATTATTTAATTTCATTTTTGGTAATTAAGATGGGGTCTAAACTGATTTGGTTCAATTTACGTTTCATTAAAAAGAGTTAGGGTTTTTAGAGAAGAGAAAAGAATAGGAGAAAAGAGGAGGAGAGACAAGGAATCGTCAAGTTCTCGAAGCTAAGATCATGGATTTCGTCAAGGGGTGATCCCTATAAGGTATGTGAGGTCACATATCGTTGAGTTAGTTCACCCACACGCCAATCATGATTTATTTCATCGAATTTATGCTCTTGAAGGTTTATAAATTGAGTTCTTGATGGGTTTTGTTGAAGTTCTATTGAGTTTTTGATTCTTTGAAATTGTTGAGGAGTTGTTGATTCAAATTCATGAAATTAGGTGTCGTTTTGAGTAGATTCTTGCATATTTTGGTTATGTAGTCGAATCTAAGTGTTTGGGGAAAGAACCAATTGAAACTAGATGTTTTAGAGTTGAAAAATGACCAAGAAAAATCTAAGTTTTCTGGGCAGGGGTTTGGGGCGCGGCGCTAGCCATAGCGCCCCACTTTTGGTTCTGAAGTTTTGCCCCTGGGGCGCCACGCCAGCCAGCGTGCCCCAACTTCAGTTTTGAAGTTTTGGGTCTAGCGCCCCGCGCCATTCGGAGCATCAGAGACGCCCTATCTTCTACTTTTTTCCCACTTCTTTCCGTACTAGTTCCCTTGAAATGTACCTATGTTTCCTAGTTGATTTCTACACTCTAAGGTACATCTAAACAACATGAAAGCATCAATAACATGAGATCATGAACCTTGAATCCATTATTCAATTCAAGGAAAGTTAAGAGTCAGGTCAAGAGAAGTTAAGAGTCAAGTCAAGAGAAGTTCTTAGAGTTTTCCAAAAGTCTTTTACAAACGTTTTAACTTTGTTTTAAGACTTGAGTTTTGAGTTGAGTTAAGAGTAAAGTTGAAGTTCATTTCTTCAAAGAGTATATGGGGACTATATATTCCAAAAGAGTTAAAAATGTTTTCACATTTAAATAAGAAAGGAAACTGAGATTTCCAAAGGAGCCTTTGAGCTAATTTTTAGTAAAGAGTAAATCCTTTCACAATTAAGCAAGAGAGGAAACTTTGATTTCCAAGAAGAGCCTTTGAGCTATGTTTTGAGAAATTAACTCAAACCACAGAAAGAAGTATGTTTTTAAACATAAGAACTAATATTATATTTTGGGAGTAGTATTGAGTACCAATATGGGGGAGAGTTCAGACAACTCTCAGCCCCTATAAACTATGTAGCCATTGTTGACACCTAAATTTGGCTCTCCACATTTATTTAACTAAAGTTCTAATAATAATAATAACAACAACAACAACAACAACAACAACAACAACAACAACAATAATAATAATAATAATAATAATAATAATAAAAAGAATAAAATATATATATGTTATGAAATTTTTGTAGGAAAACGAAACGATTTTTAATTATTTATTTTATTTGATAAATTTATTTCATAAATATTATTTCTTATAAAAAAATTAAATATATTATATCAATATTACTACTTAGTTTCTCATTTTTATAAAAATTTTACGTCAACTAAATATTGTTCTTAAGGGTTAACTCAATTTTTCTAATTAAATATAATTTCTATTATTGCGATAAATATTTTTCGTTCATTTTAAAATTGGAAAGCTTAATTAATTAATGAGTTACTAATTTATATTAATTTTATGTTTTTAGAATGACTAATTTTATCAAATAAGTTGGTCTTGCAAAATAATTATTTTTAATTTAAAAAATTATAGTTATTTAATAAAGAAGAGGTTATAATTCAAATGGACCTATTTTGAGAAAAATTTGGCAATCCAAGTCATTTTAATTCAACCAATCCACGCGTGCCACATAAAAAGCACGTGGATTGTGTTTCTTCAGATTCGATCTCAACCATCCGATTTAATCTAAGAACCCAATTTAATTTAGCATTTTTTCTATATATATACATATATATATAATATTTATTTATTTATTTATTTATTTATTTAACTCTTGATTAATTCTGACGGTCCGATCAAACGATCAGACGGTCCAAAATGAGTAAGATTTTTCTTCTTTTCCAAAATAGACTCTACTGCCGCCCTACTCTGTTTTTTTTTTAAAAAAAAAATCACGATCGTTCATCTTCTTTCCCAGAAAAGATGCCTCAATACTCTTTACCTTTTCCAGAAAACGCGTCTGGCCCCTCACATCCCCCTTGTTGCGTCTTCTTCCTTGCGAAGAACAGCGACCGGTTGCATCAATCCAGCAAACCAGGAAAAGCTCGTCCATCACCTCTGTCAGAGAAACGGCTCTGGGCATCCGGAAAAACGCCCCATCGATCACTCAACCATCTCAAATCGACCTGAAAAGGTCGATTCTTGAGAGATTTTGTCTTCCCCTTCATCATTACTTCGTCCATTTTCCTCAGATTTGGCTTCCCTAGAATTCAAAATTTGAATTCTTGAGGCCAAGTGGAAGTTCTAATCGACTATAAAAGGAGGGCTTTGGTTCTCATCCAGAAAGGAACGGAAATCATCCAAAAAAGGAACAAAAGATCGAACAACAATCCAGAAATCGAACAACATTTGAACAACACCAACAAAGGTTCGGAAATCATCTAGGAAACATATTTTAAGGTTATTATCTTTTGTTCTCTATTTTCATTTTTCTGCTTCGAGTTAAAGAGGGAGTTTGAAGTAGGAATCTTGACGTCAAAGCTCTTGTTGGCTGCTCAACACAATGTAATCTTCTCTTTATTTCAGCATTTTTGTTGGCTCTTAATTATGTCTTGTTCATTGAAATCATGTTTTGCATTAGCTGTTTAAGTATGTAACCTTGGTCTATTGTTGAGTTTAAAATTTGTTTCTTGTACAGTATATATATAAGTTTGCATCCCTTTTCCTTTTCAATCTTATGGTTTGTTGATTTGAATGTATTTGTTTCTATATCTATTTTGATAAAATATAAACTGATTTAGGACCCCATCATGGGTTAAACTTGCAAATGTATGAAAGTCTCTCTCTTTTCTGTCTTCGATAGAGCTTTTTCTTTCATTAATTTCGATAACTTTAATGTCTGTTTAGAAAATAGCAGATGCTGGACTGATCTTAAGTTTGTATTAGTTGCTAGTTCTCTCTTGTACTGATCATGGTTTGTCATATTATCTAACTTTAAATGAGTTTGAATATTTTGCTCGAGCTAGACATGTTTAATTTCTTTTCCCTGGTTGTTTATGTGCATTAAGCAAGAATTACTTCCTCCTGTATACTCTTCAAATTAATTGTCTTAAGCATTGAAATATTTTAATTTGTTATTGTCTCATGTTTGAACTAGTTTAAGGTGAAATTTGCATATTTAAACTATATTATGTATGTTTTCCCTATTTTACTTATCGAGTCTATTTTATCCCTGCCTTGTTCTATTTTCTGTGTCGGACCCCTCATCTGTTTGTTAGTATCTTTTAGTCGCAGGAAGCTTAAATTTCATTCTATGAGTTGGTCTTTTGTTGTTATAAGTTGATTTTTCTTTTGGTTTAAGTCAGCAAGTGTTAGTTTGGAATTAATTATATCAAATGCCTGCACTTATATTGCTTGTAAGTCTATTAAATTTCAGCTATCTCTTAAAAGCGGTTTGACTATTTGATTTTAATTCTTTAGACGTGTTCCCTGCTCATGTGCGAGAGTTTTGGTTTAACTTTGAAATCTAAGATATTTTCTTTGTACTCGTGATCTAGTAGAATGAGGTGATGACATGTTCATGTTCGTCCTTTGTCCTAATTAAAGATCTATGTATATATTTATCTTGATATGAATCAAGTAGTGGAGGAATTTTGAGGTTGTGGTCTTTGTTTGTACAGTTGTTCCTTAGCATATTTCTAGTCACAATGTTAATTTATACTTTTGACTAAGGGGTTAAGGAAGATGTAATCCAACCTCCGTAAAAGGATAGGAGAGGTTGATTGCTCTATTTTAAGTGTAGTTAATTTTATCACATGAACCATTTGATCTCTTCTCTAGTTTGATGTCACCTTCCTACGGAGACTCTCTATCAGTCCCTTTTAAAATGACAAATGATAACTTCTTATCTTGCTATGAATTCTTCTTTTCCCCAAAGTTATTAGTTAAGTTGGTTTAAATTTGGAATTCTCTCAAACTATTCCTATAAGTGTACCTTGTGTGATTTCTATTCCATCTTATCATTGGCATCCTGGTTTCTTTCAATTGGAATTTAGTACGCTGTCCTCCTCAATTACTTACTATATTCGTGCTATTTAACTGGTAACATGTGTTATGCTAATCCTTTTCTTTTTCTTTATTTCACATGTACACTGGGGAGCGCATTTGGAGTTATGATACGACTCCATTTATCTGCCCAAATCAGATTTGTGCTTGCCTACATTATCGCTTGTGTCTAACAGTCCTCATCGCATCGATAGTGTCTAGTGCCTCTTCTTCTCTTTAAGAATTTATGTCCTCAAAATATACTTAAATGTTTTTTTTTTTGCTTCTAATTAATGTAGAATTGCAGCTATATGTTTGATATTTGCTCTTGTTTATTGTGTTTTGTAGAGGACATTATGCTATATTGGTAAGCTTATGTCATTTCCTCAATTAACCTTTTTTATGTAGCACTTGTGGTGATGCCACACATAGAATGTTACCACTATTATCTGTCTTCAACTATCCATTACTAACAAAATTTGTAACCATCTTCTACTCAGAATAAAAGTCCAGAACGTAGAGCTTAAAGGTTTAAAAATGCAGATTTTTCTTAGAAAGAGTGATTTTGAGAACCTTGAGGGGCAGCAATTTGAACTTAAAAATGCAGATTTTTGTGGTTAAAAAAATGCAGATTTTTAACTCAAAAAGAGTTGCAGATTTTTAGTGCGAAAATGCAGATTTAACATGCTCTAACCAAGCAGATTTTTAGCGTAAAAAAGTGCAGATTTTAACTGGGAAAATGCAGGTTTTGAGAGGTAAAAAATACAGCTTTTAACAGTCCTACTGGGCAGATTTTTTTTTGGTGTAAAAATGCGGTCTTTTCCCTAGTTTCGAACACCATTTTGTGGGATCTAAAAGTATAAATTTTTGGAACTAACCACTATACTTTGACAGTTCAAAAGTGCAATAGTTTGAGTCTAAAAAAGGTTTTAAAACAAAAACACAACTTTCAAGAGGAAGAAGAATATCATTTTAAAAGTGGAAAATGGATGTTATAAGTTTTGCTAGAATTGTTACCCCTTTTTTTTTTTTAATTATTTGAAAGTTTATCCTAAGGGATAGGAAAACTCATCATTTAAAACACCCAAATAAACTTGAAACTAGTTTAAAGGCTAAATCAATTCTCCTTTAGAAATATATTTAAGTCTAAGATATTTACCTTTAGAAATACCTATTTTTAAGAAAATCAAGTAAGAAAGTAGGCCTATATATTTTTAACAAAAAGTAAATATAACAATAAAATGAGTCCCAATAGTTAGGCCCATTTTATATTTTTAACATAACCCCTTTTCGAAAAAAAAATATTTACTATTATCACTTTTCAAATAAAATGTTACTAAAATATTTTAATTTCTTAACATTCTATTTCAAGATTTTAGATATGCCAACAGGTACAAAGTACAAGGTGTACATATATATGTCACGCACATAAGAGGTATAAATTGTATATTTTTATATTTAGTATTCTCTACATAACCTATTATTTTTTATCTACTATACCCTTTTTTACGAATGTTATTTATTTAATTTTATAATTCATAAATCACTACGCATACGTATTATTTTACTATATATAATCTGTCGTCAATTTATTCCTACATGTAAATAAAATAATAAACGTTCATGTGTTTTAAACATCGTGCATATATATATTGCACTTCATAAAACAATAATTTAAGATCACAAACTTTATATAATATTTTAAAATTTAGTATCATTATTATTTATTTTGTTAAACTTTATTTTTCACACATACTACTATATATTTACATCCGACTACTATCCTATTTTATTTTATTATTACTTTACATTTTAATTATATATATAAATAAAACGACAATTTTTAATATCCTTTTAACTCAACATTTACATATTTTGGATAAATTTACATAAGACACATCCATGTTTTCCAACATATAAAATTGTCGTATATTTTAAGTACATATATTTATTTACTTATTTATTTTACTATAGGATAAGTGTACTACTATTTTATAGACGCATATATGTAATACCTTGTATTTTACATTTTTTTTTAATTAATGAAATTTATTTATCATAAATTTTAAAGCAAATAAATTGAATAAATTTTCCTAATTATTTTTCCTAAAATTGAGTTTAAGGACTATCTTCGAATAGGATCTAAGGGATGCTTAATACCTTCCCCTCGAGTAATCAAAACTCTTACCAGAATCTCACTGGTTTCTCAAATCAAAACAGAGTTTACATTTACATATTTAAAAAATGGTTTTTTGAATATTTTACTTAAAATATTGGTGGCAACGCTAAAACAAAAACAATTTTTTCAAAAATCAGAGTGACAACCATATTAGGTTGCGAACCGTTTCAGCTAGTTCGAAATAGGGGTGCGACAACTTGGCGACTCTGCTGGGGATCTTACTTAGGTTTTAACCTTAGAAACTTAATTTAGGAATAATACTTGTGATTACTTTTTTATTTCTGCTTGTTTGCTTTGCCAAATTGATATATTGCTTTGGTTGAAAGGTCACAAGTCAAATACAAACTTGTGTTCCTTAATTATTTTGAAACACTATCTGTTACTGCTTTCATCACACTATCATTTGCACTTTCTATAAAGTCTTTGGCAGTACGTAAACACACACAGAACATGCGAGGGGTGTTCTGCAGTCCTCCGAAACTCTCTTTTGGATTCCTTAGTTTCAGAGTTGGTGCAATTAAGATAGTGCGCCTTCTCGAAATTACTCAGTCCACTCTTAATCATCTAGGAAAAACTCTTACTCTAGATATAGGTCATGTTGTATAGCCTTAGGCAAGACAATATAAGGTATTGTCGTTGCGTTTAGGAAACCACCCAAATGTCAATGAGTTTCTTCTTTAAAACTTGACGACATACATTTTGTGTGAAATTGATATAAATAATCCAAACTAAAACACTTAACGAATTTGGAGCAAATAAACTCATCATACCTCTTACCCTTTATTTCAGATGCAAATCAACCAAAACCTCCCTAATATCAGGATGATGACTGAGGTCCCCCAAACTTTGAAAGATTGGTGGGGAAACATCCGAGTGGCATACAGAAATAAGATTATGCCACACCTGGGGTCATTAATTGATCTACTAAATATGGAGGCAAACAAATCGCTCATTACCCTAATGATTGAATTTTGGCAACCAGCAACACTGACTTTCCAGTTCACAGATTTTGAAATCGCACCAACAATGGAGGAGATAAGTCAAATGGCTGATTTACCATTAGCTGGAAGAGCACCCTTGGCCCCGCGACAACGTTAGGAATTGGTTTTCTCTAGTCCTTGGGGTACTTGAGTATAGGCCCAGGTTTGCGAAGAGTTGATGAGGGATGGGTCAAGTTTGATTATTTATTTAAAAGGTTCAGTCATCGGGAGATCTATGATAGGTTCCAACAAGAATTCTTCATCACTAGAGTTGATTGGGAGAGCACATGACTATTGTTTTTGTGGTGGCCTTTTTGGGTATTATGATCTTCCCAAAGAAAAGAGACTGTGTCGACATCAACCTACTGCCTATGGTCATTTACATGTTTAGAGGACCTGTTAGAGTGACCATCGTACCCATGATCTTGGCAGAAATATTTTGATCATCATCCTTATACTCTAGAGGATATGATCAACTTAAGGGAAGTAACCTGTTGCTATAGATTTGGGCGTTGGAACACTTCTATCAAAGACAAGCGAAACATGGCACTGAAGCAGAATTACACAACAAAATCAGAAGCCATGCAATGAGATTAAGCATATGGGATGCCCCAAATAATGAAGATGGTTGGCGTTTTTTCCTAGCCCACCTCACATGGAACCATATTCAATGGCTACTACCATGGGTCCATGGCTGAGCTTTGTTGAGAAAAACCCACATCTATTTCATTGAGTTGATTGGGTTGGAAGGTTTCCAACCTTACGCACCTCTAAGAGTCCTTCGGTAGTTTGGGATTACCCAAGGCGTTCCTCTATGGTCAAATATGGCACTAATAGAGGTCGATTATAAAGGAAGAATCCCTATCGAAAGGATCGTTGATTTAGTACAAGGATGGTATGGTATTCTTGACTTAGGCATGAGGGTTGAGTCATGGTGCACTCTCGAATATTATACTTAGTTTATGAAGGGAGGAATTCTCGCAAAGCCCAGCTATGACCGGATCTTGGGGTTCACAGACACCCAGAGATCAAATCAAATTGGCACAGAGCTATTAAACCTCATGCCCATCACCACAACCATGTATCATCAGGTGACCCCACGATCTGTCGACCATCTCATACAGACAGTTGATGATGAACCAAAGAAAGAGATGGAGGAAGACCCAGAAGAGAATCCTAGAGAACCAACTAAGGAGATGGATGAGGATTCATAAGAATATTCAGAGCATGACCCTAACTTGTATGACCCTAGAGATGAAAGAGTGATACATATGGGGAATGAACCTGTTTCAACAGCATAGGACACTCCCTCTGAGTACGATTCTATAGGATTTGATGGAGGGGAAGATTCAAACAACCAAGGATGGCAGATTGAAAAGTCTCCAGAGTACCACCCAGGGCCATATTATGATGTGGAGGATGACGATGCTCCAACCTGGCCCTAGATCACCTTTCTTCATTGTACTCTTTCATATCTCCTCAAAGTGCTTGTGGCCACCCCCGCACTTTCATTTCTTAGGCCTCTGATCACTTATCTCATTGTAATTGCAAGACTACCTTAATCAATGAAGTTATGTTTGCTCCAAATCTGAAATGTGGTTAAATGGATCATTCATTATCAAACTAATTACAACATAGGCCTACCTTAGGAAAAAAGAGGATCTATATTAGGACACATTTGAATGTCGCTAAATTGAAGTATATTTGTGTTACACTTACATATTTGTTATATCTTTCAATATTTCCAAAACTAACATAGTTTCCCTTTTTCTTTGGTTTCTTTTCTTTTTCATCATTTATCCCCAAAAGTACGTTGATTTGTGTCGACTTGCAAACTGGCTGACTCATGATACAACCTTTGATCAAAAGGAAAGATGATTGATAAAGACGAGTTCAACGCTGCTGCAAACATAATTATACCTATTGAGAACCCCGAAGGTTCTCGAAACATGACAGACATCCAAAATGAAGAGAAAATGGCTCACATGGAGCAAGAACTCGAGATCTTGAGGGAAGAATTACGCCAAGTGCGAGACTAAGACAAACTGTCGGCTACCACTTTACCTACTTTCAAGACGCCTATCTACTTCCCAGAGGCTCACTTGCCTTCTGCCGACTTACCAAATCATCTAGAACCAACTCAACATACTCCCATACACGGTCGACTTCCACTAGCCTCTCCAACCGCAGTCATGACCATTCCTGACCTCCCTAATCATAATTCTACCATCCGTTCAATGCAACAGATACTTGGGGCACATGTCACCACTCCCTATAAGCCACATGTTCCACCTGTATATGCTGTTGAAGCTCATACCTTAAAAATGCCAGCAGTGGTTAATGCCCCGTATAAGGTTGATCAATATGCAGAAATGGAGAAAGATGCCCAGCTGAAAGAAGATGCATCAATAAATGCCCAACTTCAGGTTCTAAGAAAGGCATTGAAAACCTTGCAAATTACTAGAGGAACGGAGAGTCTTGATTATGATGACTTGTGCATCCATCCAGACATTGACATGTCAGTAGGGTACAAACCATCGAAGTTTGACATGTTTGATTGAAAAGGTAACCCATACGCACATTTAAGGGCATACTGTGACAAGTTAGTCAGTGTAGGGAGAAATAAGAAGCTGAGGATGAAGTTGTTCATTTGGAGTCTATATGGAGAAGCATTGACCTGGTATATACACCAAGATCCTCGCAAATGGCCTGACTGGAAGGAAATGGCTGAGGACTTCATGACTTGTTTTAGATTCAATACTGAAATTACTGCTGACGAATTCTCATTGGCCAGTATACAGAAGGTATCTACTTTGATAAGATGATGTCAATGATGGGCCAGAAGTTCGCAAAATTGGTCAAAATGGGAGACTTCATAGAGGAAAGTGTCAAATATAGGAAAATTCAGTCTATGGTTGCATTGGAAGTTGCAAGTAGGGCCATACAGTCGGGTGCCATTGGCGGTATCAAAAAGAAAAGGGACCAACAAGAAGGAACATCCCACCGATACCTCAACAATCCCCAATTTGTTGCACACACTTCATACGTCCCATACCAAGTATATAATACCCAACCACACTATAATCCACCCCGAGCACCAATATACCAAAATCCTCCAAGACCATAAGTCCTTGTCCAAGCACCAACCTACCAAAATAGACCAACATATGCACCGAGACCACGTCCAAATCTCAAAGCTAGAAATGATTGTGTTTACACACATATTGCTGAACCTTATGTCCAATTGTTTGAGAGGTTGAGGACATCAGGAGTGTTGCAACTAGTTGAAGGAAAACTTCTCGATCCAATCCTTCATAACTTCGATGGAAACAAGCGATGCGCTTACCACTCGGGAATCCAATGACATGACACAGAAGATTGTTAAGGTTTGAAGAACCAAATCGAGTCTTTGATCAAGAGAGAAGTAATCAAATGCACTCCAGCACCTCCCAATATAAACAATAACCCTCTGCCAAACCATGAGAATTGGGAAGTCAACATAGTTACTCTAGGTGAAGAATATGAGGGCCCTGATTGTCCAGACATAGATGAACCAGATGCAATGACATCTTCAGCGCAACCTGCTATCATTGTTCAACTAAGGGAACCTCTAACTGTCAAAACATATCTCCCAAGAGTTGTAGTGACCACTCTAATCGCTAGAAAGCTTGAATATGACACCAAAGCAGTCCCATGGGACTATCGAGCATGCGCAAAGGGCAAGATGATCGAAATTGTCGTGGCTCAAGGGATGACAAGGTCGGGGAGGTGTTATGCCCCAGAGGATCTAAGTCAAAGAGTTCTTAGAAAAGAACATAATCCAAAGAAGAATGTTACCGATGCTGAAGCTGCAGAATTCTGGAAGAAGATGCAGCCTAAAGACTATCCAGTCGAAGAGCAGCTAAAGAAGATGCCAGCCTACATATCCATTTGTCTCTGCTTATGAGTTTTGAAGCTCATAGAATGCTTTGATGGAAGTGTTAGATGGAGTTAACATTCCAAAAGAGATCACAAGTGAGACCTTAGCTTCAACGATTGGAAGAATAATGGAAGCTAACAAGATTTCTTTCCATGATAATGAATTGCCTGTAGAAGGGGTTGGGCACATCAAAGAGCTTCACATCGTAGTTAAATATGGTGATAAGATTGTGACTCGAGTTCTAATTGATGGTGGTTTTGGATGCAACATTTGTCCTTTCACCACTCTGAGGGATTTGGATGTGCATATGGGAGAGATAAGGGAAAGTCATGTGAAGGTTGGAGCTTGAACGCACGATTCATATGAATAAGAGTGCATTCTTTCAAATCTCTATAATTAATCTCACTCACAGGTTTCTCTCATACTCCTCCATGTTCTCATGACTTCCTCAAGACTTTTATTGAGAGTAACTCATCGATATGGAACTGGCTTTGATTTTCAACTACCTTGAGTATGAGGGGTAGTCGAATGGATATGAGAAACACACGAGTTAGAATAAGTTCCTTATTACATAGTTTTATTGCACGATTTAGAGTATGAAAGAAGGAAAATTTTTCCTAAATGTCTATAGTCCCTCATTTAGAAGTGGGGCCCTCACAACCATAAATGAGATCCTACTAACACGACTTCATAGACATCCTAGGACACTTGAACTATGTGCTCTGATAGCAAGTTTGTCACGACCCGAGCCTACACCCTAGATGTGGCCAGCACTTGAGAACCATTATTGGCCCCCAAGTGAACCCTCATCCTGGCTGACTACAAGCGAAAGACTAACTCAAGCATACATAAGCATCAAATTGAAAGAAACGTTAAAAAACAACTTACTGAATCTCAAAACTTCGCTAAATATCTGAGTATAAAACATAAGTTTTAAATAAAATATCTGAAATTGAAAGAATCTCTAAAACTGTCTATCTATGAAGCCTCTATTATACAAATATGAGTGTTGAGACAAGACACATGACTCTTCAAGAGAACTACTATTAACAACTCATAAAACTTGAGTCCTCCGAAAGAAAAGAGGTCTTACTCAAAAGCTGGCGAAATGATCTCAATAGACATTTGTTGAGAATCCTAAGAACTTGTATCTGCATCATTAAAAGATGCAAGTCAAGTGGCATCAGTACATTGAATGTACGAGTATGTATTATAGTTGAATAACAAATAACTGAAACAAAGGACTGCAATAGATAACAATGTACTCAAACTGAATGTAAATAAATAAAGGAGTTAAATCATTTATAGTCTTACAAAATACTTTCTCATCTCTGAACTCAACATAATAAGTGAAATATAAAAATACACTTTAACTCTATTGGGAGATTCTCTAACCGACAACCATCACTATGAGCTACGTGATGATACAACGTTTTGCCCATGCTACTAGAACTGTCTTATACCTTACCGGGCTATAGAACACCTCAACTAAGTGGATCCACTAAGCTATGCTTCAAAGCAATAAGGAATCATCTAAAAAGTTTCACCCTTTACCCATGTTGGCATACATGGTTTATGGGGGTTGTGATTTGTTTGAACTCTCCCCCATATTGGTGCTTAATACTACTCCCAATAATATATAATCATGCTCATATGTTTCAAAAAAACATAACTCTTCTTCTGGTTTGAGATAATTGCTCAAACTACCCTCTTGCAAGAGGTAACTACTCTTGAAATAACTTTTGAACTCATAACTCATTTAGAAATCTTAGTTTCTCTTTTATCAATATAAAAATTGATGCCTCTGGGAATACATAGTCCCCTTATACTCATACTTGATAACTCTTTCTAAAAAACATTTAAAAATCATATTATAATATGCATTGATGACTCGGGAAGTAGTACAACATGAACATTGATGGTATATCTAGATACCATACTGTTTAAAAATTGAGGGCATACTCGATTGTCATACTAATCATGTTTTAGAAACTCTTTCTCAAAACTTATCTTTACTTCCTCAAAACTTAGTTTAAAACTCAAGTGTTTGCTTTAAAAAGCCTCTCAAAATTTATAACTCAATTCATAGGGTTCATGCAGAATTATGGACATGAAAGACTCAAATCAGGGATCTTAATAGAAATATGAAAACTCAGTACTCAGAACTCAAGAACGCAAGAACTCAAGAATACTCAATTCATAGGGTTCATGTTGAAATATAAACATGAACGAATCAACTCAAGAATCTAATGCATAACACATAGCAATTCCATAATTAGGAATATAATTTCAAAAGTATCAATAAATCAAGAACTTAAAATCAACTTATCTCAAGAATACTCAAATCTAGGGATAGAATCCTATATTTCTCTTTTACTGATTTGAAAGTAGATGTAGGGCGTGAGGACGAACTAGTCCAACACTATGATAGTCTTACATACTTGGAAGAACAAGGTTCTTGAAGTATCTTGAAGAAGAACTTGATTAGAAGCATTGAAACCCTAGCATGAAGGAAAACAACCAAGAAAACCTTTCTTGAGATTCTTTGAATTAGTTTCTTGAAATCTCTATGACCAAGAATTATGATTTTCATTAGAGATAATTTTATGGAGGAATTTGAGTTGGAAAGAATGGAATTCTTGTAGAAGGACTTACCTTGAAGAAGAATCTTGAAAAAGATTGAAAGAATCTTGAATGAAGTCTTCTACTTTGATTTTTCCTTAGGGTTTTGCCTTAGGGTTTGAGAGAGAAGAGAATGATCAATTAAGATATAAAAATCTGATTGTTTTTTGGCATTTTACAACTCAAGAAATTTGTTTAGGGTTTTCTTAGAGGTAAAAAGACAAAAACGACCCTTTTGAATGTTTTTGTGTTGGCTAATTCATCACTGCACTTTATCAGGTTACTAAAATGGTCATAACTTTTACTCGGAAATTGGATTGATGCAAAATTGGTGGTGTTGAAAAGAAGATTCAAATACCTTTAATTTGATAGGTTATAGGCCACGTAGGTCTTTATATTTTAAGATATATGGTCATTTGAAGCTGACCCAAAGAGAATCTTACATCAAAACTTAATTGATAAGGAAACTTTCAACTCTACTTTGTGATAGGAGTTTCTAGTGACCATAATTGATATCCAAAATCATTCCCACACTAAAGAATTTACCTTTAGACATATGGGCAGTTTAAGAATCACCCGGTATGGCCCTACAAGTAAATGAATAATGGTTTGAGTCTTAACTTAGAAATTTTTGGGGTGTTACAGATAAGCATAAAATTTATTATTTTTATGCTTAGCATTATTGTAATCATAAAAATTTTCTTAGTTATATTTTTTTTTATCTAACTATTTAATTTCATTATATCATTATGATTATTCTAACAAGGGGATGATATAGATAGAGTGAGAGTATTTATAATTTTGAATAAATTTTTAAAAATAAATTAATTAATGCTAAAAATTATTACCGTCATATTTAGACACTTAACTAACCTTAATTATATTGAATAATTTTTATAAATATTCTATTAGAACCTATCAAGGGGCTAAATGTTAAAGCAAATAAACTTTACAATATCATTTACAATAATTTAATTTTTGAAATTGTCAATAAATCAATATTTACAATTATATTTATCAACTAACCGCACAACACGCGGGTACGTATACTAGTATTTTTTTAAAAGACTTATGGGTGAGTCATGTTACACCTTGGCTTACTACCTCATTGGTGGAGGGTAAGATGATGAATTCAAGTTTCTTCGAATCACGAGGGTAAGATGTTGGGTTTCAGTCCTATTTACCATAGTTATGATATAATGATGATCAAGCAAACTAATGTGCTCTTGATGAAAAAATTATGAAACACATGATTTTGCTCCATTCTTTGAAGTGAATGTGGTAGCAATACACTAAAAGTCTGAAAGATGACAAATAATTTTATGACTGAACATATGAATATGGTTATGGAGGGATAAAACTAAAATAGTCATCATTGTGACAATTATAAAAGAAAGAACATTATGAGTTCTCAAAATGGTCATTCAAAGAGTGGCAATAATTTTTGTCATCAAATTTGGTATGAAAGGTTTTGGGTACGCGATTACCATGCAAACTAATTTGATTTTACAAATCCTCCATCATAATAAAAAAAATAAAGTGAAGGTGCACTTGACCTTTTAGAAGTGATGTGAAGGTATGTCATATAAATATGATACATTTCTAAGCTAGACAATGTACTTCTAATGAAAAAATTACGAAGCATGTATATATGATTATAGTCAATACCTTGAAGAGAATGTGACTTGTTCTAAGCATCGTGAAAGCTCGATCATTCTTAAAAGTAAATATGTCATGATATGATGAAAAACATAAATAATATCATGCCATATATAAGTGGATAAATGTCACAAATCACCTTTACAAGAGGTGTGAGAAATCAGAATTTTTCTTTTGATATAATTGGTCATTAGTCAAGTATTTTTAGCACATAAAAAATATTGAGATATATTTTATTATGAATTACAAAAGGTAAAAAGAAAGAAATTCTTGAATGCACAAATTTGTCATTTGTTATGTACCTCTGTACTAATTTAACATTTCAAGCACACTTCATCCAATTCTAGGTGTTCAACGATCATAAATCAGTATAAAATCCAACTAAATGAGTTGGGGTCGAATTCCACAGAGAGCGGTATGTGTTTTAGATTCAATTAGGAAGTATAAATGCGGTTAAATCAGTCATAGGAATAAAAATTATCAAATAAAGACATAATCAAATAAGGGGGTGACACGAATGTCAAATGGGTTGGTTTTGATTAGTAACTACAAACAACAGTCACAAACAATAAGAATTAACAATAATGAGACGGATTCTTGGGATGTGATCGATTATAGGCTATTATAGACATATGGGTAATTGCAACTATTAGAAAATAGCTAGATATTAGTGAGTAGGCTAGACTATAAGGGAGGTAATTTTCTCTCGAACAATTACCCCGAATCAAGTGATTTCTCTCTAACATCAACAAGCATGCAAATTAAGAGCAACCCACAACTTAATCCATTCACTCCTTCGAGTTGAATGTGTGAGATTGGGTTTAGGATTTACTCTCTCAAGCTAAACCCAGGTCAACCCAATACCCACAAACTATTAATCAAAAACCTTAGTTCTAAAACCTCTCTCTCCAGCAAGCCAAGAACACAAACATAGAACTGTATTTGCAACTACAATTCTTAAATTAAACCATAATTAATGATTAAACTCACCTTTAAATATCATTTAAACTAACAATTAGCAATACCCATAAGCTAAATCAGCCCATAATCACATGATCACACCCCAAGAACTTGGGTTTTAGCTAGGCATCATAAAAAGGTAAAAACCGTTACCAAATTGATTATCCATCAACTGGGTAAGAGTGATTTCATCCTTAAAATGCTCCAATTTGAAGATTCTCAAAGACCCACTTCCAAATTCTCAGAAGTGAATTTCTTCAATCCTTCAAAGCTAAGGAAAAACTATAGAAAATTGTCTCCCAAACTAAAATATGTCTAAAGATATGATAATAGGTTCAAAGATACTAAACTAAATGTTCAAAATCCTATTTATAGTCGCCAAAAATAAGCTACGAAAGCTCCTTTGGCGAAGTAAGTCTGGCTCGCCGAACTACTCGGCGAGCCGCCCTTTGGTCTCTTCCATCACCCTTTCACATTGGCATTCAACATCCTCAAGGTCTGTAACTTTGGGCGATCTATCCTGGCTTTGCATAATCACTTTGCGATTCGCCGACTACTCCCTTTCCTCGCCGACTTGGTTCTTTTCTTCAGAGCTTGGCACACTAAAATTTTGGGCGGTCTGATGACCCACTCGGTGACACGCCGAGTGCTCTTGCCGATCCTCAGGCTCGTCCATCTTCATTTCTTCATCCTGTTTTGTTCCTTTTTACTTGTTAGTGTCTTGCTTTGGTCCTCAATCTATATTCCTGAAAATCAAGGATTTAACATCAGTTATTGGCACAAAATAAGCAGCTGAGGACATTAAATCTATATAATCAAAGCCCTAAATGAGTCCAAATTTCGGACTCATCATGTACTTCAAAAATAATATTTTACTAGGTACTGGAAAAAAGAAAAGGAAGAACATGTTAATGGAAAAAGTAAATTAAGAAATAAGTTTTAATTGTAATGATTTTTACAATGATAATAATGATATAAGGTGTTTGATGTTTTGTAATACTAATAAAATAATGTTTTAAAGTGCTCCGACTGCACTATTAGCTATGGTTGTTTACCGTGGTCCTTCTCCACATATTTTGTTTCCATCAGTGATACTCTATTATTGAGCATCTTAATTTGTTCCAATAGTTCTTTCATAATTATTGCATTTGTAATTTCCTCCTCAAAGTCCGTTTGTACGGCTTTGTCTTGATAAGTAGTCTGCAATAACATTTTTGTCAGTCTTAATCACTTCAATAGTAAAAGAGAAATTTAAAATATTTAATACGAGTCTTCTTATTTCTTTTGTAGTAATTGAGTCTTGTACCTTTCTTGTTAGCCACCATTTAACTTGCGTATTATCTGTTCTAACAATAAATTTATTATATACAATATATGGTTCAAATGCTAATAAACATTTATATAATGCAAATAATTCTTTTCTATTAATTTCCCATCTACCTTCCGTTTCCGTAAATGTTCCTGAGTAATATCTACAATGACGTTCTATTTTCTCATCTTCATATCTATAGTTTAATACTCCACCATAATTATTTTCACTTGCATCAGATTCTACTATATAATTGAATTTTTTATTTTCATTTGAAAAACATAATTTTGGTAATTTTTTACATTGTTCTTTTATTTTTTGAACTTGTTTTTTGTCTATTTCATCATAATTATATTCTATATCTTTTTTCAATTTTCTTTGTAATGGTTTTAAATATTTTGCTAGTTTAGGTATGTATTCTCTTACTTGGTTCACTAATCTTAAAAAGGATTGTAATTTCTTTTTTGTATCTAATATTTTCTCTGTTTTTATAATTTTTTGTACTATGTGTTGCTGCATTTTTATTCCATTTTTATCTATTTGTATTCCTGAAAATTCTATTTGATTTTTCATAATTTCTACTTTATTATTACTTTGGCTTAGTCCTGATTCTTCTACTATGTTTATAAATTTTTCTAATAATTTTATATGTTCATCATATGTTTTTGAATATAATAGTATATCATCTATATCTACTATGCAATTATCTAGTTTTGTGAAATATGTATCCATAAAATGTTGGAATCTTCCTGGTGCATTTTTATATCCAAATGGTAATACATTCCATTCATAAAATCCTTGTGGTACAGTAAACGCTGTCAATTTTTTAGATTCTTCTTCTAATTTTAAGTGATAAAATCCTGATTTACAATCAAATTTATTAAAATAATTATATCATTGTATTTGTCTTATTTTTAATATCTTATTTGGGATTGGATAATTGTAAGTCTTAGTTTTTGCATTTAAATTTCTGTAATCTATAACCATCCTACTTTTTCCTGTTTTTTGTTCACTATGTTTATTAACTATAAATGCTGGGTTAGTATGTTTACTATTACTTTTTTGTATGTATCCTTTTTCTAATAATTCTGTTATGTGCATTGTAAAATTCTTTTAAGTCATCAAAATTATATTTTAAGGGTTTTTGGGTTATTATGTTATTTTGGTCTATTAATTCTATTTTTACAGTGATTTTATGCTTATTCCATCCTAATGGATCTTCACTATATAATTGTTCTAGTCTATTTTTTATAGGGCCTAATTTGTCTATTGTGAATACTATGTATTCTATATTATTAGTATTAATTGACATATTTTTTAATTTTTGTGTAATATTTTCACTTCCTTTTATCCACTCTGTAGGCTTTCTTATTTTATTTACTACTCTTTTTGCTCCTATCTTATGATTACATGGTGTTGTTAACCACCAGTGAGTTTTAGTTATTACATGCGGATAATATCTGTCTAGAAATGGTATTCCTAGAATTATATCCTTTGTAGGTAAATCATAATTGTATATTTCGTCTATTCTAAGTATTTTATCCCATATTTGTATTTTTACATCTTTTGCCTTAAAGTGTATTAAGCTTCCTTCATTATTAAATCCTTTTACTACTATTGGTGTTTTTAATTTTATCCACTTATCTTTTGGTAAACAGTTATATTTACATATGTTAACTTCTGCTCCTGTATCTATCATTGGTGTATAATATCTATTATAGTATCCTTCTATTATTATTTTCATAAGTACATGTATTTTCATAATATTATTATTTTTATTATTATCATCTTATTATTGTAGGTAATAGTTATGTAAGTAGGTTCTATTTTATAAGGTTTCATCTCTTCTAACCATTTTAATCCAAATATTATATCTGCTTGTTGTTCTTCTTTAATTTCTAACTTTATTTTCATAGGTATATCTGCTATTATTATGTCTTTTTCTATTTCTAATTGAGCAACTATTCATACTGGTAAATCTGAGCATTTTTGTTTTGTCATCTTATTTATTTCCATTTCTTCTTTATTTAATAATTTATCTATTATATAGTTATTTTCTTGTTTTGTGTCTACTAATATTAAATGTTCTTTTTCTTCTATTATTCCTATTATGTAGTATTTGTTAGAAATTATATCATATGCTAACTTTTTTGTATATTCTCTTTGTAGATTATCTTTAATTTTTCTAGCTCTTCCTATTCTTTCCTCTATTATATCTAAATTTTCACCAATGTCTATTTCTTTATATGAGTAGTTATTATTGTCTATTATTTTAACAAACTGTTCAAATGGCGTTTCTATTTCTATTCCTTTTATTTTACTTTTTGCTGTTATTTTGTGTTGAGTAGTTAGTACATATAAATTTTTACATCTAGCTGTACATATTTTACTTCCTGGGGCTAAAGTTATTCCATTAATTTTCCAATACAGTACTAATGCTTTATCTATGTTTTGCTCTGTTAATGCTACTGAATAATTAGTATTAACTGTAAATTTAAATTTTTGGTAAATCAAATTTCCTCTTACTGCTGTTATTATGCTCTTTTCTATAGGTTTTATTATTCTATCATCTGCTAAATATATTTCTATTGGGGTATCTATTCCTTCTTTAAAACAGGCTTTTATAAGTATTTCTATTCCTCCTAAATGTACATATTTAATTTGTTCTTTACTTTTTATCTTTTGTACCTCTTTATTTAATTCTCTTTTATTTATAATTGGCACTTCAACTTTTCCTTGGGCATATTTACAATCTATAATATGTTCTTTCTGACTAATTATATAAAATTCTTCTTTATTTCTTTTAAAAGGATTTTTTATTAATGGCATACTAAATATTTTTTCTACACTTAAATCAATTTCTTTTCCTTTTACCTTTTCAAATATGTTATTATCAAAAATTATTTTTTGTTCAAAATAGTAATCTGTTGTATATTCTTCTCTTATTATTTGTATATTTTCTTCAGTCATCTAATTGTTCTATTTCATTATCTGTTTGGTACTCTTCTTCATTATCAGATATTTCATAAATACTATCATCACTTTCTAATTCGTAATCTAAATATTCCAATTGTAAACAAACTTCTTCTCCTATAATTATTTCTGATATTTGTTTCTTATTGGGCGTTTTTGGTAATTTACAGTCTTTTGTTATATGTCCTATTTTTCCACAATTATAGCATTTACATTCACTTATACTTTTCTTTTTTCTATATGGTCGTTTAGATTTTTCAAAATACCTTTTTCTCGGATTTCTGTATTTATGTTTTGTTTTCTTATATTTTTTAAACCTTTTCTTTTTATGTTTTTTATAATATTTATTATCACAATCGAATTGTGGTGCTATTTTATCTTTACAACATGCTAAATTTTTTATTATTGTTTTTTCCATTTTTATATCTTCTCTATATTTTTCACAAATATTTGCATACCATTGTTTTACAAAATTTATTCTAGCTCCTAATGTATCATGTAATCCTGCTTCTTCCCATGCTTTTATTATTTTTGAACTAAATGGTTCTGGTAATTTTGTAAAAATATAAGTGTCTTATTCCTGGACTTTCTTGTGTATTATAGACTCCTTTATAATAATATTCTTTGTATGCACAAGTATATTCATCTAAATAACACATATTACATATTCCTAATTTGTTCATTAAATTTCTGTTTATAATTTTATCTTTATTTCGTTCTTCTTCCTCTGTTGTCATACTGCTAAATTCATTTCTTATAGTTGTTTCATATTTATAAAGTATATTCATTACTGATGTTGTTGCTTTAGCTTATATATCTTTGCTTGATCTTAATGTCTTTTTACTTTCTTCTTCTAAATTTAAGAACCATAATTTTACTTTTCCTATAAATGTTCTTTCTATGTATCCTGGTACTTCTATTATATTAATTTTATTATCTATTATTTGTTTTGCTATATATCCTATCCATAGTTGTATAGTTTGATTTATATCTACTACACAGTCTAAATTTAAGTATTCAGGTTGTCCATTTATTTGTTTAGGACTCCATTTTTTTATATTTAATCTCTTATTCCATAATGTTTCGTATCTATCTGAACTTGTATAATTTCGTGTATATATCTGTGATTTTTCATGTTTTGGATATGTTCTTGTCGTACTAGATTCTGCTGTTTCTTTTCTTTTCATCATAATTTATTTCTACTTCCGTATTTTCTATTAGTTTTTTATTTTACATAATTTCTGTATACGTTTCACTTATTTCTGAGGTTTGATCTACTTCCATATTTTCTTCTTCTATTGTTTCTATGTGTAATTCATTTTTATTTTGGGTTTCTACTTCTTGATTTTTTGTAATTTTTTCTTTATATTTTTGTATTTCTGTTAATAGTTTATTTTCTTCTTCTTCTTCTTGCTGTTTCTCATATACCTCCTTTAATACCTGTAATTCTTTTTCTAACTCTTTTATTCTATTATTTTTCGTGTTTGTTATTTGTTGTATTTTTTCTTCATTTTGGACTTTTATTTTTTCTATTTCTTTTTCTCTATCTATTTCTTCATTTTCTCTTGCTATTCTTATCATAGCTGCTAGACTATCTTCTAGTTTTAATTCTTCTTTTTCTAACATTAAATATAATTGGTCTCCTATTTTTTTATATCTTCTTCCTAAATTTGAGAAAATTATTTTTATTTTTAGTCCATCATAATTTTCATACGTTTTCTCGCTTATAGCGAATTATTCTTTGTTCATTTTATTCGTATTTTATTCTTTGTTTTAATTGGTTTATATATTTATATTCTAATAATGATATTTTTGTGATTAACTTATCTAATTTAGGGATATCTTCTGTAGTTTTATTAACTTGTTTATTTAATTGTTTATATTCTACATATAAATATTTTAATCCGTATTTTGTTTTTTTATAGATTCGAGTATTTTTATAGGGTCTTCTCATTTTTATTATTTTATTAGTGTATAGCTCTGATACCACATATTGGGGGTAGGTGCGGAATTCGGGCTATGTTTTGATTTATTATAGGCTTTTATCAAATAAATGTGTTTTTATAAAATTCTTCTTCTTTTTCTTTTTTATGTAGGATTATTTGGGCTCCTTCTATTAGTAGTTTTAGGTACTGTATGTCTTGTGTTTTAAAATACATTTCTAAATATGTTTTTATAATATTTTCCCATGAATCTATTTCAGTCATAACTTCTTTCCAGAGATGGAAGTATTCTTCATTTATCATAATTTAATCACTATTGTATTCTGAATATATGTCTAAATAATCTGTACTATCATATAATTCCTGCATTATTTCTCTTATGTCATCAAACCAATTTTGTCTTATTAAGTTATTCATTTCTTCTTCTTCGTATTTCATTAATTTTTCCCATATTAATTTCTTTATACTAGTTTCATTTATTTTTTCTAATACTTTGAGAATAAGTATTTTATAATTATCTTCAAAATAGCTATTGTTAATTCATCGGAAAGTTTTGGGCAGGGGCTGGCGTGGAGCACCAGCAGTGTGCAAGAAAATAGGTTTTGTAGTTTTGGCCCTGTTGTGCCACATCACTCAGTGCGCCTCAAACGCCCTTCAGTAGTTCAGGGGCTGGCGCCCTATGCCACTCATTGTGCCAAGGTCATCAGGTCCCCTACCCTTCCGCCTTCTTTTCGTACGAGTTCCCTTAAATCGTACCTATGTTTCCTAATCGATATCTACATTCTAATTACATCTATACATCGAGAGATCATCCATAGCATGATATCATAACCCTTGAATCCATAATTCTAATTCAAGGTAGAGTTAAGAGTCAAGTTTGGAGAGTTCAATAGAGTAATTCTGAGAAGTCTTTTACAATCTTTTTAAAACTTGTTTTAAGACTTAGCACTTTAGTTTGAGCCTGGTAGAGTTGAGTTCATTTTATTTAAACTGATATGTGGGAACTAAGTATTCCCAAGAGTAAATGTTTTCACTAGAAACCTAGATTTCCATGGCTAATTATAAAATGTGATGGTGTTTTGAAATGATTGATATTTTCTCTACTATATTTATTTTTATATAAGCATCGTATAGAAGATATAAATAAGGGGTAGGTGAAATTAGAAAGTAGACATGACACGAAATGAACATTACGGCAAAGAAGGGGTATATAGTTTGACTGTCATCATAGATTCGTTTCCGATAATATAGTAAAATTTTATAATTCTTATATTAATATGAAATTTGATGTTTAGATTTTATTTAATTGTTACAAATAGGGGTGTTTGTGGTTCGGTTTGGATCGTTATTAGTTAAAATCAAATCAAATCAATCCAGTTAGTTTTTAAAATTTCTAAAATCAAATAGAACCAAACAAAAAGAAATTACCGTTGGTTTGGTTATCGTCAGTTTTGTTCAATTTTTTTGATCTTCTCGGTTTGAAAGTAATAATTTTTTTAGGACATATATATCTCGATAGACACAAACTAGTACATGAACAATCCACATGAAAGCTATTGTCAGTTCAATTAAGCAAAACTAGAATTATTATTCCACGAACAAAGTGATTCAATTAAGAGAAAAAAATGTGACTATCTTATGTGAGGGAAGGTAGGTAAAGACTAAAGTAATGGATTTTGATGGACTTGGACTTGGGATTGTAATAGCTAGGTTAAAATTTAAGTGTTGGGCTTGAGAAAATTGTAAAGTTAAATACTTAAGTTAATAAAAATTTAACAAAATATTTATATTTTATTTACGAATAATATATAAATAATTATAAAATTTATATATCTAATTTTTCGGTTCTATTTGGTTATTTTTACGATTGTTTTTTAGTAAAATCAAAACCAAACTAAATAGTATCAGATTTCAAAATTTAAAACCAAACCTAACCAAAACACACCAAATATCGTTTTTTTAAATCGACTTGGTTCGGATTGCGGTTCGATTTAGATTTTTAACCATAATCAAGAACAATCCTAGTTATAAATAAAATATGCAAATAATTAGTTTAATAATTTTATGTACAAAAATAATAATATATTTATTAATCAATTTAATTTTTTTTTTTTTTATAAAAAGAGTATGACTATAAAGAAAAACAAATATCAATTTTGTTTCCTTATGAAGTTATCACATATTTGATAGGTCACATTTAAATACAATGTTTTCCGTTTAGATATTCATGTTTTGAAATTTTACTATGTACACCACATAATATTAATGATAATTATAATAAATAATACAATATTTTATTTTTACACGAAATATATTTCTTACAATATGCTATAACACAATATTTTATGTGATTGTCATAAAGGGGTTACATAGAGTATCACTATAATGAATGCTATTACTATTATTGATAAAATATTATTACAGAGAAGTAAAATATAATATGAAAAATTGATTCAAGAGAAAACTATATCGTTATAATAAGATATTGTTTTAACAAGGTTTGGTTGTATTTAGTTGAATGTGAAACAAAAAGTAGCTGAAGTTAAATTGAATTATTTGAAAGATGATTACCTTTTTTATGAACTTGAATTTTATTTATTTAAATAAAAAATGCCTCAGTTGAGCGAAATAATTGTTTTACTTGAAATAATCTTCAAATCATTCTTTTCTTCTCAAACTTAAAATAGACAAATTGAAAAATAAACATTGATCAATTGGTAGCATTTCATTATTTGCAAAGTATATGAAAATGATGTATATCCAGAAGACTACTATGAAGATTTTTTTTTTCTCTCTAAATTGGTGTCCTCTTTGGCACGACGTTTCTAAAAATTACTGATTTTTTAGTCTTTCTTTTCTAAAATTTGTGTCATTATCTATTTATGTCATTATCTTTCTTTTCCTCCCTGACAAGAAATTTTTGTCTGGGTTCCAAGTCTCGATAAGTATAGTGTATGACATTGTGTCAGCCAAGAGAAATGCAATAGACTGGATAAACATTGCTCCTTCGATTTCAATTGATGTGATATTTTTTTTATTTTGAGATTCAAACAAGTTAATTTTTTATTATAATTTTTTTATATATCTTTTAATTATTTTGAATTGCCAATCATTATGACTTGTATTACTTTTTGCGTAGTTTATAAATATTTGGATTTCATTTTAAAAAATTAAAAATTTCACGTGTAAATTTCCCATTAAACTTAAATTATTTAACTTTTAAAAAATAAAATATGTCACATAAAATGGACAGAGGGAGTATTAAAAAACAGAAGAAGCTTATCTTTTCTTTTTCTTATAAAATAAGATTTCTTGACACATGTATTTTATACTATCTGTACGAACTTTTTAGATAAAATAAATACAAATTCTAATATATTAGTAACAAGGAATAAAATTTGAAAAGAAAAATGCAAACTCAGACGATGAATGGTGTGCGAGTGCTTTATATATTTTATAGACTTCCATATTAATATATTTGTAATTAAATATGTTGTTATTAAAGACTTCAATGGTATGATTTAATAAAGTATTACAGTTTTTAAGCCTTAAAAATAAATATCTACTTATATAGATGTGTTTTAGATAACTTAAAAAATCCATGAATTTGTTCTTAAGCTTAATGGAGGCTTATTGAAAAAGGTATCTTTTCAACGTCAAAAGACAACTCAAAATCTATAAATAATCATGGTCCCTAAATGAGAAGAACAATGACTTTTTATCTTCTCTCTTCATCTTAGAAAAGAACAACTAAATAAAGCAATCCTCAACATTTAGAAGATCTTGTCTTCTTCAATCAAGTTATTGCAATAGAACAGAGTTAGTTTCTGTTTTCATTCTTATGTATTCAAATCTCTATCTAATGATTTACTTGTTATCTTGGGTGAATTCTATGAAGTTTTTCAATAAGTGGTATCACAACATGATCTAGTTAGATCATTAGACATGAAATAAATATGAAATTTAAATTTGAAAGTACTACATATATTATTTATTTAATTTTGATCATCAACATATTTTTAAACATATGACTAAGTATAATCCGAAATTGAAACGGCCGACCCCGAACTCGTAGCGAGATAAAGGCATCCAAAAGAAGCCAATAGAAATAAGATGTCAGATCTCAAACCAGACTAATAGAAGTGTGTTCGGACTCCAACGATGCCTAGTGAAGTGTTGCTGGATCTTAAACCGTGGCAACTAAAAGTGTGCCTGGACCTTGTACTGTGGTTAGTACCTTCTTAAGAACTCCAATATATTCCGCTCATCATCATGCAACAATAGCCCCTAGAACGAAACCACCTTTAGAGTCACAAGGGATATCCACTCCAGCTCGAAACTCCGTCAATTGGTCTCATTCCACTTAGGGAACTCGTGCCCTAAAGATGGGCAAAAATTCGAGATTAAATCAATCCAAAACAGTTCATGCATCAATAAAAACCAAAGTTCACCAAAGAAAAACTAAATGAAGGAATACAGAAGGAGACTTATGAGTTAAACGCATAGTTAACGACTGAATCAACAACCGAACATACTCTTCCACCTCATCCTAACATAATCCAACAATTCATACTTAAAAGCAAGCCCTCTAAGACTCACGATTTGTAGAACAAACAAGAAATAAAAGCAAAAAATGGGTAAACACTACTAGTGATGGCCGCTAAACTAGTCACTTGGCTGCTTAGGCGACCCCACCAAAGCGGCACCTTTTCTACTAAAGCAGTGCCTTTTCCACTAAAGTGGTGCCTTTGCCACTAAAAAAGCAGCTAGGCTTTCGCCAGAGGGCTCCACTTATCTGGATTCCTTGACACTTAAGCGACCACCACGAAAGAAGTCTTATGACCGCTAAAATAGATAGTCCCTTCTTGGAAATCCCCGTTGAAACACCTCAAAAGTGTAAGAGTTAGTTCAAGTGGGGAAATTATGGAATCTGGTGCAAAAAGGTTGCTGATGCAGGGGTTGACAAGAGGCTTTACAACCTAAAAAGAGATCCACGGGCTGTAGACCTGTCAATAGATCAATCTTCAGAAAATTTGAAATCTTTTGGTTTCGAGGCTAGACGGTATTCATGGGTCATAGTTTTGTATACGGACCGTAGATGGGTTCGTAGACCATACCACAAGACTTAAGGGAAATATGGCTAAATAGAGGTTCACCGATGGTTTGTATGGTCCATGTAAGGTTCTACGGACTTTTGAACCAATCATGGAAGGAAAGATCAGAAAATTTCAGGGCTTCGATAGGATGAGAGGGTCCACATACCATCGAAGGATTTAAGGCTTGTGGACGGTGGTCGTTGATATGCTAGCATTTTGATGGCACATCCGATGTTGTTTACTAAAAACATTTGCAATCTTAAGTAATAACAATGTCGTTTTGATAGCTTAACACCCAGTTAGTTAGGAAATGTTTCGAGACAGAAAGAAACTGAAATGGAGCTAAATGTAAGAAAAATACCCCTAACGGATCACTAACCAGATGTCAGACCAGTGCCGGACCATTAGTTGATTCGTCATATGTGCAAGAGGTGCAGATGTTTCAGGAAACACTAACGACAACAATTGATGGACCGCCAACCTTTTGACGAGTTGTTATCACTAACGTCACACCTACATAAGTTGTCCATATGCTCAGAAGTTATTGATGGTTGGTCTTACAGACCATCACACTTATGAAAGGCCGTCAGGTTAATCGTTAGATGAGCCTCAAGAATTGCACTTTCTGTTTTTTAAATTTGAATTTATGGGAACTGTAAATACTTTTTGTAGGATTTATTTATGTATTATGTTTTGGTCTAAGAAGACGATTGCTCTTGACTTAGTTTGTACGAGAGTTTCCATGTTAATTGAAATCAAAGTGTTGGTTATTTTTATCTCTTGTAAGTATCTACTTCTCGAATGAATGCAATTATTTATCTTGTTTCATTAAGAATGAGTGGCTAAACCCCACAACCAAGACTTGAGGGATCCATGACGACTTGACCTTAAATAAGGGATATTATGGAATGAACTCTACATTGTAAGCGTATATCTTATTAACTCTTTCATTTGATTAACTTTCTAATGGTTGCAAACATAAGAACATACCCTATGTTTCACTTGTTTGAGTAAAAGGGTGTAAAACCTGGAAATAGAGTTAATAACAAGATTCAGGTAACATAACCCGTCTAAAAGTTGATGTTGTCACAAGATTAACTACTTGAGCTACATTACTGTAATAAGATAAACACTCTTAGTTCGGGAGAATGAAAGTTACATACATTTAATGTGGTTGAGAAATAATTAATTATAGTGCATGGGTGATAAACTGATACACAAAAGAAAGCAGAGTTTAGTTTTGCAATATGCCTGACAAATGGTCTAGGAGTCTTAGTGAACACAATCCTAATTAATTCTTTATATTAAGTCTAAATCAAGTGAGATAATTGAATATTCCTTGTTACGAATTGACTTTCAAATAATTTCCCAAAACACTCCCATTTCCCATTTTGTTTTGGAAGCAAGTAACTAACACTTAAATAACCGCATGGCACTTAGTTCTCGACCTTTTCCACATGGGATTTGACCCAAACCTCGTTGGGTTCTATATTTGACGACGTCGGCTTTACTATCCTTAATGGAAGTGTAAATTTGGGCGTATCAAATTTTCGCGCCGCTGCCGAGGAATATAGTTATAAATTAAATCAAGTGTGTGTTATTTCACACTTAGTCGTATTTTCTAATTTTACTTTTTTGTTTATTATTTTAGTTTGTGTAGGGTACATGATAATGCATGCCAAGTACCCAAAGTAAGGGAGAACCATTAACTCCTTACGACCCTAAACTTGCAAGGTCTATTCACAAAAAGATAAATGCTCAAAACCGTGAAGCATAGAGGCTGAGTGTCATGACCCAAGGGTACCCCCTAGACATAACATGGCACATAACACCCCTAGAGGCACTATGCAGGCCACTTAGCATAACATCACTAAGTAAAGAACAATGAAGAGTAAAAACACATTTTCAAGTCTTAAGAAGTTTTCATAAAAAGCAAAGCGGAAGTCTAGACATTGTCTCATTTAGCCATCTATTACAATCAAAGTCTCAAAATAGGGTCACAACCCTTACAATAGGAAATCTGAAAAGTCTAGTACAATGAAAGGAAAACAACAACAACGTATCACCTGTCCTCGGATTCATGAGGACATACCACAAGCTTTGGAGAATAGTCAATCTAAGCTTTGAACTAGAAGGAAGATCACCTCAAACGCTGGAACCAACACTTTGTAGAAAAATGTAGAAGAAATATGGGTTAGTACAAAAATGCATTAAGTACGATAGCCATGCATAAAAATCCTTGAAATCATGCTAAAAAGGACATTCTAGTTCAAATGCATGCACTTTACCAAGTTTAGAGTTCATCATGAAAATTAGCATAAAAGCATAAGATACAAGCATATTCAACATATGGATCATCATATCATAATGGAAACAAACCATAAATACCCTCAAAGTAACCTTGTGCAATGTATGAATAAGATCCCATACTCCTACCCAGACTAAGGAAAGCTTATTAAGTAACTATAGTTCATAACTCAAAATCTAGTTCATAATATCATAGTGGGATTAGCTTTAACCGACATAAACCATTAGAGCTTAATCATGGAATCCGGTGTCTACCCCACACTGAAAAGGGGTTGTCCTACTTGCCTAAGCTAGAACTAATATGTATTAGCTTTTAGGTGGATCCACTAGCTAAAGACCTATGAGGGCACATAGTTTACGGGATAATGGGATTGCTTCTAGAAACCTGCCCTCTACTAGCGGAGGCTCTTCTAGAAACCCTCCCTCTACTAACGGAGGAGATTCCATCTCATTGTCAATATCCACTCGGTACTAAGCATAATTCCTATTGAGTTTACATTAATTCTTGACTTTAATTGATAATTAAGGAAGTATCTTGACACTCAATCCAACAACTGATGCTAAAGCTCCTAAATTCATTAGGTGAGACTAGTCTTCCACCCTTAGAATCAGTATATGTGACAAACCTTTCACATTGTATGATTTTCATACCTAAGTGTACAAATGAGGATAATCATCCAATCAACACAACAATTAGACTATAATATAAGCATTCTACTCTCAAAGCAATCTAATTGTATACACACAAGTCTCATACATATAGCTAGTTCTCATGTTTTGCCCTTCAAGGACAATAGATCACATTCAACCAATCAATCTAGAATCACTACATTAGGTATAGATGGTTGCATGAATCAAATAACTAAATTACTACAAGTACTATTTCATAGTTACTACTATTCATCCAAATCACAAGTCATAAATTAGGGTTATGGGGAATTAATTGATTCATGGAAGATTTTATCATCAAAACCACCATAAAACAGTAATTCAATCATAATATAAGACAATTAAATCATTGAAAACATTTTTAGAAAGAAACCATGACTTGGAGTGAAAACCCTAGGTTTTGGAGACTTTTCTACTTTGAAATTGAGAGTTTGAGGACTTCATGGATGAAAAGCTAACCATGAATCAAAACTATCATACCTTAGATGAAGATTCTTCATGAATTTAGGTAGAAAAGATGAGTTCTTGAGACCTAGACTTCAACTTCTTCTTCTCCTTCAATGGAGGTTTTAGTGAGAGAAATATTTAAGAGGTTTTGATTTTGTTTTGGGGATTTATGAATTATGAGTTTAGATGGGTTAATTTAGGTGGGAAAAATACTTATATAGTTGTTTAAAATAGGCCTAAAACGACAGCACATAACCATTTAATTAAAAGGAAATTATAAAACAACCCCTAACCTTAACTGCCAAAAGGCTGTTTCAGGTGTCACCTACAACCCAGGACCTACGATTCGTGAGTGGACTCACGTAGCATCCTCAAGTCATGGTTCAAGGGACTGCAACCTATTTTTTAGGGGCTTGACCCACGACCCCCACCTACGGGGCGTAGGTGCTCTCGTGGGTCACTGCCCAGGCAGCCTGTTAGGCCATTTCCTCAAGGACCCATGGTTGGTCCTTAGGATTTAGGCCTTGACATTTTAAATCTAAAACATGAAATTTTAAGGTACGGGGATTCATTTTCAAGGTTCTAACACTAACATCAAGCTCTAACTTAGCCTACTAGTTTTATTTTAGACACTAGTTTAGTCTACAAATTTCCGAAATGTTAAGCTGAGAAACCTTGCTGAGACATAAGTCAGGGCCCGCGCGAGTAATGGTTACAACGGGAACAATTTGAATGTGGGTTATAAATTTGATGATAATGAAGAGGGAAATAAGTCATTAACTTTTCTCTAAATGATGATGATGCAGACATAGATAGAGTTGGGGGCACTAGGTCCATAGCTCTCCCATAATTACCACCATGCACGAAATTCACAAACACTAGTACCATGCTTTAGCTGCTGAACTCATAAGGGTTTTTAGGGGGGCATTTGGAGATGATCCAAATCAAGACCTTATGAATTTCGTTGCTACTTGCAAATCTTTGGAAATTCCAGGAGTAAGTCAAACAACAATTCAATTGAGGTTGTTTCTATCGTCTCTGTCTTGGGAGGCAATAAAGTGGCTTAATAAGTTTCCACATGATTATATCACTACCTTGCGGCAATTGAGAGATGAATTCTTGGAAAGGTTCTTTACACCTTCAAAGAGGCTGCAACTCAAAGATGATATTGGGCGTATAGCTACACAATGAAGCTCTGCATGGTTCTTGGTTGAGATTTAGCCAAAAGCTGAAACATTGCCCAAACCATAAGCTGACTGGCGAGCATCTAATGGAAATTTTCTACTGATCATGTAATTTTGTGACCAAACCAGTTGTTGATGCAGTTTGTGGAGGATATTTCATGGAGAAAACATTTGCAAAGGCCACATCTATTCTAGATAAAGTGTCAAAGAATAACATGGCATGGCACACCAGAGAGTCAGATATTGAAGAGATGGGGTTCATATTAGAAATGTTGGTAGAACCTTGGAGGAGAGAATAATAGTGTGACCAAGACATGACACATATGGAAGCTCAGATGGATTTGCTCACTGAACATTTACTAGCAGATAGTCCAGAAAAAGTAAACGCAGTAGGTTCTGTAGGTAGATATGAGGATCAAGAATTGGACTATGATGAAAAAGCTAAGTATCTAAAAATCAGGTGGTTTTCCATAATTATAAATTAGGTAACCAAGGCTATAATTTGAGAAATCAAGGTCGAGTTATCACAAAGAGGGACAATATGACAGAGTTGGAAATCGGGACCAAGGAAATTGGCACTTTATAGATGCTTTCAAAAATGACCGTAGTGGTGTGTATGTAACTACAGGTAAAAGAGACAAAGCACCTAATGGCTCTTGAATAATACTGGGCACCAGACCGAAATGGGACCATGGGATCGGAATGAACCGGTATTGGACCAAATCGAGATGGTTTGACCAGATTGTTGATCGGTACCAGGATGAATCGGACCAAGATTATCGGGATAGAAACTTGGTTCCATCTCTTCCCACTATATACCAGGATAGAACTGGAACAGACCGAAATAGACTGGAATGGAACGGGATGGGGTAAACGGGACGACACATATAACTATTTCAAATAATAATAATATTTTTGAGTTATATTGAATTATGAAAATATGAATTTTTTTTTATTTTTTTAAGTTAAATAGTTTATAAAGTATTTATGTTTTGAAATTTATAATGTTTATTTGTAATTTTACTTAAGTTTATTTCAAAGATATTTATTAAAAAAATTTACTTATAAGTTATAAGTTATAACTTCTAACTTGTAATTTAAATAACTTAAGTTTGTAATTTGTTAAATTTATAAACTTTAAAGTTTTTAAGTTTATATTATTTTAAGTTGATGAATTAAGTTTGCAATTTTAAAAAAAATGAAATAAACAAAAAAGAAATGCTAATAAAAGTGTAAAACAATGACAAAAAAAAAAAACTAATCCAATTTCACGGACCAGACTGGGATGGAACAGGGATAAACTGGTATCGGTATACCGATACCAATTCATGATACCATCCCGTTATGAGTAGTGGTTCAATGTATCCCATTCAATCCCAAATACTACTAGATCATAACAGTAATTGAAATGGACCAGAACAGTATCGGTACAACCCGGTCTAGTGCCCAGCCTTAGTTTGGAAGCTCCAGGATGGAAGATAAGTTAGAAAAGGTAATGCAAAGGGTTGAATCTACAGACTTAGGGGTAAATGATTTGAGAAGTGATCTTTCCAACATAATTCAGCTAATGGATTAATACTCGACTTTCGCAAAACAATTAGATCAGCAAATGGGGCAACTATCAGCTTGATTGAACCAAAGAAAGAATAGGACATTACCTAGTAAAAAAATTCAAAATCCGAAGAGGGATGTGCATTGCATGGCTATCACCACTAGGAGTGGTACATCACTTTCGGGATCAGCACTTGCAAGTATTGACAAGAAAACAAATTGTGAAGCTCATAGTGATAATCTAATGAGTCAGGAATTTTGACTCATTTAGGGCATAATATACAGAGTTTTAATGTCCTCAATGACTTTTTTTATGCTCTAAACTGATGTTAAAATGCTAATTTGAAGCCATGAAAGCAAAAGAGCAAGGCAAAGACATTACCGGGCAAAAAGAAGCGAAAAAGCTGAAGAAAAGCAATGTTGATGCTCACCAAAGCATGGACAAAGCCAACTCAGCGAGGAGATTGGAGTTTCGGCGATGCACCGAATGGATTGGAAATGGAAGTTTTGATCGCCTAAAGTTACAGAAGGGAAGAGTGGAAAAGCCAAGCCAAGAAGGTGATGGAAAAAAGCACTCAGCGAGTCATCGACCAGGTCGATGACGCCTGACATATTTCGTTGAGTGGTTCCAAAGCTGAAAATTTGGGAATGTATAAATGCAATTTTCAAAAGGAGAAAAAGAAGTTCTAAAGTTTTTGAGAGTTCCCACATTGTCCAGTTCTGGGTTTTTGATTCCTAACATTTTTCATTAACTTTTTGAGTAGAGATTTAGGGTTTATTTGATTTCGAATTCAATTTGAGCATTTTGAAGACTTGTGGATTGTTGCCCAAGCTGATGGAAAACATAGTTGGTAACTATTTCTTGCTCTTTATGATGTGTGGCTAAAACCCCCATTCTTGGGGGTGTGATTATGTGATTGAATGCTTCAATTAGCTTATGAATGTTAGTATTTACTGATTTAATTGTTGATATGAAGTGGGTTCAATTAGTAGTTGAGTTTTAATTGATGAATCGTAGTTGCAAATGTAATTCTAGTTTAGCATTATAAGCTTGCTTGAGGAAGAGGTTTTAGAGTTAAAACTATTAATTGATGATTATAGTGATTGGGTTATTGTGGGCTTAAGTTGAGAAAGTGAGTCCAAATTCTATCCCACTAATATAGCTTGAAAAAGTAGATTGATTGACATATTGGGATTTTTATATGTGTTATGCTTGTCGAGGTTCGAGAGAACTCGATTGATTCGTGATAGTTGATTGAGAAATGGCTATTGCACTTAAAGCCTAGACTACCCACTAAGATTAACCGATTTCTAGTAAACAATAATCATCCATTTAGCAAAATTTTCATTTAATTGATCACACTCCCAAGTATCGATCTCTACTTGATTGCCTTCGTTCGCTCGTAGTTGTTAATTGTTTACTCTAATCCCCCCAATTGACATTAATTGTCAACCCTTTGCCATTTAGTTTAATTGTTTCAGAAATATCTACTTCTACAAATGATTAGAACACTATTTCACTTCGTAAATAAATTATTTACCATATCACACCCTGTGGGATCGACCCCAACTTTTCGTTGGGTTTATACTTTATTGCGACTACCTATACTTAGAATCGGATGAAGTGTAGTTGAGCATTATCAAAAATGGTGCCGCTGCCGCGAAATGGTGTTTAGAATTCTTTTAGTGAAGTTTAGTTGTGAACTGATTGTGTTGTAGTTGAATCAACTTATTTTTGTGCTTTGTTGGCTGCTCTTAAATAGGTAAAGATATGAGGGTTAACGGGGGCAATGCTAGCCAAAATAGGCACAATGATGACATCGGTAACTTGGACGATGTCAATGAAGATCAGTTGGGAAGTGTGGGTGCTATTCGATTGCCTCTGGTTGTGGGCAATGCGGTGTTTCATTTGACTAGCACTATGTTGCAGTTGTTGCAAATGAAGGGTCTATTTAGAGGTCTAGCTACTTAGGATTCTCATGACCACATCCAAAATTTTGTGGATATGTGTGGGCCATTTTCTTTCAAGAACATCACTCAGAAGTCGATCCGACTTCGTTTGATTGCCTTTTCCCTAATGGGGGAGGCAACAAAGTGGTTGGCTAATTTACCAAGGGATTCAATCACTTCTTGGGAGGAGCTCACTAATGCGTTTTATGTAAGGTTTTTCCCTCCCTCAAAAATGGTGACATTGAGAGATAATATCCAGAACTTTAAGAGAGTGGATGATGAAGCAATTCATGAGACATGGTTGAGGTTTCAAAAGTTGCTGCTCCAATGTCCAACTCATGGACTCCTGAACAATGTGTTGCTACAATACTTCTACCAGAGTCTACATTCAGTCAACAAGGGTGTGGCTGACAAACTTGTTAGAGGAGGAATCATGCAATAACCGTTTGAAATAGCATTTACTCTTCTTGATGAGATGACAACAATCAACCGTGCTTGGTACACTAGAGAGGATCAAGTGTCTCCTTTGAACTTCAGGATGACAAATAAACAAATCGAAAAGGGCTAAGAGCGGGATGCAAACATGGCCAAGATGATGAACCAAATAGATCTATTGTCAAAACATGTCATGGGAAGTGGTTCTAAGGTTGTACATCCAATCAGAGTTGATGGAGTGAATCCTGATGAAGCGTAATTTGAAGCTATGTACAACAAGGAAGTACATTTCCTAACAAATTAAGGAGGAGTTTTCTGTCCGAACTATCCAAGGTTAGAATAGGGATCGCGATGACGGTTCAAACGAGACCGAGATAGGGAATGGCATGACCGTGGTATGAATTGGAGAGAGTGGGACGGTGACAAAGAACGATATGTACCTCCCCATGAGTGTCAAAAGACAAAAGAGCAGAGGGTTGATCCTGAAAATTTCCGCGCTGAAGATATGCTTGCACACATTCTCAACAAAGTGGAAGGATCAAACAAAGTGCTAAAGGAAATGAAAGATGATGTCTCATCTCTAAACCAAACAGTTACCTCACATTCGATATCAATTAAGCAGTTGGAAACACAAATGGGTCAAATCTCGACTCATTTGAACCCAAGACCAAAAGGAGGATTACTGAGTGATACCATGGTTAACCGAAAGAATGAAGCTTGAAAGCATGTCTTCGTCGTGCCATGGCGTTAAATAAGGTGCTTCTTGGGAGGCAACCCAAGTTTTTAGTTTTTAATATTGGTGTTTGAATAATGGGTGTTAGATGTGCAGGTTGAAAATTTGAAATTTTAGGGAAAAAGGCAATTAGGCAAGCTTAGGTACCTTTCAGCGACTAGCCAAACAGGTCGGCGAGCTCGATCTGGACCACCATTTTGACCAACCAAAGGGTTAGAGTTTTGTAAACTTCGGCGGGCAAAAGCACCATTCGACGCATCACAGAATGATTGGCGACATAAGTCAATATCGCCAACTGGGGCGCAAACTGATGGGTCAAAAAGGGCCTTAACCATTTTAAATTCAAAATTCTCTTTCATTTCATATATTTTGACTCTTGCATTCTTTCACTTCATATCTAGATTATATTTTTCTCATTAATTTTGTGTGGGGATGAATTGCTCGGGGGATTTTGGCACTTTTGCTTCTGTATTTGCTTACGTGGCGTTTGTTTCCATCTACTTTTGAGGTTGGTGTCCCAAACTCGACTTAAATTTTACTAGTTTGTAATACATGCTTGCATTTTTTTGATCTATTGCATGATGTTGAGTAGTTGGTTAATTTTTTTATTAAGGGCTTCTATCGTATCTTGTTTGATTTTATGCTTAGCCCATAATTATTGAATTTCGTGTCTAAATTGATTGAAATCGTGGGTGTGTATTGTTTCTATGTTGGGTCTGGTGAGAGTGAAGTTTGAGTAACCCAAATTGTACCGATCAACTGAATTTGCCCAATGATAGAGCGGGTGACATCATTCTTAAGGGCAAAAGACGTTGATTGGTCAATCCTAGACAAATTGGGGGAATTCTGAGTACCCGAGGTCATTACTGATATGGGTCTGGACTTAATTGCATATAATAGTGCTTAAATTTCATTATCGTGGGCTATGAGTTGAAAAATGAAGGTCGGGGTCAAAAATTGGCATAGGAGACCAATCGACGAGCTTAGTCGAGCTCGTTGAATGACTAGGCAGTTCGCCAAGTGACCCCTCGATCGCCTTTTTGTTCTTCATTTCTAATGATTTTTTTCTTTAACATTCGACATATGCCTGAGCTCGCTGAGTTCACTCGGCTACTTGCTGAATGGTATTGCTATCGCTCTATGTCAGCCCTAATTTTAGGGAAATATTCAATAACTTTCAGCGAGCTACCTTTAGTTCTCCGAATGAGGTTGGTGAATCTCCGAAAGTCCCTGGACCTCGCCGACGTGTGCTAATTCCTGTGCTATTTTGTTTTGTAACTTTTGATAAGCTCGAATTAGCTCACCGAACTAGTCGGCGAGTTTTCTTGCAAATTTTACACTGATATATTTTGACTTGTTTCTAATGTGTTAGTTCATTATGTGTTGTTTTATAGATATGGCCAGACCTAAGGTTCGAGGTAGAAATCAACCACCCCGGAAGAGAGCACGGGAAATAGTGATAAATGAGGGTGTTGCTCCCTCACGAGCTACACAATCCAAACTTCCCTTGACAAAGGGAAGAGCATAGGAAGGGAAAGGGTCTTGCAAAGCAATGTCTAGATGAGGATAGCTCCGATAGCATGAGAATCTATGCCACCCACCTCACCACTTCGGAGTCTTAAGGTGAGGATAACTCGGGGTCTAGATTGTCGAAATTTGTATTCGAGAAGGAGGATGATTAGACTCTGCAAAGGAGCTGATCTGAGCAGCGCTACATAATCTAGCTAGAATACCAGTGACTCCTACACCTTCTCCAGCACAGATGGTTGAGCAGGTACCTCTAGTGTCCCCAGTAGAGGCACATCCACCTCGATAGCTGAATAGACTCAAGGCTGCTAGGTTGAGGACTATTTTAGAAAAGAAGTGGCTTTCTACAATAGAGTGGTGGACATGTACCCTGAAGTGTGGACACCATCAAGTTCCACAAGTTTGATATATTTACATGGCCCGAGGCTCCTATATACCTTCCTGGGTCTGGGAGTTTTATGCAAAATATGGGAGATTGGTGCCAAAGGGGAAGAAGAGGGCCAGGTCGTTCGCACCGGTTGATAATATGGTGGTGTGCGGTAGAAAGGTGAAATGCAGTAGCACGTGCATTAACAAGATGTTGGGGTGTACTATGAATGAAATTCACGTCTTGGTTGATTAGATACAAAAGAAGACCCTGGATGACTTAAAGAGGTGGGTGGCTCCTTTTATTTCTGGCATCACACCGCCATGGATCAAGCCAGGAGTTTAGATAGAGAGAAAGGATCTGAATGTAGATGCACGATATTGTTTGGGTTTATTAGAAACACATTGATTCCTTCACACAATGAGTCTATACTCTGGCATCCTAAGGTGGTCTTGTTGGGATAAATTATTGATCGAGATAGATTGAATCTCGAGCTGATTATTGAGCAGGAGATGACCATGAAGGCAAAGTAGAGTCAGACTTCACTCCCTTTCCCAGTGTTGATCACAAAGCTATGTTGGCATGCCCGAGTGCCTTTTGTGGAGAAAATGGATGTGGAAGTGACTCCCACTTTCTCTACTGACATCCGAAGGATTGAGATAAGTACACTAGAGACGAGGCTGAGAGGAGGAGAGTTGCGCCAGTGGACACTTCCCCGGTTATTGATGTGGAGATACTAAAGACAGGCACAACCCCTCCTACTCAGGTCGGTGTGCCTTCAGGTACCCCTAGCACTTCTACTACTATTACTTCTTCGTCTACTGGTGCTACTACTTCTACTACTGTTGTTGCTGCTACTTCTACTGCTACTTCCTAGCCACTATTGACAGAGGCAATGCTATTCAAAATGGGCCATCTGGCCCAATCTACTAATGTACGTGCTTATCGGGTAGAGTCTGTTATCCCTGATATGATTAAGAGGGCCATTGTTGCTGCCTTAATCCGATCCAAGCTGAGTTTTGAGAGCACCAGGAGTTGATTACCACACATGTCCTACCGTTAGATGCCCTCACTGTGAGAGTAGAGGCATGTGAGCAAAGTGGACGTCAGTCGGCTGATGTGATGGTTCTAAGAGCCGATGTTACTATCTTGAGACGTGATTTGGATGAACTTAAATATACGGATCTCTCTATGTTTTTCGGCATGGCAGACCTTCTTGAGGTCATGAGTACAAAGTTGCCAGCCATTTTTTAAATCCCTCCAGCTACTACGACCGAAGATGTTGTTGTGGATGATGATGATGCCAGGTCTGATGCTCTCGAGACTGATGAGGAGGAGCTTGGTACCCGTGATACAGGAGTATACGATGACTTAGCAGACCTAGAGGGCGCGATGGTACAGACAACTATAGAGGTCTCTCTTTGGGACACATCGATGGTGGGCTCTAGTGGAGCGAAGGATAGAGCTGAGCCGGGCACTGATGCCCAGATTGAGAGAGTCTCGAATGTGCAGAGTTCACCTTAGGCTTAGCCTGACAGGGGGATCTTGACTCTCTTTAGTTTTATATTGAGACTATTTATTTCTGTTGCATTGAGGACAATTGCTTGTTTTGTTTGGCGGGGTGAGGTATCATTATACCTGCCTCTTTTGGGCTTCTTTTGTCAATGATTGGTTTTTGATAGCTTATTCTGAGTGCTTACTTTGTGTAACTATCAGTTTTTGTTTTTTAATGTGAATGTTCGCTTTTGATCCAAATTAAAAATCTCACCTCTTAATTTTTGTGAATGTGGTTGTTCTCTTGCATACTTGAGGTGAATGATAGAGATAATCTTAGGCAAAATTTGTGGAGAGTGAATCAAATTGCTAGTATATCTCTTTGTGAGAGTGTGAACCTAGCTTGGTACCATTTGAACCTAACATTTTCTTTGGATCAAACATGAACACATTTTTCCTCTTCTTCCATTCCCTAAAACATCCATGAGCATTGGTGATGAGGAAAGTTAAGAAGTTTGTGAAAAAAATTTGCCCTTGATGGATTTTGTTGAAAAAGATGGAACCCCTCCATATTAAAAAAAAAAAAAAAGAGAAGAGAAGCAAAAGAAGAAAAAGAATGTTGCAATAAAGTTTGTGCAGTGGATAAAAGAAATGGGGTATCCAATGAATTATGCTTAAAAGAACATAGGGTGGATTGTGAAAATCATAAAAAAAGTGAAAGAAAAGTAGAAAAAGTGAAATGCGGGCCATGCTTCATGAATGTAGAAGTTACTAAGACAAAATGACCATACCTTTACCCTCAGCTCCGTTACAAACTTTGAAAGAGCTCTATGATTTTGATTGAGCTTAATGTCATGTTGATTGGAAAGTACGGGCAAGCCTATGGTTAGAATCATGCATGTGTTTATCTTTGAGAGTGTGAGAGTTGCTTTCGATTCCTTAATTTTGAAATTTTGATGAGCTTTGTCTGAGCATAGAATCATTCTTGATGTGAGGGCATTCGAATACTCTTATTGATCTTGAATTTGCATTTGAAGCAAGCATTGTAAGCTTGATTTTATTTGATGATGGATAGTCACTGTTTGAAACTTGTAGTGCACAATTAAACATTGCATGGGTGGATTGAACCTCTTGTGCATTCATGTTGAGTCTTGAGTAGCACTATTTGTAGACATATCTGTTGAACTGATTGATCTTTTGTTTTACTTGAGGACAAGAAAAAGTTTAAGTTGGGGTGTTGATTAGTTAGGGATTTCGACTTATTTAGGGCTTAATATTCAGAGTTTTAGTGTCCTCAATGCCTATTTTATGCTCTAATTTGATTTTAAAATGCTGATTTGCAGAAATAAAGGTAAAAGAGCAAGGGAAAGACATAACCAAGCAACAAGGAATGAAAAAGCTGAAGAAAAGCAATGTTGATGCTCGCCAACGGCTCTTCAGCTCACCAAAAGTTACAGCAGGCCAGCCCATGGACAAAGCCAACTCGGCGAGAAGATTGAAGTTTCGGCGACGCACCGAATGGATCGACAATGGAAGTTTTGATCGCTTAAAGTCATAGAAGGGAAGTGTGGAAAATCCAAGCCAAGAAGGCGATGAAAAGAAGCACTCGGTGAGTCGCCAACCTGGTCGGCGATGCCCGACTTATTTCACCGAGTGGTTCCAAAGCTAAAAATCTAGAATATATAAATGCAATTTTTAAAAGGAGAAAAAGGAGTTCTTAAGTTTTTGAGAGTTCCCACATTTTCAAGTTCTAGGTTTTTGATCCCTTACATTGTTCTTTAACTTTTTGTGTAGAGATTTAGGGTTAATTTGATTTTGAATTCAATTTGAGCATTTTGAATACTTGTGGATTGTTGCCCAAGCTGATGGAAAACATAGTTGATAACTATTTCTTGCCATTTATTATGTGTGGCTAAAACCCCATTCTTCGGGGTGTGATTATGTAATTGAATGCTTCAATTAGCTTATGGGTGTTAGTATTTACTAATTTGATTGTTGATTTGAAGTGGGTTCAATTAGTGGTTGAGTTTTAATTGATGAATTGTAGTTGCAAATGCAATTGTAGTTTAGCATTCTAAGCTTGCTTGAGAAAGAGGTTTTAGAGTGAAAACTATTGATTGATGATTGTAGCGATTGGGTTATTGTGGACTTAGCTTGAGAAAGTGGGTCTAAATTTAATCCTTCTAATCTAGCTAGAAAAAGTAGATTGATTGAGGTATTGGGTTGTTTATATGTGTTATGTTTGTCGAGGTTCGAGAGAACTCACTTGCTTCACATTAGTTGATTGAGAAATGTCTATTGTCCTTAAAGCCTAGCCTACCCACTAAGATTCAATGATTTCTAGTAAATAATAATCACCCATTTAGCGAAATTGACATTTAATTGATCACACACCCAAGGATCCCTCTCTACTTGATTACTCCCGTTTGTTCGTAGTTGTTAATTGTTCACTCTAATCCTCCCAATTGACATTAATTTTTAACCCCTTTCCATTTAGTTTAATTGTTTAGAAAATGTCTAATTCTACAAATGGTTAGAACACTATTTCACTTCGTAATTGAATTCTCAACCGTATCACTCCCTATGGGATCGACCCCAACTCTTCGTAATTGAATTCTTTATCATATCACTCCATGTGGAAGTGTAGTTGAGTGTTATCATAATCTGGTAGAAAATGATGATGATTAATGAGGCATGGTGTCACGATCCAAAAATGGACGTGATGGCACTTTTTTACTCCCACCAAGACAAGTCAGCCTCAACCCAACGAAATGAAAGAAATACGTGAAGATAATCATATTATACTAAAAGTGGGAAGCCACAAAAGCAAAAGTTGAAATACTATTTTACCCTAACTTAATTCAAAATGTTATAAAATATCTAAGCATTTAAATATTAATTAATAATTATATCATATTATATTATATTAAATACTAAAAATGAAAAGGTGTTTTAAAACGCATTTTAAGAATGTCTCTCCATTCTCCAACATAACTTTTGAGCTTTCTACAGAATTCTAGGCAATCTTTTGGCTTATAAATATCATGTGCATGTGGAAACATTATTATTGGCAAATATATAAGCTAATTCGCCTTTCAAAGCTCAGAAGAAAAAAGAATCTGATTTCATCAATTACAGAAAATGCTTAAGCATGGAGATCGCCTATTAAGGTAGAAGGTTGTAGTGGAGTGTTCTCTTGCTTTCCGAAGGGTTTAGACTTAGTGGTGTCTGTTGTAGTAGTACTTTTATTCTTGTACTGTCTTGCTTTTGCTTTCTACTACCACTTATTTTTATGGTGTTTCAGTTATTGCACATTTTTTGTTGTTGTTATTGTTTTTGTAATAGTTATATTATATTATATTCTTTTCACTGTCATTTTTCTTTTTCATATTTACTCTGATTTTCTATACTCGACTCAAGTTGAGGGTCTTCTGAATTGAGGTAAGATCTGTGCACACCCTGCACTCCCTAGATGGATTTCACGAGATATGTTATTATTATAAAAGAAATAGCTATAAAATCAGACAATAAATTTAAACGTTTGGGTTGAATTTATAAATGTACATCTATTTTGCTTTGTTAGCAAATTTTGTCAAGAAATATGTTTATTCATCTTGATTGATAAGTTATTGAAAATTTCTAAGATATCTTTTATCGTTAAACTTCAATTCACTTAGTTAATTCAGTATTTAGAGGTGTTTACATGCATTTACAGTAATCTAGAGCATGACACTCAATCGTCATATTTCTATATACCATTTGGGGTAATATGATATTGATTTTCTTCACATATTTATTGCTAGATGATAATTGTGTTTGTCCGCTTTTTCGATTTTATTTCTATTCAACAAATAAATAACTAAATTAATGTACTACAGTAAATACAATATAAGTTCAAATTTGAAATTCACAAATTTTAATTGGTGTCTCCATATCATAACGAAAAATATTTTCTCAAGTGACATAGCTTTTAAAATACATTTTTGATTTATTATTTTGTTACATAAATTTTATAATAAAAGATGAAAATATATATGCAACACATGTTCCATATATATATATATATATATATATATATATATATATATATATATATATATATATATATATATATATATATATATATATATATATATATATATATATGATGTAATGACCGATTTTCATTGTTATAGAAAAGTCAATGAAGAAAGAATTGGGGCCAGAAAACTTTGGAGTAGTGACTTGGAAATTCCTCGCCTAGTCCAGATTTGGATGAAATATGAGTCAGTGAGGTCTAGGGAAATCTGGTAATGAATGAGAGATTTAATTTGAATTTGATCACATGAGTAGATAGCTAAGACGTTAAGGAACACGTACAACTTTACAGAATCAAATTTCGGCGAGTAGAACTCCAAATCTGATCTTAGCGTGAAGGGGTTGTTTTTGAATGTCAAGGGTTAAAGGTGTGTTGTGAAATGGGGGCTTGGAACTCAAATTCCGAGGTTATGTCTCCGTGCAAGCCGCCAGGGCGGAATTAATCCTGCCAAGGAGGGGCAACTGTGGAGGTTTGGGCCCCGCTACGACGGGCCAGTCGCGAATTAAGTCGGGGAAAAACCCCAATTTTGTGATTTTTCTGCAAACTTTGTTCTTAAGAGTTAGGAGATGACCCAGGATGAGTTCTTGGCAGTTTTCCACGACTTTTGGTGCTAAAGGTAAGGATTTTACTCCCCTAATCAGTTTTTTGATCCATAGAACTTAGATTCATGGGTAATTATCATTTGGGGAGGCTTTTAGCCTGAAGTTGATGGTGGGAAAAAGCCCTAGCTGCAGCTTAGGATCATGGGTTTTGTCTTGGGTTATTGGGTTTGTTATAATCCGGATAATTAGACCTTAATTTATTGATCCTTGCGTTATATTAATTTTTTGTAGACCTAAAACAAGCGGAAAAAATCCAAAAAGGGAAGATTCAAGTGTCTTAGGGGGATTCAAGCTTGGTTTCGAGGTAGATAATGGTTCGATTCATGTTTGTGTAATATGTGTTGGTGATTGCTTCATTGTAATGCATGCATGCATGAGAATGAGGCACTATTTATCAAACCTAATGAAATGAGTATGAATGAACAATTGTATCTCATGAATCAACACTTGATTGTATGATTATGAGTATGTACATTATGAGTGTAATGTGATTGTGGTTGTGTTGTTTGGACCGAGTGTCACGTTCTGACACATACATTGGATCAGGTGTCACGTTCCGACACATACATTAGATCGGGTGTCACATTCCGACACACTAATTAGAATGGGTATCACGTTCTGACATACTAACAGTTTGGGTGTGGATTTCATGAGAGGACCATTATACTGTTATTTCTTTTGGTTATTGAGAATGTGGAATTGTACATTGCTCCTGAAATTATAATTGGTTTATATATATATATATATATATATATATATATATATATATATATATATATATATATTATATGTTTGTGTATTGTCTTGTGATTGTTGGTATATGTTTGCTTACTGGAATAGCCGTGTGATCCTACCAGTGATACTACACTTGCTCATTCTTTGTTAAGTACAGGACATCTTCAGGCGGCTACTGATAGACCTCAGCTAGGGGATCACTGATCGAGACCAAATTTCAAGAGTGAGCCAGTTCTTTCAGGCTGCGATGGAATCCTTCATTTTTATTTAGTCCATTCTCTTCGGACTCAGACTATTGTTTAGATATTTCTTATGTTTTATCGAGGTTGTACCTCTTTTTCTTAGACTTGTTGCACGTTAGATGTTTTGGCACAATGACTTTCAGGTTCTAGGGGTTAAACTTCCGCATTAGGTTGGTTAGTTAGTTATTTAAACCTTTTGAGTTTATGGGAACTCTATCTAATTTCTGCATTTAAACCTGCTTCCGTATCTTTAAATGTTAGATTTTGGGTTAGTTTTCTTAGTTGGGTTGTAGTAATTGTTCTCCCATTGGAGGGTTAGTGTGGGTGCCAATCATGAGGGTCTGGGTCGTGACATATGATGTCAAGCACCGTTGGTAAATTTTGTCCTTACTTTTGTCAGAAATAAGTATTATCTTATTCTGGAGAAAAATATGGGGCATACTTCATTATACATAATTTTTTAAATTATAGGATTTGTCAGTGCAATTACTTCCTTCTCATGGTCTGTACCTTTTGTTTTTCCTCTTTAAACTTGTAGCTTTTGAATTCAGAATATGGATAACTTATTGATTCTTTATTTATTTTCTATCTATAATCTATATGAATTAAGTCTTGTGAATGATGTGTATGTTCTATTTTTCTTCTATTTTTGTGTGTTTTTTCTCTATTAGATTTCACCAATCTAATTTTTATGAATTTTTTTTATCATTATCATCAGTCTGTATTGTTATTTGGCTCAAATTAGTCATGTCACTTTATTGGAAGTGTGTTAACTACTAAACAAAGTTCAAAAATTACCGATAATAGCTTCAATAGAATTGATTTACCGATGGTAGCTTCAAAGGAATTGATTTTAAACATTACAATGTGCCCCTCATTTGATGTTTCTTGACGCACATTAAAAAATATTACTCACTTCACACGATTTGCTTAAATTTTAATTGTTCTAACGAATCTACAAAAATTCACATGGAACACATGTGTCCAGAGACTAGTATAAGATAAAAGCAGAAAACTTAATATTTTTACTAACACCCCAAAACCTAGTTGTCACGTGTACAAGATATTAATGTAAAAACAAAATTTGAAAGATAAATATAAGTCTCAATGTTTTTTTGTTTCTCAAGTAGAACAAAACAAAAGGTAAAGGAACAAGAGGGCCCACTAGGATTACAAAAAGCGAACTCTCAAAATCCTTGACAAGCCTCGAAATCAGAAGAAGAAAGAGGAGATCACATGGGTCCGAGATCGGAAACTACACAAGTGTAGAAGTAAGGAGTGAGTACCAACAACACGGTACCCAATAAGCAACCTAATAAACAAGGAAACCTAGCTATAATTTGAATACTCTTTTCCATTCCAACTTAACCTCCTCAAACTACAACCTCCACATATATCAGCCCAACCTTACTGTTCTACAATAAAAAGTTCACAAGGCTTAATATTCAAAGTCCAAAATCACAAGTAAAAACCAACATGTATCACGTAATCAAATCACAAGTATAAATACATCAATCACAATTAACCAATAAATCAATCATAAGCATCAAAACACAAGGATCAACTCTCATCGAAACCATTTCCCATCGGCCTTGTGTCATGTCGCTACTGGAATCATTTCCCATTGGCCTTATAGCAAATAACTAGCTGGAACCATTTCCCATCGGCTTTATATCAAATCACTAGCCGAAACCATTTCCCCTAGTCTTTATCTTAATTACGCTTACCAAAACTGACCTCGACATCACAAGCACTTATCGGAAAAGACCTCACATTAATAATCATCACTTGTCTCATCAAGGTGTGAAACAATCAATGGACACAAGCAATATCACACAAAATGAAGAGACAACAAGTCATGTAATTCACCTTCACATTCAAGCTATCAATGTATAAATCAATCAAATAGGGTCACAACAAGGAAATTCACAAATTGTCGTTATCATCACGAAGCCTTTTCATTTACCCTTTCTTTGTTTATTAACATTAATCAAGTGGAGCAATAAAACCCTTCACCTCATTCCATATTATTTCCCAACACCCACACAATGAAGAGAAGTAGACAATTCTACTTGATTACAAAGCTTAAGAAATCACTTGCCTTAACCCAATAAGTTAATCCTTCCAATAGTTGATTCTTCCCCTTCTAAATCATTTGTCAAACCATATAATCTATGTACAAGCAAGTATTCACAATAAATTTTCGTGAAACACTAATACCCATATCAATTTCTTTGAAAAATGGGTCAATCAATTCAAAACCCAATTTCAAAAAGAATGTTTGGATCCAAAATTTAATACTTGAAAATGATATTCAAGGCTTTAGAAACTCAATGGTGAAAAGCTTTAGGATCATAAAATCTTACCCAAATGATTTAGCATAAGAAATTCTTTCAAAAATTGCTACCAAGGGTTTCCCAAAATTAAAAATGGAAAATAGGGGCTACAACCCCAAAATTTGCAGGTCAAAACCCCCTCTGATGTCACTTAAAGCAAACCCCGCAAAAACTAGCGGTCTCACTTTTGTGAATTAGGTTTTGCTTAAGCGACGTTCGCTAAAGAGAGCCTTTCTACTAAGTGATCACGGTAAGTGGAGATCGCAAAAGCAAAGGCCCTCTGCAAGAGTGAGGACACCAACACCAGAGACTTTTGCCAACACTCAAAACATTGAAAGGAACCTCGGGATTCGTTCGGAACCCTATACACACAAACCATACTTGCAAATAAATTATACTCGACATTGTGGACTCAATGAATCTGTCAAAATGTGGACCTAAGGTCTCCTTCATCCGACATTCGGGGAACCACAACAAACTAACTAAACGCTTAAAAGGCTATAACAAGCTAGGGACCTCTCAAAAATCAACAATGACCTCACCTAGGCCTAAATTCATCCCCCAAATCCAATGGAACTCTTGAAATTATGATCCGAGCATTCAAACCCCGAACGTTGACCCAAGTCCACTCAAAGGCAAAATTTCCACAATTTCACAATGACGGACTTGAAATCCCCATAAAGAATCCGAATATGAAACTGAAAATCTCATTGACTGGATTCTATATTTCAGAACTAATGGAATCAACAGAATAAATTTTCACATTTTTTTGTGACTGCACAAAAAATATCAAAATAGTTAATTCTTAAATGTTTGAAAATAAAAAGATAAAGAAAAAGACATAAAACCACCTCAAAAAATTCATGAAACGCGCCAATCACCTTAGAATATCGATACAAATAAGATATCAAAATTTCACATTTTTTCATGACCGCCCGAAAAAATATCAATAATTTTAATTCGTAAACGTCCGAAAAATATAAAAATCAAGAAAAATACATAAAACATCAAAAAATTCCTGAATAGCACCAGCCACCTTAGAATATCGATACAAATAAAATATCTAAATTTCACATTTTTTTGTGACTGCCCAAAAAAATCAAAAATTTTAATTTGTAAACGTTCGAAAATATAAAAATCAAGAAAAAGACATAAATCCACCTCAAAGAATCCCGAATCGCACCAGTCACTTTAGAATATCGATACGAATAAATATTAAAATTTCACAGTTTTTCGTGACTTGCCAAAAAATATCAAAAATTTTGATTCGTAAATGTACGAAAAATATAAAAATTAAGAAAAGGACCTAAAAACACCTCAAAAAGTTTCTAAATCGCACCAGTACCTTAGAATACTGATACAACTAAAATATCTAAATTTTACATTTTTTTGTGACTACTCAAAAATAGTCCGAAAAATATAAAAATCAAGAAAAAATATAAAAACACGTCAAAAATTTCTGAATCACACCAGATACCTTAGAATATCGATAGGAATAAAATATCAAAATTTCACATTTTTTTGTGACTGCCCAAAAAATATCAAAAATTTTAATCCATAAACATCCGAAAAGTATAAAAATCAAGAAAAAGACATAAAAACACCTTAAAAAAACTCCCAAATTGCACCAGTCACCTTAGAATATTGATGCGAATAAAATATCAAAATCTCACATTTTTTCGTGACTGCCCAAAAAATATCAAAAATTTTAATTCGTAAACGTCTGAAAAATATAAAAATAAAGAAAGACACATAAAAACACCTCAAAAAATTCTCGAATCGCACCAGTCACCTTAGAATAGCGATAAGAATAAAATATCAAAATTTCACATTTTTTTGTGACTACCCAAAAATATCAAAAACTTTAATTCGTAAACGTCCGAAAAATATAAAAATCATGAAAAAGACATGAAAATATCTTTAAAATTTTTTGAATCCCACCACTCACCTTAGAATATCGATACAAATAAAATATCAAAATTTCACATTTTTTTGTGACTACCCAATAATATCAAAAATTTTAATTCATAAACGTCCGAAAAATATAAAAATCAAGAAAAAGACATCAAAATACGTCAAAAAATTCCTAAATCGTACCAGTCACCATAGAATATCGATACAAATAGAATATCAAAATTTAAAATTTTTTCTAGACTGTCCGAAAAATATAAAAAATTTTAATTCGTAAACGTGCGAAAAATATAAAAATCAAGAAAAAGACATAAAATGTAATGACCCTCCGGGTCATTTCTGTGTACCCGCCTTCTTTTCGTCGGTTAGAGCTTTCCTACAGCGACCCCAAGTCATTTATGACTTGCTGGCACTGACAATTCGGTCGCCTGGTCGTTTATTTGGATTTTGTGCAACTTTTCATGTTTTAGAGGCCTTGAAGCTTGAAAAGTGACTTTTAGTCTGTTCATCAGGAAAATAGCCTCAAAAAGGAATTATAACGGTTCCATCAGCTCCGGAAAGACCAAATTAGGCTTGAAGCATGGTTGACTCAAGTCCCGAGGCTTTCGTGCGAGTTTAAACCATTTTTAAAGTTTTAGCCATGAAAATTGGCCAGCGGTTGACTTTGGTCAACATTCTTGGAAAATGTGTCCGAATGAAAATTATGATAGTGCGGTTAGCCTCGGAATGTCTAGTTTGGTCTAGAACGACCTTTCGTTCGACTCCCGAGGCCTCCGGACTCATTTCGAGCCCCTCGGTGGATTTTGGTTAAAAATGGCCTCTAGGAGTGGGACCTACTTTTTATCGAGATGACCTCTGATGGAAATTTAGACTGTACCATTGAGTCCGGAATGTTGTATTTAGTGGGGTAGGATATCTCTGTTATTTTTATCGGGTTTCGAACGAATCCCGAGCACCCCGTCGGAGATTTTAAAGTTGGCACAAAAAAATCAGCTTTTCAGATGATATATATAGCTGGTGCAGGCCATTTCAGCCTCATTTCTCAACTTCAAACCTTCATAACTCTCTCATTTCAAGTTCGATTTTAGTGATTCGAAGGTCCATCTTATGGGGTTTTTTTCAAGAAACGCGTTGGTGAGCTCGGAAACTGATTTGGGTTCTCCGTTTGAGGTAAATTTCGTAAAATACCTGCTGCCACGATCCTTTTTGTGAGCTTGATTTTGGGAATTTTTGAGACTTTATATCTCAGTCATTTTAGGTCCGATTTCTGTGATTCTTGGGTCTATCTTGAGTGGTTTTTCAAGGAGAACGTGTTGGCTTGGTTGGAATTCATATTTGAAGGTTCGTTGGAGGTAAGAATTATGTTTTAGATGCTGCCACAGCTCATTTTCGATCTCAATTTTTTTGGAAAATTTTGGAAGATGATTTCTTGGCCATTTTAGGTCCGAATTTGGTGATTAAAGAGCCTAGATTGTGGGGCTTTTCGTGAGTATCATCTTGGTATGGTTGGTTTTACAAGTTGGGGTTTCGTTTTTGATAAGTTCTTGTAAATAGCAGCTGTCATTGTGGTTCATTTTTAGTGTAATTTTGTGTTTTTCATTGCATGTTCGTTGTTGGGACTGTTCCAAGCCTCGAATTGTGTTCCAATTTGGAACACAAGTTTGGGAAGTTGTTTAGAACCTATTTTTGAGGTTAATTCTGGAATTTACGGTGCGGGTCCCACTTTCCCCATTTTTGACCCTTAAATTGGTCCACCTCCGTTTCTTACGAATTTAGTGTCTAAACAACTATAATGACACTGTGATTCTATATTTGACAGCGTGGCAGCGATCCAAGGCCGTTCAAAAGGGAAAAGCTTCGGCGGAGTAGTTTGGAGCGCGCGTGTTCGGCCTATAGGTAGGCTACGACTTCCCTTTTCTCATAGATTAAGTCTAAATGTGTGAGCGTATGTGGATTTGCATGGATATTGGGGTGGGGAACTTGATTAGCATGCCTTTTTCGATAAAAATCATATTTAGGTTGTCTCTGAGCTCAGCGGGTACTTCAATTGTTATATTTGATCATCCTTGCTTCCTTGTTTGGCCTGGTTTTGACTTATGAGTTACTATTGGAGCATGTTTGACCTTATTCTAGACTTAGAATAGTGATTCCATAGACTCACGATTGTTCAGAGCCGATAGATTATATTATTTCCATCCCGGTGTGACTTTGAGCGGCGTAGGTCCTGGTATCATTGATATAACAGACTTGGGTCTGATAGAGATGAGCCTTAGCTAGGCAAAGGACTCGGGCCAGGGGGCCTTAATATCCATAATTCCCATATGATCCTAACTTTCTACATTTTTGGCCGCCTTCCGGGCCTGTTCGGTGATACATATGGCTTCAGTTCGGTTCTCTTATCACCGTGAGATGGTTAGAGGATATAGAAGATGGTTACGAAGAGTTTCCCATGAATTTTAGACGCGGGAATCCTTGGATGGCTTATTTGGAAGCTTTACGCTGTCGTGATAACTTAATAGGAGGTTTCACTCGTGGTTCGTGGTTCGGCCTCTATTCTTCCTGCTACTGCTTATTTACCCTCATATAATGGAGTCGACATCAGTGGTTCGAGGTCCGGGCTTTGTGCTGTCCCTTGCAGAGTTCGGCTCTATCGGCATATCTACTATAGGCAGACTCACCCGCGGTTCGAGGTCCAGGCTCTGGGTTTCCTCTCTTTCATAGCTTAGGAATACTGACATTTCTATAATGCTTCGGGTTTACAAATCTCCTCTAGTCTTAGTTTAGCTTTTCTGTGTACCTGACTGGCTTATGGGGGCCCGTTCGGGTTTGTACTTCAATTTGCGCAGGAGTGTACCTTCTGGGCATATGGGGGCCCAGTTGGAGTAGTCACCTTAGGTTTGTTTGCCTTACACTCATGTGCATACCTTTACTTCTCTTGTTCGTGACCTCTGTCTGTGTTTTATTCTAGCGTTTTTTATTGCTTTTACCTTTCTTACTCAGTTGACCTATGATGCATACTGGGTTGCTTTTCACTCGTACTCATACTACACTCTGCATTTATTTTTGTGATAGAGGACCAAGCACCAGTCATCGGTGCCGCCATTCGAGCCAGTAGAAGCCAGTATTCGGAGGCGACGGTGAGCACAACATCCTGATCATAGTCATCTACTTCTGTACTTATATTTTATGGCTCGTCTTTTGTACTTGCGACAGGTCCTTGTAGTTGCATATATTTCTATATGTTGGTCCACTTTTGGGACTTGTACTCTTATTATGGCTCTGTATTTGTGACTTCCAGGTTCTGGGAGGGATTTAATTCTTATGTATGTATTATTTTGGCTTGCCTTATTCCTTTTTGTTGTTATTGTTTCTGCCACTTGGTTTCTGTCCTTGTACCTACTGCTAGTTGTTCTGGGTTTTGGGTTGGCTTACCTACTGGTGGGATATAGTAGGTTCCATAACGAATCAAGGAATCAGGTTGTGACAAGTTGGTATCAGAGCCATGTTGTTTGTTGGTCTCACTCATACATAGCTAGCATCGAGTAAAGTCCTACAGATAGGTGCAGAGACGTCCGTGACTTATCTTCAGGAGTTTATAGGATGTCATTAGGAACATTCTGTAGGTTGTATCATCTCGTGCAGTGTGTGTTTCATTGGTTTCATGGAATCTCACTTGTTTCACTCTTTTGCAGGGATGGCTTGTAGACGTGGTGACGATTCACCTGAGGCGGCAGATAGAGCCCCGGCCAGGCCTAGAGGTTGACCACGGGGTAAGGGTAGGGGTCCAGCACCAGCCCCGAACAGAGATGTAGCTCCAAACCCAGTAGAGGAGCCTCAGGATGCCCTTATTCCCCCTCAGCAGAGGGTCCAGGTTTAGCCCAGCCACACTGGTCATGACTCCTGCTCTTCAGGCAGCTATTGCCCAGCTACTTGCAGCTTTTGGGGGTGTAAAGCAGGAGCAACAGTCCAGCCCACCAAGACAACAGAGCAACCAGTCCGGTTCCACCAAGACAAGAGAGGCGATCTCCACTCCGGCCCAAGAGGGCACCCAACCCGGGCCTCTCCGCGCCACCCAAATATTGCAGGAGGTGTTATACCATTCTAGGAGCAAAGGATGCTCGGATATTTCCTCAAATTGGCACCATCGAGGTTCTCAGGGGTAATTGGAGAGGATGCCCATGAGTTTTTAACCTCCTGCTGTGAGCGGTTGCACCCCTTGAGTTTGTTGGAGTGCCGAGCGGCAGATTTCATAGCCTATCACCCTAACGGACCTGTCTGGAGGTGGTGGCGTACATATATGGAGACTAGGCCAGTTGGGTCCCCTCCGGTGTCTTGGATGGAGTTTTCAAAGGCCTTCCTAGCTAGATTTGTTCCAGGAGTCTCAGAGATAGGCTTCGCGATCGGTTTTAGAGGTTGGAGCAGGGCTCCATGACCGTGTTTGAGTATGAGGTGAGATTTTAGGATTTCTCCAGGTATGCTACTATGATATTACCCACGGAGGTGGAGATGATCCAGTATTTTGTTTGAGGTCTGAGGACCCAGATGAGGGTTTGATATACCATGAATTTATGGTATTTTTAATACATTTCACTTAAGAGTTGTGTGTAACTAGAGTCATTTTGTATTAGAACAAATGTGTATTGTGTTATATTTGCAGGAAATAGGCTTGGTCGAGGTCGAGTGAGATGACAGCTAAAAAATCTATAGAAGTGACCACCCACGAAGGGACCTATGAACCGTAGGTCCTATGACAGTCCTTTGATAGTGGGCGTAGATAGGAGCATCAGGGAAGTCTGACCAAGTGTTGAACTATGAAGTGATCCACAGACCATAGGTCAACCTATGCGTCGTCCTGCACATCCGTGCAAGGTGTTTAGAGAGTTGAAGTTCTAGTCCGTGTTGCATATCCGTCATTTGTATTTGAAAGTTGAAGGTTCCAGCTTCTGAGAAAAAGTCTAAGTGTTGAGCCACAGAAGGGACCTACGAACCGTAGGTCAGTCCACGGTCCGTAGGTTAGTTTCGTCGATCAAAGCTACGTCCAGAGAAGTTTATTTCCCTATTTCGTTTCCTTTTTGTTTAGGACATGTTTTTCTATATATCTAGTATGTAAACCTCGCTTTTAGGGTTTAGACAACATTGTTTACTTTTAGTTATTTGTTTTTGTGGAGATTAACTGGCAACTTTAGCAATTTGATTTCCTAAGTTCGTTTTTGAGATTTTAACTTTGCAATTCAATTTCGGATTTCAGATTTCTTCTACTCTAATCGTAAGTTCATGAATTCTTTTTATCAAAATATGAATTGTGTTCTTTCTAGCATGAGTAGCTAAATCCACAACTAGGGTTGTGGGCCATGGGCAATTCACAATGTATGAATAATAACTAAGTAATTCCTGAATAGTGTTGATGCATGTATTATTAATTCTTTCGTTTAGAAATCTTTTTAACGGTGCGCAGCATTAGAACTTGCCTCGTTGCTACTTGCCAGACCAAAGAGGTAGTTAATGAGAAAAGAATTAATAACAAAGATTTAGTGTGATACTATCTAATAGTCTAATGTCAATGGGTGCGAGGGTGAAAACTAAGTCATACATTGATGTGGTGTCTAATCTGAGTTAAAGGTAAGGCTTAGTAAAGCATACACACGTAGACGGATCAAGGTGCAGGGTGAAATTCCCTATTTGGAGGACCAATCACTTAGGGATACCTAACTTACCTGCTTTGCAAGTAAAACACTAGGAAGGAATTACTATTATTAGGATTACGACATTAAGAGCTCGTGGGGAACACATAAGCCCTAATTCTCTCTCATATTGATTACCACAAACTTTGAATCCTGCTCACTCGTTACTTAAACAATTTTCAGCATTTGTTTCACAACTCCCCTCCCCCCCTTTTAATTACTTATTTTCAGAAATAGTTTGACTAAACGGAAATAATCGTGAGTTAAGTTTAAGTCTAGGCCATATTTCTCGTGGGATCGACCCCAACCTACAAGTTGGGTTCTTTATTTGACAACGATCGCTTATACTTCGTTAGGGAGGTGTAATTTAAGCGTATCAAATTTTGGTGCCACTGTCGGGGAATAAGGCTTTTAGATTAAATTGAACTACATTATTGAACTTTAGTAAATTATTTCTTGATTTTACGTTTTCTCTTGTTTTTGTTTTCTACAGGTTTCCACTCTAGTGTATGCCAAGCACACGGAGTCAAGGCAAACCATTGACTCCATATGATCCAAAATTAAGCAAAAATCTGCAAAAAATGGCTAATCAAAGGGGTCGTAATAATCTGCTTATTGATGAGCATGAGGATGGAGTAACTTACAACCTCAGGTGGTTGGTAATGAGAACGCTCAAGTTCGTAAGGGTAATCTACTTGGTGATGCTTTGAGGGTACATAATCCGCCAGAACCAAGATTGTGTGACAGCTACAGGGTCGATTTTAACACAGCGAAATCAGAAAGACTTATTGTGCTCCCTTCTCTACCTCTAGGGCATACATTCGTGGTGACCAACAGTCTGATGCAGATGCTTGCAACTAGAGGGTTGTTCGCTGGCATGGCTTCGAAAGATCCGCATGGGCACATGACTAAGTTGAGGAGTATTTGCAAGAGTTGTGTAGGGTGACCGGAGTTAGATATGAACGTCATAGGGTTGAGAGTCTTCCCGCTATCATTGACCAAAGATGTTGCAATATGGTTCATTGAGCTCCCGTATAACTGATGTTTGCATAATTAACGACACAACTTTCGATGCAAGTGTCTACTATCGTGTAATAGTATAATAGCCCAACCAAGGGTTGGGATCGTTCCCAAGAGAGTGGTTTTGAGAATTAATATAAAAATAAAATTAGTTCTAACTAGTCGTAGCTAATGACATTAACGATTAAAAACATTGTAAATTAAAGGGGGACACAAGAGTGTCAATTAACAATGGGGGTTTTGTCACTAGCAAGTAAAAATGGCAAGATTAACAAAGAAATCTAAGTAATGAGAGGGGATTCTTGGGATGTGATAGGAATACGGGATAGACTAAATCATTGGGTACATGTTTTTGATAGTAAATTCATTGAGTATTTGTGACTAGGCTAGACTTTAAAGAGGATAAGCTCTCGCTCGAGCAACTTACCCCGTTTCAAGCAGATTCCTCTCGGACACCCACTTGCCGCATGAAGAATAGCCTCCGCCTTAACCTACTCATTCTCTTGAGCTGAGTGTGTGGACATGGGAGTAGGGTTCACTCTCTCGAGCTGAACCTCATATCGACCCACTCGCATTGGCCATCAAATTAGTGGTCTTAGTTTTACGACCTCTCTCTCGAGCAAGCCGAAAACACATATATGAGACTATATTTGTAACTACAATCTCATTAAGTTCATCCACAACCACTAACCGAAATCACATTTAAACTATGAATAGACTATCAGCAAGCAAGACCCAACAACTAATCTAACCCATATTCACAAAATCACACCCAAAGAATTGGGGTTTTTAGCCACACATCAAGAGATAAAAATTATACTTACACGAGCTTTCTTTCAAAAGGGTATGAAGATTTAAGTCTTGTTACAGGCCAAGAATGAAGAATCCAAGAGACCCAAGTCCAAATCCTTGGAGATGAAACGCTCTTCTTCTTCAATTTTTCAAACCCTTTCAAACTCAGAGCAAAAATAAAAAGTACTAAAAATTATATTAATGGTTCCACACTAAAAATCTGATGCTAATCTACAACTCTCAATGAGTATTTATAGTTTTCAATAAATCTGTGTTGTAGCGGATCATTCAGCGACATTAGTCGAAATCGCCGATCAACTTGATGATTTGCCATTTGGTGTAGTTCATAGCCATCTTGCTCAATCCTTCAGCATCGCCATGCTCTGGGTCATTGGGCGGCATGGTATTGCTTCGCGAAACTTCTTGGCGATACGCCGACTGCTCCCTTTTTTCGCCGACTTGATCCTTTCCTTCAGGGCTCAGAACACTGGGAAAAAAAAGGCGAAGTAAGACCCTTCGGCGACTCGTCAAGTGGACTCGGCGATCCTCAGGCCTTCATTTCTTCGTTCTTTTCTGCATTTTTGTTCCTTTTTGCAATGTAGTGTCCATGCTTTCCTTCAAACTTCAAATACCTAAAACTTAAGTGTTTTCATCAGATATTGAAATAAAATAAGCATTTAAGGACACAATTTCTATTAAAATATAGCCCTAAATGATTCCAATTTGTGGACTCATTAATAACTCGATTCACACATAGGATCAATTGCATAAGGTGTTCGTGGCAAAGTACTTTCCACTGTCTAAGAAGTTGAACCATAAAGATAAATTGAACAACTTTTTAGCATTACCTGGAGAGTCGGTGAGCAGTTCATGGGATAGGTTCACTGCTTTCATTAGAAGTGTTTAAAATCACCGCATCGATGATGAGTCACTAAAGGAGTACTTCTACAGAGGTCAGGATGACAATGGTAAGGTTGTGCTTGATACTATTGATAAAAGATCATATGGTGAGTGCGCTTTTGAGGAGATCGCTAAGAATTTAGAGAAGATTTCCCAGAACAACAAAGCATGGAGCCCTAGAAAGTCAGACACCGGTAGAAGAACATTTGCAGTTCAAGCTGCACCTAACCAAGCCAATGATGATATTCGTGAGAAGATGGATCAGATTAGAACATAATTAGGATTGGTATCGAAACATGTGAGCAGTGGTGCAGAAAAGGTAAATGCAGTGAACTATTTGACTATACGTCCACTACTACCAGCAGAGGAGGATTGCTACTATGAGGAGGATGCGTATTTGGTAAATGATCAGATGGGGGGGGGGGCTTCCAAGACAATGCCCAAGGTTCCAATTCGAATAATTGGCGCCAAGGTCAAAGAAACCAAGGCCAGAATTATGGGAACTACAATCAAAAGGGTAACTATGTTCGAGATGGGAACTACAATCGTGATAAGAACTACAACTAAAATAACTATGGCAAAATAAATGATAGAGTTGGGCCCTATGTTTCACCTGGGAACAGAGATTCGGGTAATAGAGAGGCTAGGGGTAGTATGTCATGTTTTGAGGATATGATGCAGAAGATGATTAAGCACTTTGATGCTAATGATGAAAATGTGAAAGAGATGTGTACTGAGCTGTCAGGGATTGGTCAAAAAGTTGATGCCAATGTAGTGTCGATTAAGCAACTTGAGCAGCAGTTCAGTCAGTCATCCGCTATAGTAAACCCACGCCAACCGGGCACACTTCCCACCAACACCATCTAGAATACGAAAAATGATGGGTATTGTATGGCAATCACTACTCGAGGAGGTAATCAAACCATTGATCCACCTATGTAGTCAGAGGTTGAAATTGTGGTAGAGAAGGATGATGCTGAGATAGAGGTTACTGGAGAGTCGAGAAACGCTATAGAGAAAGAAGCGTAGGTGACCTAGAAATTTGTTCCTGTGCCTAGACCTCCACCTCCTTTCCTACAGGGATTAATACAAAAGACTGAAGAAGGCAAATACCGCAGGTTCATAATTATGTTGAAACAACTTTCCATCAATGTCCCGTTGATAGAAGCTTTGGAGCAAATTCCTGGGTATGCAAAATTCATGAAGGACTTGGTGACCAAAAAGAGAGTTGTTAGTTCTGAGAATGAGGATAGGTTGCAGCATTTTAGTGCCATTTCGACGAGGTCACTAGTACAAAAGAAAGAGGATTCTAGAGCTTTCACCATTCTTTGTACTATCGATAAGATGTACTTTGTAAAGGCATTGTATGATTTAGGTGCCAGTATTAATTAGATGCCATTGTCGATTTATAAGAAGTTAGGTTTAGGAGCTCCTAAACCGACTGCAATGCATTTACTTATGGCTAATAGAACTGTGAAGAAGCCCATTGGAGTGATTCAAGATATCCTTGTGAAAGTGGGGTCATTCATTTTTCCGGCGGACTTTATGATACTTGACTGCAAGGTCAACTTTGAGGTTCCCATCATTTTAGGGAGACCATTCCTCACTACTCAGCGCACATTATTTGATATAGAAAAAGGGCAGATGAAGTTCTGATATAATAAGGAGGAAGTGACCTTTAACGTCTGTAAGTTGATAAAGCAGGATAGTGACCTTAAATCGGTATTCGTGGTGAATCACATTGTGGGACAAGATGAATAGGGTTTAGTAAGGAGAAGATAGGTGCAGCCTTGTGCAAGGAGAAAAAGCGCCATGATCAAAAGATAAAGAAGCACAAACTAGCTCCTGGTGATCTAGTGTTGCTATCTCACTCAAGCTTGTGTTGGTTTTCGGGCAAACTCAAGTCCAAATGGACCAGGCCATTCCAAGTCACACAAGTATTTCCACATGGAGCAGTTAAGCTTGAGAACAAAGAGGGAACAAGGTTCAAAGTGAACGGACACAGAATCAAGGTCCACTTGGGGCAAGCAGAGAATGTGCAAGAAGTAATTGAGGTCTACTATCTTGATGAAGTTTGAGTAATCAAGATGTATGCATCTTGCTGCGACGTTAAATCAAGCGCTGATTAGGAGGCAACCCATGATGTATCATCAAGCCAACTATAGGATTTTCCTATCGTCATAGGAGTTTTATTCTTTAAATTTTGACTTTGTAGTACTTTAGTCATTGTTTTAATTTTTATATTAGTGTTGGCTAGATATAGCATAGGGTTCGTGTCTAAAAAGTGTCCAGAAAATGTAAAAAGAAAGTCCTAATGGTTGCTAAGTTTGTAGGGAAGAAAAGGTGAATCTGCATAAAAAAAAAGGTTATGTAGAGGTCTACGGACCCCATCGACGGTCCGTGGGTCAATCCACGGACCGTGAACGGCGTCCGTAGACCCCAAGTATGTTTTTAGATTTTTTCTAAGTGTTGAGTGACCTACAGTCCGTAGGTTGACCCACAGACTGTAGACGGGGTCTCATGGGTCCAACCTAGGTTTCTGGAGACCCGACCCGAACCTCATTTAATAAAAACCCTCATTTTAAATTCATTCCCCACTATCCAAATTCCCTCCTAACCGTTTCTAACCCCTCCAAATCCCAAAACTCCCATATTAATTCCCCATATCACTCTCTTCTCCCATAATTCTCCTCTCCCTTTCCATAATTCTCTTCTTCTCTCTCAAAAATCACCCCATTTCCCCTCACAAAGATTTCTCGGTGAGGGTTCGGTGTCAAAAGGTTAGTCAAGGGTCTAAGGAGTCTATTGCATCACGCAATCACCCACTGCCATTACTTGAAAGGTAAACGACTTCACCTTGACTTTGAATTCATTGTTCATTATTGTATTATGAAGTCACGAAGTGGATCTCGACCTTAGTTGGTAAATTTTTTGTGTAAATAAGGATTTGTATGCTAGAAACACCCTTGGGATGATAGAATGTGATTGTGTTGTCCTTTCTAACCAAATAAATCAAGGTAAATGGTCTGAAAGATAGTTTTGACTTAGGGTTTGTAATTTCGGTATATTATTAAGCCATATTGTATGTTAACGGAACCCTAAGGATGACGAACTACCATATATTATGTTGAAATGCATGATTAGACATAGGTTGATTAATTGATTTGTGGAAATGATGAGTATAATGTGAGGCATGTTTGAAACCTAGCATAGACTGCACCCACGAGACCCCATCCATGGACTGTAGGTTGGGTCCGTGGGTCCGAGCACATGCAATCTTCGCTAAGTGTTGAACTACGGAGGTGGACTATGGTCCATCGTTCTATCGACGGACCGTTCTGCACATCCGTGGTTCACTTCAGAGACCCATCTTCTAGGATCTCTGACCTACGGACCGTAGGTCCATCCACAGACTGTAGGTACCCATCATAGGTAGACAATTCTACTACTTTCTAGAATTTTTCCATTTTTGTTTTACTTTTGTTTCGTGTTCTAATATTCTTCCATGTGTTCTATTGCTTCGTTTTGGTACTAACAATAGCCTCCACGGTACTATGGCCCAGAAACAAGCTCTTTATTTTTGGCAAGTCCAAATCTATCGCCTCGTCCCTCGTGCTCATAAATGAGGATACAAACGACGAGTACGTCCCACAAAACACCAGGACTTCCCCCACTACTCCTCAAACCATGAGAAACCGTGCCCATCTGGTGATTCCCAAAGTGGTCACTGCCCCCAATCTAAGGAGGGGGCCACATCGATCATCGGCTGGCTCTGAGTCTGCTTCAGGCTCCATGGCTACTACCAAAGCTCGGTCCCAAAGTGATGGCACCACCTCATCTTCCGAGGTCGATGTGAGGGTGACGTCTAGTGCCCCCGAATATCGATCTTGCACCAGTTGCTGATGAACCAAATCAATGGTGTGTGGAGGGCCAATGGTAGATATACAGAGATTCTCGCATGCTGACTGAGAATGGGAAGATGGCGCGGATGATTACTGAGGAGCATCGAGCTCTCACAGGGAGCCTCCACACCGTGCCTGCTATACATGATCTCTTCCGCAGGCACAAATGCGAGTGGATAGCCCGTAGCCCCCAAGGTACTTCAGTGAGGAGATAGGGAGTTTTACACTTCCTACGCAACCACCCTCTGAGGATCCATTGACAGACGGGTCAAGCCCGTCGCCCAGCCTCCACTTGAGGCCACACTAGTGCAGAGGTTTTCAGTTGATACCTCTAAGACCACTCTCTGCAGGCTCATCTATGGCCCAAACCAGACTCTGCCTATCAATACAGCATAGTTCGACTACCACATGGGCATTATTAGGAGCGGGGCATTTTAATAGAGTGCCGAGTAGCGGGAGTCACTTATTAAGTGCCTAGCACGGCATCTTGCCACGGATGGAGAGCGAGTAGAATGGTTAGTGCTCCAAATTCGGGCATCAAGAAGGCCACCTTAGGCTTTGCTGTAGAACTCTTATGGCTATTGGTACGCAATAGGTTATTCCCCACTCAGGCGGACAATGTGGTCACATGGGACCGAGCGGTGATAGTTGCAGCCATGGTGGCGGGTCATGAGGTTGATTTTGTCCGCAATAGATGAGATCCACGAAAGGGCCTTCAAGGCCACCACCACCTACCCTTCCCCTGCCTTATCTTCTAGTTGTGCAGGGACATCGGAGTTCTAGTCTGGCATTACGATTGGTTGGTTCAGGCGACCAAGACCCTGGACATCGATCTCATTAGAGATGAGGCTAATGTAGTTGAACCTCACAGGGAGCCACATGTTGAGGTACCCCCATTGGGCGATGATCTTGTAGCAGACGTGGATCAGGTGTATGTTGGTGACACTGCCCCTCTAGCAACTACAACACATTCCCCGGCTCCTCCGTAACCGACCGTTTGTCAGGCCCCTAGCTATTCCAGAGCCATACCTTCTTCCAATGCCACTGCCATCTTGCTAGCTCGAGTACAGAGGCTTAAGGCTCAGATGGCTACCCTGATTTAGCTTATGAGGTCATAAATACAACGTGCTATAAAGGAAGCTGAGGCTAGGGTTGAAAAACGGATAGAGCGTATAATGGACCAAAATGTCCAGGCCATTCATAAGCGCCTGGATGCTTTTGAGAAGCGAATTCTACAAAGGTCAGCCCCAATTGCGGATTTGACTACCTTCCAAAAGCCGTGCTGACATGGATGTACTTCTTACTCCCCCAGAGACTGATCCATAGTCTACCCCTATGGCACTGGTTGATGATACAGTGTTGAGTGCCCTATTCGGAGATGGTATGCCATCGCTAGATTCTTCCCATACTGTAGGAAAGCGCCCCCACTCCAGTTGTACTTTTGATAAAACTGAGGCTGAGAGAGCAAGGAAGAGGGAGTGCCAGCAGACTGAGGTGTCCATGAGAGTGTCCATAGTCGACGAGGAGATGTGGCAGCAGTGGGTTAGAGAGATAGGAGTTGGTCCATCTGGCAGTATGAGCACTACTGATGGTGCAGTGAGAGTTGATGATTGCACTACTAAGGGTGCTGAGATGGTTGATGGGAGCGCTACTGATGGCGTTCCACGTGTTGATCAAGAGGGCTTCAAGAAACCGGACCCACCCAATTGTTGAAGGTCTTCGGCGCATTTGCGCTACAGGTTTGCTTTACCTTCACCCTACTCTTTATTGTTTATTTTTGTGCGCATTGGGAATGATTGCACTTTATTTTGTTGGGGGTGGGGTAAGCAGATTATGAGTGATAGGGTGAATTCTGAGTAACTCAACTCATAGTCCTCTCTCGAGGTTTTCTTACCTGTGTTCTTTTTCCCCAAGAGACTATTTTAATTTCTATTAAACCGACATGTGTTAGGATTGTATGTGTAGAGGCATCAAAAAGAATGAATAGCATGATGGCCTAATGAACAAAGAAAATGATACCCGTAAAAAAAATGGTGATATGTGCTAGAATTTGTAGGCTTGAATGAGTTGAATATGTTGGCTCTCATGACTTAAGCTGAAAACTTGAACTAGGTAATCAACTAATAAAACGACATGCCAAAAGTGAGTGAGAACGTTTGAATGTTCGGACAGGTGCGTGCCAATCTAGAACTTGCCCGTTGGTCCTTCTAAGATAATCTAGGCTAGAAACAAGGAAGTGATCATAGGCCCTTGTTCTAATAAGTCCACTAATGCCTAAAAATATCCAACCAAATGAAATAAATATTCCCTTTGATCCAAATGTTTGAGCTTAAAATAGACCATTTCTTTCTAAACACCTAACTCACCTTCCTTTGATCAATTGTTTTAGCCCTGGTCCCTCATTGGACATGTGCACCTTGACTTAGGCCAAAAGCCTAAGTTGAGGGTGGCTAATTCAAACAGTTACCTTGATCTTGGCCCTGGTCCGACATCAGATATTATGCACCTCAACTCTTGCAAAATGCATAAGTTGAGGGTGGCTATGAGAAAAGGAAACCGAACAAAAAAGGGTATGAAAAGAATCTTGTGCTGAAGAAAGGAAAAGAAAAGAAAAGATAGAAAAAGATGTGACTGTGTTCAAAAAGATGAATAACAAAAAAATGCTGAAAGAAAGAAAGAAAAATAAAGAAAAAAATAGAAAAAGTGAAAAATATGAGCTACAAGTCAAAAATCACATATGTGTTGAAAAGTGTCAAGGGAAAAGAAAGAAAACAAAGAGATGTCAAGACTTGGTTGAGAATAGAGGTAAAAAAAAAAAAAGCTAATGTAATGTCAAGGAGGGCAGAAAGTCACTAAAAAGTACCCAAATGTATCCTACCTAACCCTGAGCCTACGTTACAAGCTAAGAAAGTCCTATCGAGATCCTAGTGTCTAGTTTAGAGAGTCTATGCAGTGAAAATAAGGTCAAGCCTATGATATTGAGCACTAACTGTACTTGACGTCACTTCTGAGCGTGAGTATTAAAGGAATTCTTATACTCAAAATTCATATCCATTGTGTGAAAAAGGGATTTCGTTTGAAGTGAGGGCACTAGTGGCATTGTTGGAAAATTGGTACCTTGGTGATGGTGAAAAGTGTATGTTATAGTGTCTATTGGTCGATCTATGTCATATTTTGATCCACATGAGTTAGCTTGATTGAGTCTAAATGAAAAGATTTGCACTAGAAAAAGGAGTCAGGACGGAAAGCCATGTGATTGCTTTTGTGTGAATGTCTACTTCTACACAAGTGTCGCCTAGAGTCTTAGTGCGTCGCTTGAGGACAAACAACGAGTTTAAGTTGAGGGTGTTGATATACCGTGAATTTATGGTATTTTTAATACATTTCACTTAAGAGTTGTCTGTGTCTAGAGACATTTTGTATTAGAACTAATGTATATTGTGCTATATTTGCAGGAAATAGGCTTGGACGAGGTCGAGTGAGATGACAGCTGAAAAATCTACAGAAGTAACCACCCACGAAGGGACCTACGGACTGTAGGTCCTATGACAGTCCGTTGATGGTGGGCGTAGATAGGAGCATCAGGGAAGTCTGACCAAGTGTTGAACTACGAAGTGATCCACGGACCGTAGGTCAACCTAGAGCCATTTTGCACATCCGTGGAAGGTGTTCAGAGAGTTGAAGTTCCAATACTTGATGAAATTCCTAAGTGTGGAGCCACGGAAGGGGATCCACAGACCATAGGTCAACCTACGGTCCGTACTGCAAATCCGTCGTTTGTATCTGAAAGTTGAAGGTTCCAACTTCTGAGAAAAAGTCTAAGTGTTGATCCACAGAAGAGACCTACAGACCTTAGGTCAGTCCACAGTCCGTAGGTCAGTCTCGATCGAAGCCGCATCCAGAAATATTTATTTCCCTATTTCATTTCCTTTTTGTTTAGGACATGTTTTTCTATATATATGGTATGTAAACCTCATTTTTAGGGGCTAGACAACATTGTTTACTTTTAGATATTGGTTTTTGTGGAGATTAATTGGCAACTTTAGCAATTTGATTTCCTAAGTTCATTTTTGAAGATTTTAACTTTGCAATTCAATTTGGGATTTCCGATTTCTTCTACTCTAATCGTAAGTTCATGAATTCTTTTTATCAAAATATGAATTGTGTTCTTTCTAGTATGAGTAGCTAAATCCACAACTAGGGTTGTGGGAACCATGAGCAATTAACAATGTATGAATAATAACTAAGTCATTCCTGAATAGTGTTGATGCATGTATTATTAATTCTTTCGTTTAGGTCTTTTTAACGATGCGCAACGTTAGAACTCGCCTCGTTGCTACTTGCCAGACCAAAGAGGTAGTTAAAGAGAAAAGACTTAATAATAGAGATTTAGTGTGATACTATCTAATAGTCTAATGTCAATTGGTGCGAGGGTGAAAACTAAGTCATACATTGAACTGATGTCTTATCTGAGGTAAAGGTAAGGGTTAGTAAATCATTACACGTAGCCAGACCAAGGTGCGGGGTGAAATTCCCTATTTGGAGGACCAATCACTTAGGGATACCTAACTTACCAGCTTTGCATGTAAAACACTAGGAAGGGATTACTATTATTAGGATTACAGCGTTAAGAGCTCGTGGGAAACACTACGCCCTAGTTTCTCTCAAGTTTAAGTCTAGACCATATTCCTCGTGGGATCGACCCCAACCTACAAATTGGGTTCTTTATTTGAGAACGATCGCTTGTACTTCTTTAGAGAGGTGTAATTTGAGTGTATTAGGGTTGAGACCCATTCTTTGGTTACAGCGGGCCGTTCTATTCTAGATAGAGTTGATCACGCCTGTTCCATCGAGCAGTTCCATTGCGAAGCCCAAGGGGGCAGCGACAAGAGGGCCCAGCATGAGGGTAGCTACAGTGGACCCCGTTACATGTTCAGATATTATCAGGGTAGGCCCCAGCAGCAGTTCCAGCAGGATCAGTCTAGCCAACTGGTACAGGCCTCACTCCAAGCTTCAGGGGTGATCAACACCAGCAAGATGCCTCCGATCAGGGTGGCCCTCCTTATATTGTAGGCCAGAGGGCGAGAGATGTGGCATTGGCTGCTTCAGGTCAGACTGGTTCATCACATTCAGTGGGTCAGAGTACCAAGGCTTCAAATATGGGTACTACGGGATATAGCGGTTGCTACTTTGCGAGCCGGTCTTTCCAGGGGTGTTATGATTGTGGGGAGTTAGACCATTAGTCAAGAGATTGCCCCAGGTGGAAGGCTAGGCCTTCCACTTCCCAGACAGCTCGGTCAGCTCCAGCAACAGCAGCAGTACCCCCAGCTAGGGGCGGGGATTAGGGCCATGACCGTAGAGGTGATCAGCAGGGCTCCCGAGGTGTCTCATGGGGAGGCAGGTTAGGCGGTAGAGGTGATGCCAGAGGGGGAGGCCGTCATTGGCCATTTCTATGCTGCACCGGGGAGAGCCGAGGATGAGGCCAAAGTGTCGAATGATGTTATCATAGGTATGGTTTCTTTATGTCAGCAGTCAGCTTCAACTTTATTTGATCCAAGTTCCACTTATTCCTATGTATCTATATATTTTGTACCTCGATTGGTTGTAAGTCCTGAGCCTCTAGCAGCACCGTTCCGTGTGTCAACTCTACTAGGAGATTCTTTAGTAGTGGATCCAGTGTGTAAATCTTGTGTGGTCACTCTTCAGGTGCAGTATAGCTAGAGGTCCTCATTCTGCTTGATATGATTGATTTCAACACCATCCTGGCCATAGATTGGTTAGCTCCTCATCATGTGGTTTTGGACTGTTATGCCAACACCGTTACCTTAGCAATGCCTGGCATACCCCCGATGGTATGGCAGGGGTCTTTTAGTCTTACACCGATTGGGATTATCTCTTATGTTCAAGCCTGGAGGTTAGTAGCTGGGGGGTGCTTAGCCTATTTGGCTTATGTTCATAATATATATAGCGAGGCCCCCTCTGTTTGCTCAGATCCGATGGTTTGTGAGTTTTCAGATATATTTCATGTTGACTTGCCTGGCCTACGCCCGAAGAGAGATATTGACTTTTCTATAGACTTGGAGCCAAGCACTAAGCCCATTTCTATCCCACCCTATCGGATGGCCCCCACAGAGCTTAAGGAGCTTGATATTCAACTTCAGGGTCTCCTGGATCAAGGATTTATTCAGCCAGTGTATCTCCATGGGGTGCCCCCATTCAGTTTGTTAAGAAGAATGATAGGTTTATGAGGATGTGCATCAAATACGAGCAACTAACCAAGGTGACGGTGAAGAACCGTTACCCCTTGCCTCACATTGACGACTTGTTTGATCAGTTTTAGGGCAGTGTTGTATTTTAAAGATCAACTTGAGGTCTGGGTACCATCAACTGAAGATTAGGGCAGCGGATATCCCTAAGACCACATTTAGGAGTCGTTATGGCCATTATGAGTTCCTAGTGATGTCCTTTGGGCTGACTAATGACCCTGCTGCCTTCGTGGATTTGTTGAACTGTGTATTCAAGCTATATCTGAACTCTTTCATTATAGTTTTCATTGATGATATTTTTGTATACTCGCGGAGCAGAGAAGAGCATGCACAATATCTGAGGATTGTGATCCAGTCTTTGAGAGACCAGCAACTTTATGCCAAGTTCTCAAAGTGCGAGTTTTGGTTGGAGTGTGACATTTATGGGGCACGTAGTGTCCAAGGATGGTATTATTATGGATCCGACAAAGATTGAGCCATTCGTGGTTGGCCTAGGCCCACTTTGTGACTGAGGTTAGGAGCTTCATTGGACTGGCTGGATATTACAGGCATTTTGTTGAGGGTTTCTCCACTATTGTTGCACCTTTGACTCGATTGACTCGCCAAGGTGTGCCTTTTGTGTGGTCTGAGGAGTGTGAGTTGAGCTTTCAGAGACTCAATGAGTTGCTTACTACCGCTCCTATCCTGACTCTTCCAGTTTAGGGCAAGGGATTTACCATATATTATGATACTTCCGGTGTTGGTCTAAGGCATGATGAGGTTTGGCAGGCAGGGCAAGCTTAGTCCCAGATATATTGGGCCTTTTGAGACCCTGATGAGGGTCGGTGATGTTGCCTATGAGTTAGCCCTACCTCCTAGATTTTCAGCTATACACCGAGTTATTCATGTATCGATGCTATGCCAGTAAATTCTAGATGAGTCTCATGTGCTACAGTATGATTCAATTGAGTTGGATGAAAGCCTGACCTTTGTTGAGGAGCCTCTAGCCATATTAGCCAGAGATGTCCATCAACTCCGCACCTGGTCCATTCCTGTAATTAAGGTCCAGTGGCGACACCGTCTAGTTGAGGAGGCTACCTGGGAGACTGAGCAGGAGATGCAGGAGCAGTTCCCCAGCTTATTTGAACCCTCCAGTATATCCTGATCCTTACTTTCGCGGACGAAAGTTCTTTTAGTAGTGGATATTGTAATGACCCTCCAGGTCATTTCTGTGCACCCGCCTTCTTTTCGTCGGTTAGAGACTTCCTAAAGCGACCCCAAGTCATTTATGACTTTATGGCACTGACAATTCGATCGCCTGGTCGTTCGTTTGGATTTTGTGCAGCTTTCAATGTTTTAGAGGCCTTGAAGCTTGAAAATTGACTTTTAGTCAGTTCATCAGGAAAAAGGCCTCATAACAGAATTCTAACAGTTCCATCAGCTCCAGAATAGCCAAATTAGGCTAGAAGCATGGTTGACTCAAGTCTCGAGGCTTTCAGTGCGAGTTTAAACCATTTTTAGCGTTTTAACCTTGAAAACTAGCCAGTAGTTGACTTTGGTCAACATTCATGGAAAATGTGTCTGAACAAAAATTCTGACAACACGGTTAGCCCCGAAATGTCGAGTTTGGTCTAGAACGACCTTTTGTTCATCTCCCGAGGCCTCTGGACTCATTCCAAGCACCTCGGTAGATTTTAGTTAAAATGGCATTTGGGAGTGGAACTCACTTTTTATTGAGATAATCTCTGATGGAAATTTCAATTGCGCCGTTGAGTCCGGAATGTCGAATTTAGTAGGGTAGAGTATCTATTTTATTTTTATCGAGTTTCGAACAAATCCTGAGCACCCCGTCGGAGATTTTTAAGCTGGCATAAAAAAAGAAGCTTTTCAGCTGATATATATAGCTGGTGCAAGCCATTTCAGACTCATTTCTCAACTTCAAACCTTCATAACTCTCTCATTTCAAGTTCGATTTTAGTGATTCGAAGGTCCATCCTGTGGGGTTTTTTGTAAGGAACGCATTGGTGAGCTTAGAAACTGATTTGGGGTCTCCGTTTGAGGTATATTCGTGAAATACCTGCTGCCACGACCCTTTTTGTGAGCTTGATTTTGGGAATTTTTGAGACTTGATATCTCAGTCATTTTAGGTCTGATTTCATTGATTCATTGAGCTATCTTGAGTAGTTTTTTAAGCAGAACGCATTGGCATGGTTGGAATTCATATTTGAAGCTTCTTTGGAGGTAAGAATTATGTTTTAGCTACTGCTAAAGCTCATTTTCAAGCTCAATTTTTTGGGAAATTTTGGAAGATGATTTCTTGGCCATTTTAGGTCTGAATTTGGTGATTCAAGAACCTATATTGTGGGGTTTTTTGTGAGGATCATCGTGGTGTGGTTGGTTTCAGCATTTGGTCCATCGTTTCTGGTAATTTCTCATAAATTGCAGCTGCCATTGTGGTTCATTTTTAGTGTAATTTTGGGTTTTTCGTTGCATGTTGGTGTTGGGACTGTTCTGAGCCCTGAATTGTGTTCCAATTTGGAAAAAAAGTTCAAAAATCTATTTAGCACCTATTTTTAGGGTTAATTCTGGAATTTCCGATGCGAGTCCCACTTTTCCCATTTTTTACCCCAAAATTGTTCTGCCTTCGTTTCTTGTGAATTTTGTGTCTAAACAACCGTAATGGTGTTGTGATTCTATTTTTGACAGCGTGGCAGCGATCCGCGGCCGTTCAGAAGAGAAAAGCTTTGGTAGAGTAGTTTGGAGCGTGCGTGTTCGGCCTACAGGTAGGCTACGACTTTTCTTTTCTTTTAGATTGAGTTTGAATGTGTGAGCGTATGTAGATTTTCATGAATATTGAGGTGAGGAACTAGATTAGCATGCTCTCCAATAAATTCATAGTTAGGTTGTCTCCAGGTTCAGCGGGTACTTGAATTGTTATATTTGATCATCCTTGCTTCCTTGTTTGGCCTGGTTTTGACTTATGAGTTATTATTGGAGCATGTTTGGCCTTAGACTAGACTAAGACTAGTGATGCCATAGACTCATGGTTGTTCAGAGCTGATAGATTATATTATTTCCGCCTCTGTGTGACTTTGAGTAGTGTAAGTCCTGGTAGACTGATATAGCAGACTTGGGTCTAATAGAGATGAGCCTTAGCTAGGCAGTGACTCGGCTGTGGGGTCTTAACATCCATAGTTCTCGTATGATCCAAACTTTCTACATTTCCAACCGCCCTTCGGGCCCGTTCAGTGATACATACGTCATCAGTTCGGTTTTCTTGTCACTGTGAGATGGTTAGAGGATATAGAAGATGGTTACGAAGAGTTGCCATGACTTTTAGATGCGGGAATCCTTGGATGGCTTATTTTGAAGCTTTAAGCAGTCGTGGTAACTTAACAGGAGGTTTCATCCGCAGTTCTTGGTTTGGGCTATATTCTTCCTGTTGTTGCTTATTTACCCTCCTATAATGAAGTCAACATACAGAGTCCTCCCCCTGGGCTATATCACTTTATCTATGTCTAGTCGACATCAGCGGTTCGAGGTCCAAGCTCTATGTTATCCCTTGTAGAGTTCGACTCTATCGACGTATCTACTATAGGCAGACTCACCTGTCGTTCGAGGTCCAGGCTTTGTGTTTCCTCTCTTTCATAGCTCGGGAATACTGACATTTATGTAATGCTTCAGGTTTACAAATCTCCTCTAGTCTTAGTTTAGCTTTTTTGTGTACCTGACGGGCTTATGGGGGTCCGTTCAGGTTTTTACTTCAATTTGAGCGCGAGTATACCTTCTGGGCTTATAAGGGCCCAGTTGGAGTAGTCACCTTAGGTTTGTTTTCCTTACACTCGTGTGCATACCTTTACTTCTCTTGTTTGTGTCCTCTGTCTGTGTTTTATTCTAACATTTCCTATTGTGTTTAACTTTCTTACTCAGTTGGCCTATGATTCCTATTTGGTACCTTTTCACTGATACTCATACTACACTCTGCATCTATTTTTGTGATGCAGGACCATGCACCAGTCATCAACACCGCCATTCGAGCCAGTAGCAGCCAGTATCTGGAGGCGAGGGTGAGCACATCATCCTGATCATTGTCATTTTCTTCTGTACATATATTTTGTGGCTCGTCTTTTATACTTGAGACATGTCCTTGTAGTTGTGTATATTTCTGTATGTTTGTCCACTTTTGGGACTTGTACTCTTAGTGTGGCTCTGACTGCTGACTTCCAGGTTATATGAGGGATTCAGTTCTTATGTATGTATTCATTTGGCTTGTCTTATTCCTTTTTGTTGTTATTGTTTCTTCCACTTGGTTTCTTACCTTTTACCCACTGTTAGTTGTTCTAGGTTTCGGGTTGGCTTACCTACTGATGGAATATAGTAGGTGCTATCACGGCTCGAGGAATCGGGTCCTGACAAGTTGGTATCAGATCCAGATTGTTCGTTGGTCTCACTTGTACAGAGCTAGCCTCTAGTAGAGTGTGTGGATAGGTGCGGAGACGTCCGTGACTTATCTTCAGAAGGCTACAGGATACCATAAGGAACATTCTTTATGTTGTATGATCTCGTACAGTGCGTGTTTCGTTGGTTTCATGAAATCTCACTTGTTTCACTCTTTCGCAGGGAGGACTCTTAGACGTGGTGCCCCCGGTGGTGAAGATCCACTTGAGGCGGTAGATAGAGCCCCGGTGGAATCTCACTTGTTTCACTCTTTGGTTACAACAAGCCGTTCTTTTCAAGATATAGTTGATCGCTCGTTCCATCGAGTAGTTCCATCGCGAGGCCTAATGGTGCAGTGACAAGAGGGCACAGCATGAAGGTAGCTACAATGGACCCCGTTACAAGTTCAGAGATTATCAGGGCAGGCCCTAGCAGCAGTTCCAGCAAAGTCAGTCTAGTCAACCGATATAGGCCTCATTCCAGGCTTTAGGGGGTGATCAGCATGAACAGAGTGCCTCCTTTTAGGGTGGCCCTCCTTATATTGAAGGTCAGAGGGTAAGAGATGCGGTATTGGTTGCTTCAAGTCAGACTGGTTCATCACATTCAGCAGGTAAGAGTACCAGGGCTTCAGATGTGGGTACTACGGGCCGTAGCGGTTGCTACTTTGCGGGCCGGTCTTCCCAGGGTGCTATAATTGTGGCAAGTTAAACCATTGGTCTAGAGATTGCCCCAAGTGGAGGGCTAGGCCTTGCACTTCCCAGACAGCTCGATCAACTCTAGCGCATCAACAGTACCCCCAGCCAGAGGCGGGGACCAGTGCCATGACCATAGAGGTGATCAGCATGACTCCCGAGGTGGCTCCCTGGGAGGCAGGTCGGGCGGTAGAGGAGATGCTAGAGGCGGAGGCTGTCATGGCCATTTCTATACTGCACCAGTGAGGGCAGAGGCGTCGGATGATGTTATCACAAGTATGGTTTCTTTAAGTTAACAGTCAACTTTAGCTTTATTTGATCCAGGTTCCACTTATTCCTATGTATCTATATATTTTTCACCCCGATTGGGTGTGAGTCTTGAGCCTCTAGAAGCATTGTTGTGTGTCTTAACTCTGATAGGAGAATCTTTAGTAGTGGATCAATTGAGTAGATCTTGTGTGGTCACTATTCAGGGGCTGGATACTCGGGCGAACCTCATTCTGCTTGATATAATTAATTTCGACACCATCTTGGGCATGGATTGGCTAGTCCCTCATCATGCGGTTTTGGACTATTATGCCAAGATTGTTACCTTAGCCATTCCTGGAATAGCCTCAGTGGTATGGCATAGGTCTTTTAGTCACACATCAGTTGGGATTATCTCTTATGTTTGAGCCTAAAGGTTAGTAGCTGGAGGGTGCTTAGCCTATTTGTCTTATGTTGTTGATGTATCTAGCGAGGCCCCCTCGTTGGCTCAGTTTGGTGGTTTGTGAGTTTCCAGACGTATTCCCTACCGACTTACCTGGCCTACCCCCAGAGAGAGATATCGACTTTGCTATAGCCTTGGAGCAGAGCACTAAGCCCATTTCTATCCTACCCTATCGGATGGCCCCCGAGAGCTTAAGGAGCTCGGTATTCAGCTTCAGGGTCTCCTGGATCAAGGATTCATTTAGCCCAATGTATCTCCTTGGGGTGCCCCCGTTCTGTTTGTTAAGAAGAAGGACGGGTCTATGAGGATGTGCATCGATTATAGGCAGCTAAACAAGGTAACAGTGAAGAACCATTACCCCCTGCCTCGCATTGACGACTTGTTTGATCTGCTCCAGGGCGCTGTTGTGTTTTCTAAGATCGACTTGAGGTCCGGGTACCATCAGCTGAGGATTAGGGCAGCGGATATCCCTAAGAACCCATTTAGGACTCGTTCTGGCCATTATGAATTCCTAGTGATGTCCTTTAGGCTGACTAATGCCCCTGCTGCCGCCATGGATTTGATGACCCGTGTATTCACTTCATCCATCTGACATCTGGGTTGCGTGCATTCATGATTGAGTCTTGTATAGCGCTGTTTGAGGCATCCTTTTTGAACTGCTGAACTTGAGTTTTACTTGAGGACTAGCAAATATTTAAGTTAGAGGTGTTGATGAGTCCACGATTTGGACTCATTTAGGGATTTATTTGGATAGATTTAGTGTCCTCAAATGCTCATTTTGTGTCAATAACTAATGTAAAACATTTGATAACCAGCTAGTCACAACAAGATGCAAAAAGTTCACATATTGTCTATGCAACTTTATTTGGCCTCATCGTAGCCGTACATTCATGTTTGTTCGATTGAGAGCACTACTCAAATCATTGGTATTGAACAAGACCGATACTCAAATTTGCACAAGAACAGCCACAATTAAATACACAAGAGGTGACACAAAATTTTTGGAAGGGTAAAAAATCATTTACATTCAAAATAAGGAGCCACAAGCTCAAACATCCACAAAAACAGTGCCAAAACACAATTTATAGCACAAAACCCAATATATAAACAGAACAATAATTACAAAATATGGGCCTTACCCCACCACAAAACAAAAGCAATTTGTCCTCAAATATGATAAAAACATCTAAAAAGAAGATAGAGAGGGAGGTAAAGAGAAATCATGTCTAAATAGTCGCTCTATCTGTCGGGCCATCAATGCCCAGTGCAGCACTCTGAACTTGGGCATCAGTGCCCGGAGTCACCTCAACAGTAGTAGATCCACTAGGGTCAGCCAAGGGTGTATCTGCTAAAGAAGACTGCACAGCTGCATCTACCATGGCCTCCTCAGTCTTCATAAGGCCCTCATAAGAAACCTCCTCAATAGCCCCAAGCATCTCCTCATCCGTCTCAACCTCAAACTCGAGATCAGCTACATCCTCAGATCGAACATCATCTCCGGTGGTAGCCGGAGGCATATCAAGCTCAACTGGCACATCTGGGATCTCCACTGTCCTGAAAATCATAAACATTTCAGTGGACTTCAGCTAGTCCATATCTTTCCTCAGCATAGCAATAGCGGCCTTTATAGCCGTCACCTCCTCGATGGCCCCTTGGCCACGCTTGCACACCGCTATCCTAGACGCAAGGGCATCAATGCTAGCACTCAAGGGTGTCACCACATCAGCTAGGGCTATCCGAATTATACCTGGAATGGAGGCCTTGAGTCCGGCAAAGACGGCGTTCAGAATGGGCTAGCTTCCCCATCCGTAGCAATGCAGCTTGAGTGAGCGAGGGTCGGGAGGCAGCAACAGTAGCAATACCATATCTAGGAGGCAATGGAATAGCAGAGGAACTGGGAGTATCAGAAGGGACAACACTAAAAGTACTTGAAGGCCTAGGGGCCATAATAGGCAAAGGTGCATGTGCAGGTAATGTGTCTGTATCCACAACCGGGGAAGAGTCCACCGGGGCTGCATTCTTCTTTTCTGCTTCATCCTTCAAGTACTCTGCCTCAATCCTCTGGATGCTGGTAGAGGATGTGGGAATCACTTCCACATCCTTCTTCGCATCTCTAGGAACCTGAGCCCCTCTGCACAACTCGATGATCAATACCGGAAAGGGGAGGGAAGTCTAGCACTGCTTGGCCCTCGTCAATATCTCTTAAGCTATAATCATCCATAGGCTCAGCCGTGTCCCATTAATGATACACCCAAGACAGGTTGCTTTTGCGTGGTGGAGAATTGACTCGTTCTGGGATGGCATGATGGTACTGTTGATGAAGCCAAACCAATACCTCGCAGCCTACATCGAGGTCCTTCTTTCAATCGACTCGCCTCAATCCACCTTGGGGTAGTATCCGAGAGGAGCCAGCCAGCCCTTGAGCTCATCCAATGATGTTGTAGTGGTAGCCAAATTGGGGTAATCAAAGTCTGACCCCCCTGTCAAGTATCGCATTGATGTTATCACGGCTACAGTGCACTACTGTCCCTCTTACAACATTAATATGCGTTGATATGGTGTCATGGATTTGATTAACGTTTCAAGGACACTTCATCCAATTCTAAGTGTCAACGATCGCTAGTCAGTATAATAACCCAACTATATGAGTTGGGGTCGAATCCCACAGGGAGTGGTACGTGTTTAAGATTCAATAGCAAAATATGAATATGTTCAAGTCAGCCATAGAAATAGACATTTACAAATAAAAGCATAATTCAAATTAGGGGTGACATGAATGTCAAATAACAGGGGGTTTTGGTTTTAACTATCAGCTATAACAACGATAAATAACATGAATTTAACAATAACGAGACGGGTTCTTGGGATGTTATTGGATTATAGGCTAAGGTAGACAAATGGGTGATTGCAACTATTAGTGAATAGCTGTAAATTAGTGAATAAGCTAGACTTTAGAGGGGATAAACTTTCTCTCGAACAATTTACCCCGAATCAAGTTGGTTTCTCTCGAACACCAACAAGCATACAAATAAGAACAGCATACGCTTTAGTCCATTCACTCTCTCAAGCTGAATGTGTGCAAAAGGGTTTAGGATTCACTCTCTCGAGCTGAACCCATGACAACCCAATACCCACAGACCATCAATTCAGTAATCTTGGTTTTGAAACCTCTCTCTCGAGCAAGCCAAAAACAAGAAGGTAGAGTTGCATTTGCAACTACAACCCTTTAAATTAAACCATAATTACTGAATGAAATCACTTCTAAACAACATTTAAACTAACAATTAGCAATACCCATAAGTTAAATCAACCCATAATCACATAATCACACCCCAAAAATTGGAGTTTTAGCTAGACATCATAAAAATATAGAAATCGTTACCAAATTGTGTTTCTATCAACTGGGTAAGATTAATTTCGTGTTTACAAAGGTCCAAATTGAAGAATCTAAAAGACCCACTTCCAATTTCTCAAAAATGGAAAACTTCAATTCTTCAAAGCTAAGGAAAGGTTTAGTCTCAATACTCAGAGTTCAAAACTCAAAATTCTAAAAGTTGATTCTCAGATTATGATAAAAAGCTCTTAAGTTTAATGTTTGAAAATGTATTTATAGTCGTCAAAAATTTGTTGCGAAGGGCCATTCGGCACAGTAAGTCAAGCTCGCCGATCAGCTTGGCGATCTGCCCTTTGACCCATTTCATCGCCTTCTTGCTTTGTCCTTCAGTATCCTCAAGTTCTATAACTTTGGGCGATCCAACACTGCATCGTGAAACCACTCGGTGACACACCGACTGCTCCTTTCTCTCGCTGACTTGATTTTCTCCTTCAGGGCTTGGCACACAGGAACTTTAGGCGAGGTAGTGGCCATTCGGTAACTCGCCAAAGGGACTTGGCAATCACCAGGCCTTCATTTCTTCATTCTTTCAGTTCACTTTGTTCCTTTTTTCAAGTTAGTGTCCATGCTTTGTTCCTCAATCCAAATACCTAGAAATCAAGGGTTTTACATCAGTTATTGGGACAAAATGAGCATTTAAGCCAAATAAAGCCCTAAATTATTCCAAATCGTGGACTCATCAATAACCAGTGTATTCAAGCCCTATCTGGACTCCTTCTTTATAGTTTTCATCGATGATATTCTTGTATACTCGCGGAGCAGAGAGGAGCATGCGCAACATATGAAGATTGTGCTCCAGACTTTGAGAGACCAGCGGCTTTATGCCAAGTTCTCAAAGTGCGAGTTTTGGTTGGAGTATGTGACATTTCTAGGGCACGTAGTCCAAGGATGGTATTATTGTGGATCCGACAAAGTTTGAGGTCATTCGTGGTTGGGCTAGGCCCACTTCTATGACTGAGGTTAGGAGCTTCGTTGGACTGGCTGGATACTACAGGCGGTTTGTTGAGGGTTTCTCCACTATTACTGAACCTTTGACTCCATTGACTCGCCAGGGTGTTCCTTTTGTGTGGTCTGAAGAGTGTGAGTTGAGCTTTCATAGACTCAAGGTGTTCCTTTGGTGTTTGTCTAGGGCATGATGAGGTTTGACAGGCAGGGAAAACTTTGCCTCAGATATATTGAGCCTTTTGAGATCCTGAAGAGGGTTGGTGATATTGCTTATGAGTTAGCCCTACCTCCTACAATTTTAGCTATACACCCGGTTTTTCATGTATCGATGCTACACTGGTATATTCCAAATGAGTCTCATATGCTACAGTACGATTAAGTTGAGTTGGATGAGAACCTGACCTTTGTTGAGGAACCGGTAGCCATATTAGCCGTAGATGTTCGCCACCCGATCCCGATCCATTCATGTAGTTAAGATCTAGTGACAACACTGTCCAGTTGAGAAGGCTACCTGGGAGACCAAGCAGGAGATGTGGGAGCAATTCCCTAGCTTATTTGAGCCCTCAGGTATATCCTTATCCTTACTTTCACTGACGAAAGTTCTTTTAGTAGTGGATGTTCTAATGACCCTCCAAGTCATTTATGTGTACCCGCCTTTTTTCGCTTAGAGATTTCTAACGCAACCCCAATTCATTTATGACTTGTTGGCACTGACAGTTCGGTCGCCTGGTCGTTCTTTTGGATTTTGTGCAGCTTTTCGTGTTTTAGAGGCCTCGAAGCTTGAAAAGTGACTTTTAGTTAGTTCATCAGGAAAACGGCCTCAGAATGGAATTTTGATTGTTCCATCAGCTCCAGAATGACCAAATTAGGCTAAAAGCGTGGTTGACTCAAGTCCCGAGGCTTTTGGTGTGAGTTTAAACCATTTTTAGCGTTTTTGCCTTGAAAATTGGCCAGTGGTTGACTTTGGTCAACATTCTTGGAAAACATGTCTGAATGAAAATTCTGACAGCGCGGTTAGCCCTGGAGTGTCGAGTTTTGTCTAGAAAGACCTTTCGTTCTACTCCCGAGGCCTCCGAACTGATTCTGAGCCCCTCGGTGGATTTTTGTTAAAAATAGCCTTTGGGAATGGGACCCACTTTTTATCGAGATGATCTCTGATGGAAATTTTGACTGCGCCATTGAGTCCGAAATGTCTAATTTAGAAGGGTAGCATATTTATTTTATTTTTATCGGGTTCTGAATGAATCCCGAGCACCCCGTCGGAGATTTTAAAGTTGGCATAAAAAAATCAGCTTTTGAACTGATATATATAGCTGCTGCAGGCCATTTCAGCCTCATTTCTCAACTTCAAACATTCATAACTCTCTCATTTCAAGTCCGATTTTAGTGATTCGAAGGTCCATCTTATGGGGTTTTTCGCAAGGAACGCGTTGGTGAGCTCGGAAACTGATTTGGGGTCTCCGTTTGAGGTAAATTTCCTGAAATACCTGCTGCCATGATCCTTTTTGTGAGCTTGATTTTGGGAATTTTTGAGACTTGATATCTCAGTCATTTTTGGTCCGATTTCGGTGATTCTTGGGGCTATCTTGAGTGGTTTTTTGAGGAGAACGCGTTGGCGTGGTTTGAATTCATATTTGAAGCTTTGTTGGAGGTAAGAATTATGTTTTAGCTGCTTCCATAGCTCAATTTTTTAGGAAATTTTGGAAGATGATTTCTTGGCCAATTTAGGTCCGAATTTGGTGATTCAAGATCCTAGATTGTGGTGTTTTTCTTGAGGATCGTCGTGGTGTGGTTGGTTTCAGTAGTTGAGTCCTCATTTATGGTAATTTCTTGTAAATAGTAGCTATCATTGTGGTTCATTTGTAGTGTAATTTTGGGTTTTGAGTTGCATGTTCGTGTTGGGACTGTTCCGAGCCCCGAATTGTGTTCTAATTGGAACACAAGTTAGGGAAGCTGTTTAGAACCTATTTTTGGGGCTAATTTTGGGATTTCTGGAGCGGGTCTCACTTTCCCTATTTTGAACCCGAAATTAGTCTGCCTCTGTTTCTTGCGAATTTAGTGTCTAAACAATCGTAACAATGCTGTGATTTTGTTTTTGATAGTGTGGCAGTGATGTGAGGCCGTTTGGAAGGTAAAAGCTTCAGCGGAGTAGTTTGGAGCGCCCATATTCGGCCTACAGGTAGGCTATGGCTTCCCTTTTCTTTTAGATCGAGTCTGAATGTGTGATCATATGTGGATTTGTATGAATATTGGGGCGGGGAACTAGATTAGCATGCCTTGCTTGATAAAATTCATATTTAGGCTATCTCCGGGTTCAGCGGGTACTTGAATTGTTATATTTGATCATCCTTGCTTCCTTGTTTGGCCTGGTTTTTACTTATGAGTTATTATTGGAGCATGTTTGGCCTTAGTCTAGACTTAGACTAGTGATGCCATAGACTCACGATTGTTCAAAGCCGATAGATTATATTATTTCCGCCTTGGTGTAACTTTGAGCGGCGTAGGTCCTAGTAGACTGATATAGCATACTTGGGTCTGATAGAAATAAGCCTTAGCTAGGCAATGACTCAGCTGTGGGGCCTTAACATCCACAATTCCCGTGTGATCCTTGTTGACACCTAATATTGGCCCTCTACAATATAAAGTAATCATCGAGCTTCTTCAATTTCAAACTGTTTAAAATAATTAGTTTTATAAAATTTCACAAAAAAAAAGGAAATAATAAAAAAAAAATAAGTTTGTAAGTTATTTTAAATATTTTCGTTACCTTTTTATAAATTTTAAATAAAATATATGTTTTTGCATAACTATGTATATAATTAGTATATTTTATTAAAATTCAAAAATCATCTAAAAAAGATTTTATTTTAGTAAATATTTTAAGCTATAGTAAATATTTTATTAAATTAGTATAGCTTAAAATATAGTTATAATTTTAAGTTAATTAGTTTATAATTAAGTTAATTATTTTTATCTCGTTAAGATTAAGAAGCTTGCTAAGTAATTAATATGAATTCATTCTATTTGATGGTTATCCGAATTGCCCCGAATTAATCCAAATCGGCTACATCTTGAAGTCATTAGGCCAAATTTTAAGCTCAAAACTAACTACACTTTCACTCCATTTTGAATCCATTATTTTCAGCCAACTTTGGCCCAAACCAGTGGCCCACTTTTTCCAAGCCCCACTCTTCATCCAATAACCCAGCCCATCAAAGCAATACACATGCGTACAACAATTTCCAACCAACCCCTATACATTGTTTTCTTCTTCTTCTTCTTTTGCCAGCGAGAACACGCCCAAATCCAGCAATTCGAGACGAAACCTAGAAAACCAATAAACGTCAACATCGGCAGTAGCTCCAAACGGCGCAATGGTACATTCGTACACCTACAGCAATCACTTCGCCGTCCCCTTTTCCTCTTTTCAGGCATATCCCATCCTCTTTCACTTGTCACCTTGAAAAGAGGCAAAGAAATCCAAATTTTCAATCTGTTTTCCCCCTTAAAATCTGCCCTTTCATCCCTCTATATAAACCTCCATTTTCTTTAGTGTTTGGGGTGAGAAAAATAGAGTTGGAAATGTGGGGAAAAAATAGTAAGAAAGTGTTAGGAGGATTAAGAGAGAAGTGGGAGTCAAAAAAAACAGGGAGTTTGAGTCTCTTTTATTCGAATTTGAAGTTGTTTTATTTTTCATAGTGGTTGGAGTTCTTCATTGTTAAGCTCGTCGATTCCAGTCGTTGCCCGGAAAAAGGTAATACCCTCCTTCTGTTTTCCGTTTTAGAAGTCATGTACTTAGTTTGGTTTTCCTTGCTGGATTCTCACTCTGTTTCGAGTTTTCACTTTTGTTGTATGTTAAGCTTGTCCGCAATCCTCAACGTTGATATATGGTTTGTTGCTGATTTTTCATGATATTTAGCTATAAACTTAAGAATGTGAAATATACATGTATTAACTCTTCTTGGTTCTTTCCGTAATAACCAATATGAATCTATATATCCAATTGTTCTTTAGCTTTTGTTTTGAAATAGTTTGAAAGCTTTCATATTGCTAATATATCAATCATCCATTCGAGGAGTATTTTTGTTTGTTTTGGTTAGGATTTGTTGTCGAGAGTCTTGACATTATCTAAGTTCATATTTGTTCACCAATTTGGTTTTTTTCTCCAAGTTGGTTTAAAGTCTTGACCATGTCTAACTTTGATGTTTTGCTTGTTCATTGTTAAGATTATCAATCTTCTTTTTATCATCGCTTATTCGCGTAAGTGAAGCTTTGCTCGATTTGTGCCGATCTTCTAATATAGTTTCATGTTTTGTTTTTTTCAAATTGGCTCTGTTGCTTTCATGCTTACGTGATCATTCACATCACAGTGGATTTGTCCAGAAAGCTCTAAAAATGTTTATTGATTTTCTTTATTTCAAAAATGTTTGACATAATCAGTTTTTCTTCATCATAAATTTGTTTATATGAGCCGGCGAACACTAAATATGGAATATCTATTCGGCACTTCCTTCCCCTGACATCTTCTTTGGAGAATAATATCTTCTTCTTCAAGTATTTATTTGATTAGCTATAGATTAACATTGTTCCAATAGTGTTAATTGTGTGCCATTTATTTTGGGGGTTTGTCTGCATGAGTTTAAAATATTATCTTTCATATTTTATCCTATTTGGACTTAGTCTAGCATTAAGAGATATATTGATTTTTATATTAGTGTTATGGGTTTATATCCAGACTTGAGAAATCTATTTGTGATAAATGGAATGAGTGATAATGGCATTGTAATTGCTTTCAATTAAGTTGATTTTATGAGTTGTAATAATTTACGTTTTTCTCATCTTTATCCCATATTACACATATGCTAATCCTTATCCTTTGATTTTCATTGCATGAATTGTCAATCTGAGTTTACTTTGGACTCATCCCTTGCATTTCTTTAAGTTGAGGTTCGTCTTTGAGTCAGCCTCATCAATGTCCGAAGAAATTGAAAGCTGAAATAGGTCTTGAAAAGTAGAAAATGGGTTGTATACATCGGATATACACTGATATACAAAAGGTGTATACAAAAACGAAAATTGAGCCAAACAGCCCAAACAATGCAGCTGCCCCATTATTAGATTTAGGACAGGTTGGGTCAAAGCCCAAAAATTTGATTTTTGCTTCTCTTTTACTATCCTCATTTATTATTATTTGTCTGTTTGTATTAACACTAACCTTTTATTTGATCCGATTTAACTTAATTGTATTCCCCAAAAGATGAACTATATTTTTTATGTTAGTTATTTTAATAAAATTCATCTTTATCAACTCTTATACTTTTATTGAATATCTTTAGTCAAAACTTGTTTTTATTAATCTAAAATAGTTTTCATGCTTTAAATTGGTACAAATTATTATTTTAAAAATGACTCAAATAAATTTGAATTAATCTAGTTTTTGTTTAAATTCTAATCACTTGTCTTTAATTTAAATTCTTTATTTAGGTAACTTCTTCCAAAAATAAAATAAAATAAAATAAAATGTGTCATTTATTTAATTACTTTCTCAATGTTGATCAAATATTGTAATTCTCTTTTTATGTTAAATCATTTTCTTAAAAATAGTCAATAAAATATTTTGCTCAAGTCGTATGATAACTGCGTGTTAGCGGGCACTTGAAATGCCTTAAAAACCTTTTTGAAGCGTTAATAAGAACCTCTAACCCATTTTAATTAATCTATTAGAGTCTTTTTAAATTATAAGTTTTCTTAATTTCTTTAAAAAAAAGTAAGTGGCGACTATTTTCTAAGTATTTTTCTCAAATTGTTTTATACTTAGAACATTTCAAAAAGTGATTTTTCTCAAGATGGTAAAATTACGGCATAAAATTCCTAACTTTCTGCATTTTCGGCCGCCCTCCGGGCCCGTTCGGTGATACATACGGCTTCAGTTTGGTTCTCTTGTCACCGTGAGATGGTTAGAGGATATATAAGATGGTTACGAAGAGTTTCCCATGACTTTTAGATGCGGGAATTCTTGGATGGCTTATTTGGAAGCTTTACGCTGCCGTGATAACTTAACAGGAGGTTTCATCCGCGGTTCATTTTTCGGGCTTTATTCTTCCTGTTGCTGCTTATTTACCCTCCTATAATGGAGTCGACATACAGCGTCCTCCCCCCCTTGGGTTATATCACTTTATCTACGGGTAGTCGACATCCACAATTCGAGGTGAGGGCTCTGTGCTATCCCTTGTAGAGTTTGGCTCTATCGGCGTATCCACTATAGGCAGACTCACCGCGGTTCGAGGTCCAGGCTCTGTGTTTCCTCTCTTTCATAGCTTAGGAATACTGACATTTTTGTAATGCTTCGGGTTTACAAATCTCCTCTAGTCTTAGTTTAGCTTTTCTGTGTACCTAACGGGCTTATGGGGGTCCTGCGGGGTTTTACTTCGATTTACGCACGAGTGTACCTTCTGGGCTTATGGGGGGCCTAGTTGTAGTTGTCACCTCAGGTTTGTTTGCCTTACACTCGTGTGCATACCTTTACTTCTCTTGTTCGTGACCTCTGTCTGTGTTTTATTCTAGCATTTCCTATTGCTTTTAGCTTTCTTACCTAGTCGATACCTTCTTACTCAGTCGGTACCTTTTCACCGGTACTCATACTACACTCTGCATCTATTTTCGTGATGCAAGACCGAGCACCGCCTCGCCGCCATTCGAGCGATGAGTGATCCGGCGAGGAATGCACAACGTCCTTATCATTGCCGTTGTAACACCTCTAACCTGCACTTAGAAAAGTACAGAAAAATTTCACTTGAACCAGTGAACCACGGCAGGGTTCACGGACCATGATAGCATTTACAGTCCGTTAACCTGCTCATGGACTTCGGTCTTCAGTCCCTTCCCAGCAGAAGTGGTTGTGGACCAGCTCACGAGCCTTGGGAGAGCTCATGAGAACCGGGAAAAACCCCACCAAGCTCCATCTTTAGACCACGGGGACCTTCATGGTCCGTGGTTCTGGCGACGGGCTGTGGGGGCATCCATGAATCCTAGTCAGTAAACCCCCAGACCACCAACCCAAGTGAGGACCACAGGGACCTTCACGGTCAGTGGTCCTCCACACAGTCCGTGGTAAGGGCTCATGGAAAGGATTCCCAAAACCAGTAGCCCACTGACCAAGGACTACGTCCAGTCCCACAGTCCGTGGTCCCTTTCACGGGCCGTGAAAGTGGTCGTGGTCAGCCCCGTCAGATTTTTAAGTAGGGTTATTTTGGTATTTTCCCATATGCGTTAGACACCTAAACTACATCGTTTAACCCCTAAACTACGTGGTTTTGGTCAGTTTTAGCCTAGTAAACATATTAGAACCTAACCTAATCAATTATTCACCAAGAAATCGATCAAACTAGAGAAAATGAGGAGAAGAAATTGACCAGCCCTAGTTCCAAAACGCAATAAGGTTTTCATCTGTTCCAGCCCCCGATATCGAAAAATTTCTCTATGGAATTCATCGCCAGGTATGTGGAATTTCACTACTAGGTTCCTTTCGCCCATTAGGTCCCTAAAATTCAGTCAGATTCTTGATTCCCTTAGTATCAACTAGACTTAGGGTTTCTAGAATTTTAGCAGATTATTATGAATTAGTTATTAACGTTCCTAATCAGTTTATCATGATTTTTAGCATGTTTTAGTATAGATTCCTTCATAATTTCAGAACCCTAGTTATGTAGTTCCTTTAGTTCATGAATTGCACATGCTAGGTCAATTATTTTAGATATATACATACATGCTTCAGTTTACGAATGTCACATTATCGTGATAATTGTTGCATTCTCGCTTGCATGTCCGTATTTTGAGCCATCCAAAGATTACAAAGATTTCACCATAATATTGTTTATTTACATAATCAATTGGGAGTAGCTTAATACCGAGTGGACTAGGGTCAGTCACCCTCAAGTCCCAGAACTACGTGCTCCCATTGGTTGTAAGTCCCCTATGTGGGCATCATTTTTGTGATTACGCCAATCATGCCTTTATACCTCTGGCAGGGTATATTGGGTCCTCTCGATGGGGCGTATACATTGGACTCCACATTTAGCTCTATTGCGTTGACCATAGTATCAGTACAATTCAGTATTCAGTCTCAACATGTTATAAACTTGGTCATTGCATTCAGTTTAGTTCATATTCAGTAACCTTATCATGTTTAGAATATATCATTTCTTTATTGCTTTATTCAATCATGTTGTTATTCAGCTTTACTCTATCCTACATGCTCAGTACCTTTCAAGTACTGACGCATACTCTGCTCTACATCTTCTCGTGATGTAGGTCCAGGTCCTCAAAAGTCAGATCACGCTTAGATTGGTTCCTGATCTTCAGTTCAGCAGCATCAGTGGTGAGTCCTCATTCTTCGAAGACGAGTGACATGTTATATTTTAGTTTTTCAGTCTTTTAGTTTCAGGTTTGCTAGATTTAGTTGGGGGCATGTCCCAGCACTTCTAGTCAGTTAGAGGATATTTTCAAGCATAGTTAGATTCAGTTTTAGCTTTAGAGTTTGATATTTCATTTGTCATTATTGAACTCTTCTTAGATTATATATTCAGTTTTAGATTGGGTATTCCCCATCACTTTCAGTTTTCATGATATTTAAAGCTTCGGCTCAGTATTATTTCATTTAAGTCATCATAGTATGCTTATGTATGCCAGCAGGGTTAGTTTGGGGTCACTCGTGATCCTAGGTCTCGTGTCCGCGTCTCGGGGGTAGCTCGGGGCGTGACAAACTTGGTATTAGAGCATTAGGTTCAAATGTCCTAGGATATCTGAAAAGCCGCACTAAGTAGAGTCCTTTTCATGGGTGTAAAGTGCACCACATCTAATGAGAGAGGCTACGAAGTGTTTTAGGAAAAACCTTCATTTTCTTGTTACTTTTATCATGTGTAAGGTGTGATCTAATTCCTCGTTCTAACTCGACGTTATGCATTTCAGATCATGCATCTTCATAGAGCTAATACCAGGAATTCAAACGCAGATCCTCTAGTCCCAAATCAAGAAGTTTCAAATTTTGAATTCCAGAACGCTATCCAGTTGTTGGCTCAAAGTGTGACCAACCAGAATAACCAGCAGGCTCCAGTTCCTGCTAATGCTAGTGGTGGATCAGTGGCAGCCAGGGTTCAAGACTTTGTTAGGATGAATCCATCTGAGTTCTTAGGATCGCAGATAGATTAGGATCCCTAAAACTTTCTGGATGAGGTCAAGAAGATCTTTGGAGTGATGCAGGTAACTGGGAATAATCGGGTTGAGTTGGCATCTTACCAGCTTAAGGATGTGCCTTATATATACCCAGTGGAAAGAGAACAGGGGTACAGATGCAGCTCCTATCACTTGGGAATGCTTTAGTGAGACCTTCTTGGACAGGCCCTTCCCAAGAGAGCTAAGGGAGGCAAAAGCTGAGGAGTTTATGAACTTAAGGCAAGGTAGCATGACAGTCCAAGAGTATGGACTCAAGTTCACCCAACTCTCCAAGTATGCTCCTCACATGGTTGTTGATTCCACAGCCTAAATGAATAAGTTTCTATATGGAGTATCAGACTTAGTGAAAACAGTGCGTGAATGCTATGTTCTTTGGAAAACATGAATATCTCTAGGCTCATGAATCATGCTCAGCAGGTTGAGGGAGATAAGCTTAGGAAACATGCTAAGGAGAATAAGAAGGTTAGGATTGGGAACTATGAGTACTCTCAATAGAAATCGAGTGGTGGAAATTGCTCGCAGGGTCAGTAGAAATCTTCAGGCCCAGCCACAGCCCCTTCTTCAGCAAGTGTTCCATCTTCCAAGTTCTAACAAGATCATAAGGGTAGAGCATAATGCTCTAAGTCTCAGGAGAGTGTTTCAGGTATTAGAACCTACCCAACTTGTCTAAGTGTGGTAAGAACCATCTGGGCGAGTGCCTTGCAGGAAAGGAAGGATGTTTTTGGTGTGGTCAATCTGGTCTGGGTTACGAGATTGTCCCTCTAAACAGGATCAGGGAGGTAATAATAGTAGAGCTCAGTCCACAACTTCAGCAGTACCAGCAAGTCACCCTACTCAGCAGGGTAACTCATCTGGTATAAGTGGCGGTCAGTGCCAAAACATGCTCTATGCTCTTCAGGCTAGCCAGGATTAGGAAGATTCTCCTGATGTAGTCGCTGGTACATTACGAGTCTTTAATCTCGATGTTTATGCTTTATTACATCCAGGGGCTACTCTTTCCTTTGTAACTCCTTATATAGCTGTCAAGTTTGATGTTAGTCCAGAAACTCTCTCAGAACCCTTCTCAGTCTCTACTCCAGTTGGTGACCCAATTATAGCTAGACAGGTATACATAAATTGCCCTGTCACAGTCTCCCAGAAAGTCACCTCAATAGATCTTGTAGAGTTAGAAATGGAAGACTTCAATGTCATTCTGCGCATGGATTGGTTATATTCTTGTTATGCCATAGTCAATTGTAGAACTAGGATTGTTCGTTTTCAGTTTCCAGATGAACCAATCTTAGAATGGAAGGGTAGTAGCTTAACGCCTACGATTTGATTCATTTCTTACCTTAAGGCTAGAAAGATGATCTATAAGGGTTACCTCTATCATCTAGTTCAGGTTAAGGATTCAAGCTCTGAAACCTGAACTCTTTAGTTTGTTCCAGTATTCTATGAATTTCTAGAAGTGTTTCCAGAAGATCTTCCCGGGGTTAGTCATCAGCTTAGAGTAAGAGATAGTGACATCCCAAAAATAGCCTTCAGAACTCGGTATGGTCACTATGAATTTGTAGTTATGTCATTTGGACTAACCAATGCTCCTGCAACTTTCATGGACTTGATGAACAGAGTGTTCAAGTAATATTTGGACTTGTTCGTTATCGTCTTTATTGATGATATCCTCATTTACTCTAGGAATGAGGAAGAACATGCAACTCATTTGAGGGTTGTTCTACAAACTCTCAAAGATCGCCAATTATTCACTAAGTTTAGCAAATGTGAATTCTGGTTGCAATTTGTTGCTTTCCTTAGTCATATTGTGTCTAGCGAAGGGATCCGAGTGGATGCCCAAAAAATATAAGTAGTGAAACAATGGCCCAGACCTACCTCTCCTACAGCTATCAGAAGTTTCTTGGGTGTAGCAGGTTATTACAAAAGGTTTGTGGAAGGATTTTCATCCATAGCCTCTCCATTTACTAGGTTGACTCAGAAAAAGGTCAAATTTCAGTGGTAAGATAATTGTGAGGAAAACTTTGCAGAACTGAAAACTAGGTTGACTACAACTCTCGTTTTGACTCTACCAAAAGGTTCAGACGGTTATGTGATCTATTGTGATGTATCCGGAGTCGGCCTAGGTTGTGCGTTGATGCAGCGAGATAAGGTTATAGCTTATGCTTCTAGACAGTTTAAGGTGCATGAGAAGAATTATCCAACTCATGACCTCGAGCTTGCAGCAGTGGTGTTTGCACTTAAGATTTGGAGACATTACTTGTATGGTGTTCACGTACATGTGTTCACCCAGAAAGAGTTGAATCTTCGCCAGAGGAGATGGCTTGAGTTCCTCAAAGACTATGATATGAGTGTGCATTACCATCCTAGTAAGGCCAATGTAGTAGCAGATGTTATTAGCAGACTATCTATGGGTAGTGTAGCACATGTTGAGGAAGAAAGAAAGGAACTAGCAAAGGACGTTCACAGGCTTGCTCATTTGGGAGTTCGCCTTATGAGCATATCAGATGGTGGTGTAACAGTTCAGAATGGTTCAGAATCTTCATGGTAGCGGAGGTTAAGGAAAAGCAAGATAGTGACCCAATATTGCTTCAACTAAAGGGTGCGGTTCACCAACAGAGAATTGAGGTTTTCTCCCAAGGGGGAGATGGTGTGCTTCGTTATCAGGGTCGATTATATGTTCCTAAGGTAGGTAAGTTGAGACAGCATATTCTTGCAGAAGCCCATAACTCCAGGCATTCTATTCATCCAGGCGCCACTAAAATGTATCGTGATCTGCGGGAAGTCTTTTGGTGGAATGGCATGAAGAGGGATATAATAGATTTTGTGGCTAAGTTCCCTTATTATTAGCAAGTGAAAGTAGAACATCAGAAACCAGGGGGTATGACTCAAGAGATCGACATTCCTACTTGGAAGTGGGAAGTGATCAACATGGACTTCATTACAGGGTTACCTCGTACTCGCAGACAACATGACTCCATTTGGGTGATAGTTGACAGAGTTACTAAGTCTACTTTCTTTTTGGCTATCAAGACTACAGATTCGGTGGAGGACTACGCCAAGCTCTACATTAATGAGATAGTCAAGTTACATGGGGTTCCTTTGTCTATCATTTCAGATAGAGGTCCTCAGTTTACCTCTCATTTCTAGAAGTCATTTCAGAAAGGTCTTGGTACCCAGGTTAATCTTAGCACAACATTTCATCCGCAGACAGATGGTCAGGCAGAGCATACCATTCAAACCTTAGAGGACATGTTGAGAGCTTGCGTTATCGATTTCAAGGGTAGTTGGGATGATCACTTTCCTATTATAGAGTTCGCCTACAATAATAGTTATCATTCTAGCATTCAGATGGCCCCTTATGAGGCATTGTATGGGAGTAGATATAGGTCTCCGATTGGTTAGTTTGAAGTACGTGAAGCAGCCTTGATAGGGCCAGATTCAGTTCATGATGCTATGGAGAAAGTTCAACTCATTAGAGATAGACTTAAGACCGTCCAGAGTCGCCAAAAGTCTTATGTAGATGTAAGGAGAAGATAACTAGAGTTCCAAGTTGATGAGTGGGTTTTCCTGAAAGTTTCACCCATGAAGGGGGTGATGAGATTTGGCAAGAAAGGGAAGCTCTATCCTAGATATGTAGGCCCTTACAAGATCTTGAAAAGGATTGGTAACGTGGCTTATGAGTTAGAGTTGCCAGCAGAATTAGCAGCAGTGCATCAGGTTTTCCACGTTTTGTTGTTGAAAAAATGTGTGGGTGATCCAGCATCCATTGTACCTTTAGAAAGTGTGGAGGTGAAAAATAGTCTCACTTATGAGGATGTACCAGTTGAGAATCTTGATCGTCGGGTTAGAAGGTTCAGAAACAAAGATGTTGCTTCAGTTAAGGTTTTGTGGAGGAGTCGGTCCATAGAGAGAGCTACTTGGGACGTAGAAGCAACCATGAAGGCCAAGTATCCTCACCTCTTTCCTTCCGATTCCACTCCAGCTTGAGGTAATAGTTCCTCATCAGTCTTTCAATCATTCATGCGTAAATGCAGTCTTAGTATCATGTTCCTTCAGTTTGTACTTGCATTTTCAGCGTATTTTCATGTTCTTGGAACTTAGTTCAGTCAGAAATCAGATTTCAGTATTTAGTGGTAGGGTTTACAACTCTTTCTCCCCATTTCAGTTAAGTTTAGTCTTCATTCGAGGACGAATGTTCCCAATGGGGAGATATTGTAACACTTGGGAACCCAGACTTAGAAAAGTGCAGAAAAATTTCACTTGAACCAGTAAACCACAACAGGGTTCACGAACTGTGATAGGGTCCACGGTCCATTAACTTGCCCGTGGACTTCAGCCTTCAATCCTTTCCAAGCAGAGGTGGTCCACGGCCCGTTCACGGGCTGTGGACCACCTCACAAGCCGTGGGAGAGCTCATGAGAACCAGGCAGAACCTCACCAAGCTCCATCTTCAGACCACAGGGACCTTCACGGTCCGTGGTCCTGACGACGGGCCGTGGGCGCATCCGTGAAGCCTAGTCAGTAGACCCCCAAACCTAAGCCATTAGACCACCAACCCAAGTGAGAACCACGGGGACCTTCACAATCCGTAGTCCTCCACACGGTCCATTGTAAGGCCTCGTGGAAAGGACCCCCAGAACCAGTAGCCATTGGCCAAGGACCACGACCGGTCCCGCAGTCCGTGGTCCCTTTCTCTGTCCGTGAAAGTGGCCGCGATCAGCCTCGTTAGATTTTTAAGTAGGGTTATTTTGGTCTTTTCCCATATGCGTTGGACACCTAAACTACGTCATTTAACCCCTAAACTACATGGTTTTGGTCGGTTTTAGCCTAGTAAACAATTTAGAACCTAACATAATCAATTATTCACCAAGAAATCGATCAAACTGGAGAAAAGGAGAAGAAGAAGTCGACAAGCCTTAGTTCCAAAATGCAGCAAGGTTTTCATCCGTTCCAGCCCCGAAATGGAAAAATTTCTCCGTGAAATTCATCACTAGGTATGTGGGATTTCACTAGTGGGTTCCTTTTGCCTATTAGGTCCCTAGAATTCAGTCAGATTCTTGATTCCCTTACTATCAACTAGACCTAGGGTTTCTAGAATTGCCGTAGATTATTATAAATTAGTTACTTAACGTTCCTAATCAGTTTATCATGATTTTTAGCATGTTTTAGTATAGATTCCTTCATAATTTCAAAACCCTAGCTATATAGTTCCTTTAGTTCATGAATTGCACATGCTAGGTCAGTTATTTCATATATATACATACATTCTTCAGTTTACGAATGTCACATTATCAATATAATTGTTGCATTCTCAGTTTGCATGTCCGTGTTTTGAGCTATCCAGTATTACAGTAATTCAGTGATAATATTGTTCTTTTACATAATCAATTAGGAGTAGCTTAATACATAGTGGACTAGGGTTAGTCAGCCTCAAGTCCCAGAACTACGTGCCCCCATAGGTTGTAAGTCCCCTATGTGGGCATCATTTTCCTGATTGCGTCATTCATGCCTTTATACCTCTTATTGGGTCCTCTCGATGGGGCGTATATATCAGACTCCACATTTAGCTCATGTGATTTTATATCGGTGATTAGTAGCTCCAACCACCATTGATCAGAACTCTATTGCGTTGACCATAATGTGATAAAGTTGATTCGGATCTTAGCATGTTATAAACTTGGTCATTGCATTCAGTTTAGTTCATATTCAGTATATTCAGTAATCTTATCGTGTTCAGATTATATCATTGCTTTATTGCTTTATTCATTTATGTTGTTATTCATCTTTACTCTATCATGCATGCTTAGTACCTTTCAAGTACTGACGCATACTCTGCACTACATCTTCTCGTGATGTAGGTCTAGGTCCTCAGTAGTCAGATCACGCTTAGATTGGTTCCCGATCTTCAGTTCAGTAGCATCAGTGGTGAGTCCTCATTCTTCGAGGACGAGTGACATGTTATATTTCAGTTTTTCAGTCTTTTAGTTTCAGTTTTGCTAGATGTAGCTGGGGCATGTCCCAGCACTTCTAGTCAGTTAGAGGCTACTTTCAAACATAGTTAGATTCGGTTTTAGATTTAGAGTTCGCTATTTTATTTGTCGTTATTGAACTCTTCTAAAATTATATATTCAGTTTTAGATTGGTATTCCACATCACTTTCAGTTTTCATGATATTTAAAGCTTCGGCTCAGTATTATTTCATTTAAGTCATAATAGTATGCGTATGTATGCCAGCAGGGTTAGCTTGGGGTTACTCGTAATCCTAGGTCCCGTGTCCGCGTCTCGGCGGTAGCTCAGGGCATGACAATCGTCTCCTTCTGTACATATATTTTATAGCTCATCTTTTGTACTTGAGAGAGGTCCTTGTAGTTGCGTATATTTCTGTATGGCTGTCCACTTTTGGGACTTGTTCTCTTAGTATGGTAAAATCTATACTTGTGACTTACAAATTCTGGAAGGAATTCAGTTCTTATGTATGTATTATTTTTGCTTGCCTTATTCCTTTTGTTGTTATTGTTTCTGCCACTTGGTTTCTGCCCTTTTACCCACTACTAGTTGTTCAGGATTTCGGGTTGACTTACCTAGCGGTGGGATAGAGTAGGAGTCATCACGACTCGAGGAATCGGTTCATGACATAAAAACACCCCAAAAAATTCCTGAATCACACCAGTCACCATAGAATATTGATACGAATAAAATATCAAAATTTTACATTTTTTCGTGATTGCCCAAAAAATATCAAAAATTTTAATTCGTAGACGTCCGAAAAATATAAAAATTAAGAAAAGATATAAAACATTCAAAAATTCCCCAAATCACATCAATCACCTTAGAATATCAATACGAAAAAATATCAAATTTTACATTTTTAGTATTGCCAAAAATATCAAACATTTTGATTCGTAAACGTCCAAAAAATATAAAAATCAAGAAAAAGATATAAAACACATCGAAAAATTCTCGACTCGTACTAGTCACCTTAGAATATCGATATGAATAGAATATCAAAAATTCACATTTTTTGTATTTGCACAAAAATATCAAAAAATTTAATTCGTAAACGTTCGAAAGATATAAAAATCAAGAAAACGACATAAAAACACCTCAAAAAAGTCCTGAATTGCACCAATCACCTTAGAATATCAATATGAAAAAAAATCAAAAATTCACATTTTTTCGTGACTGTCCAAAAAATATCAAAATCTTTAATTAGTAAATGTTCGAAAAATATAAAATCAAGAAAAAGGCATAAAACACCTCAAAAATTCGTGAATCACACCAATCACCTAAGAATATCGATCTGAATAAAATATGAAAATTTCATATTTTTTTGTGACTACCTAAAAAGTATCAAAAATGTTAATGCGTAAACGACTAAAAAATTTAAATATCAAGAAAAAGACATAAAAACACCTTGAAAAATTTTTGAATCGCTCCACTCACCTTAGAATATCGTCCCGAATAATATATCAAAATTTCACATTTTTGTACCTACCGAAAAATATCAAAAATTTATTCGTACACATTGAAAAATTTTTAAATCAAGAAAAAGTAATAAAACACCTCAAAAATTCACGAATCGTACCAATCACCTTAAAATATCGATCTGAATGAAATATCAAAATTCAAATTTTTATGAATGCCCAAAATATATCAAAAAAATTAATTAAATAGCGTCGAAAAATAGAAAACTCAAGAATAAGACATAAAAACACATCAAAAATTCCCAAATCGCTCCACTCACCTTAGAATATATATATGAATAAAACATCAAAATTTCATTTTTCGTGATTGCTCGAAAAATATCAAAAATTTTAATTAAATCGTTTAAAAATATATAAATCAAGAAAAAGACATAAAAACATCTCAAAAATTCCCGAATCGCACAATCACCTTAGAATATCGATATGAATAAAATATCAAATTTTCACATTTTTCGTGACTACCCAAAAATATCAAAAAAATTATTCATACACATTGAAAATTTTAAAAATCAGAAAAAGTAATAAAAACACATCAAAATCAAGAATACTTTGATCACCTTAGAATATCGATACGAATATAATATCAAAATTTCACATTTATTGTGACTACCCAAAAAATATCAAAAATATTAATTCGTAAACGTCCGAAAAATATAAAAATCAAGAAAAAGACATAAAAACAGCTCAAAAATTCTCGAATTGCACCAATTACCTTAGAATATCGATATGAATAAAATATAAAAATTACTCATTTATTCGTGACTGCTCAAAAAATATCAAAAAATTTTAATTCGTAAACGTCCTAAAAATGTAAAAATCAAAAAAAAGACATTAAAACACCTTTAAAAAATCCCGAATTGCTCCAGTCACCTCAAACTATCAACACAAATAAAAAATCAAAATTTCACATTTTTTTGTGACTTCCCAAAAAATATCAAAAATTTTAATTCGTAAACGTCTGAAAATATAAAAATAAAGATAAAGAGATAAAAACACCTCAAAAAATTCCTAAATACTTTTGGACACCATGTAATATCAATACGAATAAAATATTAAAATTTCATATTTTTTCATGACTGCCCGAAAAATATCAAAAAGTTTAATTCGTAAATGTCCGAAAAATTTTAAAATCAAGAAAAAGTAATAAAAACACCTCAAAAAATTCTCGAATTGCACCAGTCACCTTAGAATATCAATACAAATAGAATATCAAAATTCAACATTTTTTCGTGAATACCCAAAAATATCAAAAATTTTAATTCGTAAACATTAGAAAAATATAAAAATCATGAAAATGACATAAAAACAGCTCATAAAATTCACGAATCGCACCAGTCACCTTAGAATATCGATACGAATAACATATAACAATTCCACATTTTTTCGTATTTGCCTAAAAATATCAAAAATTTGATTAAGTAGCGTCCAAAAAATATAAAAATCAAGAAAAAGATATAAAAACACCTCTAAAATTTCTAGAATCACACCAATCACCTTAGAATATCGATACAACTAAAACATCAAAATTTCAAATTTTTTACGACTGCCCCAAAAATATCAAAAATTTAAATTTGTAAACTTTAGAAAAATAAAAAAATCAAGAAAAAGATATAAAAACACCTCAAAAATTCCCGTATCGGAGAAGTCACCTTAGAATATCGATATGAATAGAATATCAAAATTTCAATTTTTTTCGTGATTCCCTTAAAATATCAAAAAAAAAATTAATTCGTAAACGTCCAAAAAATATAAAAGTCAACAAAAAGACAAAAAAAGATATCTGAAAATTCCTGAATCGGTCCAGTCACCTTAGAATATCGATACGACTAGAATATCAAAATTTCACATTTTTTCATGACTACCCAAAAATATCAAATATTTTAATTCATAAACGTCTGATAAATATTAAAATCAAGGAAAAGACATAAAAACACCTCAAAAAATTCTAGAACACTACCGTCACCTTAGAATATCGATACGAATAGAATATCAAATTTTCTCATTTTTTCGTGACTACCCGAAGAATATCAAAAATTTTATTACGTATATGTATGAAAAATATTAAAATCATTAAAAAGACATAAAAACACCTCAAAAAATTCTCGAATCTTTTGATCACCTTAGAATATCGATACGAATGAAATATCAAAATTCCATATGTTTTTTGTTACTGGCTAAAAAATATTAAAAATTTTAATTCGTAAACGTTCAAAAAATATAAAAATAAAGAAAGAGACATAAAAACACCTAAAAAAAAAATTTCGAAGCGCACTAGTCACCTTAGAACATCGATACGAATAAAATATCAAAATTTTATATTTTTCATGACTATCAAAAAATATCAAAAATTTAATTAAATAGCGTCGAAAAATATAAAGATCAAGAAAAAGACATAAAAACACCTTTAAAATTCTGAATCCTTTTGATCACCTTAGAATATCGATATGAATAGAATATCAAAATATCACATTTTTATATCTACCCGAAAAGTATCAAAAAATTTAATTCGTAAACATCCAAAAAATATAAAAATCAAGAAAAAGACATAAAAATATCTCAAAATCCCTAATCACACAAGTCACCTTAGAATATACGATCTGAATAAAATAACAAAACTTGCATTTTTTGTATTGCCCCAAAATATAAAAATTTAATTCATAAACGTCCGAAAATTATAACATTCAAGAAAAAGACATAAAAACACCTCAAAAAGTTCCTGAATAGCACCAGTCGCCTTAAAATATCGATACGAATATAATATCAACATTTGATATTTTTTTGTGACTGCCCAAACAATATCAAAATTTTAATTCATAAACGTCCAAAAAATATAAAAATCAAACAAAAGAAATAAAAAAAACTTCAAAAAATTCTTGAATTGCACCAGTCACCTTAAAATATCGATACAAATAGAATATCACAAATTCATATTTTTTTCGTGACTGCTCAAAAAATATAAAAAATTTTAATTCGTGGAAGTCCGAAAATTATAAAAATCAAGAAAAAGACATAAAAACACCTCAAAAAATTCTCAAATCGTACCTTTCACATTAGATTATCGATACAAATAAAATATCAAAATTCACATTTTTTTCGTGACTGCCCGAAAAATATCAAAAATTTTAATTCGTAAACATCTGAAAAATATAAAAATCAAGAAAAAGACATAAAAACACCTCAAAAAATTCACGAATCACACCAGCCACCTTAAAATATGAATAAGAATAATATATCAAATTTTCAAAATATTTTATGACTGCCCGAAAATTATCAAAAATTTAAATTCGTGAATGTCCGAAAAATATAAAAATCAAGAAGAAGATATAAAAACACCTCAAAAAATTCCCGAATCGCACCAGTCACATTAGAATATCAATACGAATAAAATATCAAAATTTTACATTTTTCGTGACGTATAAAAAAATATCAAAACTTTTAATACGTAAAAGTCCTAAAAAATAAGAAAAAGACATAAAAACACCTCAACTTTTTTCGAATCGCACCTGTCACCTTAGAATATCGATACGAATAAAATATAAAAATTTCACATTTTTCGTGACAGGCCAAAAATAGCAATAATTTTACTTCAGAAGCGTCCGAAAAATATAAAAATCAAGAAAAAAGAACTAAAAACACCTCAAAAATTCCCTAATACTTTGTCACCTTAGAATATCAATCCCGAATAAAATATCAAAATTTCACATTTTTTTGTGACAGCCAAAAAATATTAAAATTTTTAATTTGTGGCGATCGAAAAATATAAAAATCATGAAAAAGACATAAAATATCTCAAAATTCCCGAATCACACTAGTCACCTTAGAATATCGATTTGAATAAAATATCATAATTTCATATTTTTTCGGACTATCCAAAAAATTTCAAAAATTTAATTAAATAAGCGTTCAAAAAATATAAAAATCATGAAAGGATGTAAAAACACCTCAAAAAAATCTCAAATTGTCATTCACCTTAAAATGTTAGTGCGAATAGAATATAAAATTTTACATTATTTTGTGACTTCTTGAATAATATCAAAAAATTTAATAAGTAAATGTTAGAAAAAATAAAAACAAAGAAAAGACATAAAAACACCTCAAAATTCTTGAATCCTTTTGATCTCCTTAGAATATAGATAAGATGAAAATATCAAAATTTCACATTTTTATTATTTTGCCAAAAATATCAAATATTTTAATTCATAAACGTCAAAAAATATAAAAACCAACAAAAGACATAAAAATACCTAAAATTCTCGAATCACTTTTGATTTACCTTAGAATATCGTCTGAATAGAATATCAAAATTTCACATTTTTCGTGATTGCCCAAAAAATATCAAAACTTTTAATTAAGTAGCGTCAGAAAAATATAAAAATCAAGAAAAAGACATCAAAACACCTCAAAAGTTCCCGAATCGTGCCTGTCACCTTAGAATATCGTCTGAATAAAATATCAACATTTCACATTTTTTCTTGACTACCTATAAAGTATCAAAAAATTTTAATTAAGTAAGCGTTCAAAAATATAAGAATCAGAAGAAGCCACGAAACACATCAAAAATTCCCAAAATCACACTAGTCACCTTAGAATTTTGATACGAGTAGAATATCAAAATTTTATAGTTTTTCGTAACTTCTCAAAAAAAAATTTAATTCATAACGTCATAAAAATAAAAATCAAGAATATGATTAACCACCTCAATAAATTCAGATAGCACATGTCACCTTAGAATATCGTCACACGAATAAAATATTAAAATTTACATTTTTCTGATTGCCGAAAAATATCAAAAATTTCGTAAACCTTGAAAAATATAAAACTAAAAAAATAAATAAAAACACCTCTAAAATTCTCCGAATCATTGAGATCACCTTAGAATATTGCTGGGAATATCAAATTTTCTTTTTTTTTTTTTTTCATGAATATCACCCGAAAAATATCAAAAATTTATTATGTCTCAACATCCCAAGAAAAATATAAAGAAATCAAGAATAAGAGAAAAAACCACACCTCAAAATGTCACAGATAAGCTCCTGTCACTTTTTAAAATATGCGATATTGGAATAAATATAAAATTTCACATTTTTTAAACGACAACCGAAAAGTACTCAAAAATTTTAATTACGTAATGCATCCGGAGGAAAAAATAGAAAGTCATGAAAAAGACACAAAAACACTCGAAAAGATTCTCGAATGTTTGATTTACCTTAGAATATCAATACTTGAATAAAATATCAAATTTCAACTTTTTTCATGCTTCTTTGAAAAAATATCTATAAACTTTAATTTTGTAAGCGTCAAAGAAAAATATAAGAAGTCAATAAAATGACA